>CAVLJG010000010.1:0-205500 GCA_963669975.1 Acanthoscelides obtectus
AGTAACGCTACGGTCTTCTTTACATGGTTGCCACGTAGACTGATGGATACTTAACTTGGTTCGACAGACTACAAACACAAACACAAACACAAAGCATTTATGTAGCGAATGGTACGTATGACAAATAGACATAAATTCAACCAATAAGAAGTAATGGATCTAATGAATATAATAATGATAATAATAATATAAGTTTCGTCACGTATAAAGTATTACAGTTTATTGAAAATAAACATGCATATATACGCAAATAAACTGAAATAATCCCACAGAAAAATTTAATTCTTGTGCATGGGAAAACATTTTTCATAACAATTTTTGCTTAAAACAGTTAAATAGCTGTATTTACATAAATTTAAACATAACATAACCATAAAGGTAAGTGTAATAGTATTATATTCAAATACTAATTTATTTTCATTTTAGTGAGTTTTTCTACTGTTGTCGATTATTATTTAACAAGAATTTTTTTATCTCAATTTTGAATCTATCTATATTTGAAATGGATTGGTAAAAAGTTATAAAATCTAGTGAAGGGATAACTGAAACATCTTTGACCTACATTTTCTGTTGTAAATGTTGTTCTTTTAATATCCTCGACTTTACTTCTTGTTTCATATTTGTGGTCCAATGAAATGAGGTTTGTTTTATTTTTGAATAAATTGATCAAAACATTGTCAAAAGAAGAATTGTCTAACATCGAGTAGTCTCGCCTCGGAATATAACATATCAGACGGATATAGAATTGGCCGTATAAAAATGATTTTCAAAAATTGTGTTTGGATTATTTCTAGCTTCTTAATTTGGTTGGTGAGAGCACCACCCCAAGCTAGTATGGCATAAGTTAGGCGACATTTAATGAATGCATGATAATAACATCTTCATTGTTTCATGGTCTAGATATTTAGTGAGGTAGTTGAATTTAAATAATAATCGTCTTAAATTAGTTACTATATGATCAACATGGAAATTCCATTTTAAATGAGGAGCCAAATGAACTCCTAAATATTCTGTTTTCGATACATACAATGAATAGAACTCGTAAAAATTAAAAATTTAAAATTTAAGAAACAAGCAAGCATATACAAATGATCTAGAAACAATTTAAATCTTATATAACACAATAGTCCGAGAGGGAGTAATATTTTTTTATAAGAAACTGATGAAGTTTTATCTTGAAAAAGCTCGTATCTTTGGCTTTTCTTATATCTGCTGGCAAACCGTTAAAATACCTTGGAAACTTTGTTAAAGACGTTACATTTAAAACCTCCTACCTTCTACAATCTCCAGCCCCCAAGTTTCAATTCATACAAAATTTTTTCCGAAAATGATCAGGAGCCTCTTTTTGTTTTTTTGTCGTGTTTTTGAATGTAGCTCAGCCACCACTGGACCAATTTTTAAAAACTACAAAACATTTTCATCCTTGGCATAGTAGTAACCATGTGCGAAAAATTCATCAAAATTCGAGCGCTACTTCGATAAAAACAAAGTGCCACCTGGAAGACAGATAATCAAAATATATACTAAGTGACATATAAATCCGAACACCCAGTTTAAATGGTTTTATTTTAATAAAATTTTGTATAAGTACTTAATGAAGCATAATAAGTAAATGATAAAAATTTCAAAATGATTGCACTGCTTTAAAGCCCTTTGAACTTTTATAATGTGTGGATGCACCCTGATGTGCTACGCATTCTCCAACGCGCCTAGGCATGCTTCTGATCAGGTGGTCAATGTCCTCCTGTGGTATCTCACTCCAGGCAACCACCAACTCCTCTCGAAGTGCTTCTAGAGTCTGAGGAGGACGTTGCAAATTGAGCAATCTCCTATCCATCATATCCCACACGTGCTCAATTGGGGATAAGTCGAGAGAACTTGGTGGCCATGGTAACAATGTGACATCATTATGTTGAAAGAAGTCTATTGTGACTCTTGCAACATGTGGTCGGGCATTATCTTGTTGGAAAGTTGGATCTGCCAGGGTGTCAAGATAGGGTAAAAGATGGGGTTCTAGAACTTCGTGGATATAACGCTGCGCGTTCATGTTACCTCTGATGAAGATTAAAGGTGACCTGGAACCATAAGCTATAGCACCCCAAACCATAACTCCAACAGTGTGATGAACATGTCTTTCAACAAAAAACTGTGGATTCCTCCTTTCACCACGTCGCCTTCTAACCCTGGCACGACCATCGTGCATGCCTAAACAAAATCGAGACTAAAGACAATACTGTTCCATTCCTGATCCCAGAGTGACCGTTGTCTGCACCACTCAAGGCGATTACGTCGGTGTTATCAAGTTAAAGGGAGAACCCAGTGTGGCCGGTATGAAAACAAGCCAAAACTTCTCATTCGTCGGTAAACACTTTGCATGCCAATAGGTCTTCCGTGTTCTGCAAACTATTCATTTGCAATGGACCTGGTAGTGGAGAAACGGTCCCTTAAGGCATATAATCTTAGGCGGCGATCTTCATGGTCTGTTGTTCTACGGCGGCGTCCAGTGCCCCTTGCTCTTTGCGTACGGCCTTCTCGAAGCCATGCCTGACAACACCTAACCACAGTGTCTACACTTCTTTGCACTCTAACTGCAATTGCCCGAAAAGAAAGTCCAGCTTCCCGAAGTCCCACTATACGGCCCCTATCAAACTCACTAAGTTGACGAAATCGTACAGGTCTCCGTACTCTAGGCATCGTAACCGATCGTAAAGGATGTCAAGAACCAAAATCCGCCAACGTTGATTCTTTACTGCGGCTGAAATATTCATTTTTAGAGCGTTAGTGAATTAAAAAAAGCAGTATAAAAACCGGAATGTCCAACTGATAAGGCTGAAAATTTTTTCACTTGTTATTTACAGTAAGATAAATACATTCACCAACTTTTATTAAAATAAAACCATTTAAACTGGGTGTTCGGATTTATATGTCACTTAGTATATATTGTCAAAAGCGTCGATTATATTTGCAAAGCTGGTACCGAAACATCGTACAATAAAGGGGACGTTTAAGCATATATGCGATTTGAGTCGGCCAAGCAATTATGGGGATTTCTCTAGCCATTCCTGCTGCCTAAAGTCAGGAAGTTATCAACTGTATCCTAACACTTTCTTACTTGAGTAAGGTCTGAGGTCGTCCGTCCAATCTGGCAACCCCGCACTTCCGTCGCGACGCTCAGCGTCGTTTCGTCCCCTGTCGGCGTTTTTGGTGGTATTCAGTAGTCGACCTGTTGTGTCGACCGACACTCGCGACACACCTGACCTCGCAAACGGACGAAACGTCAACTCAGCAACTCAAAACTGCGTCTCATTCGACATCTTTCTATTGACAGTCCAAACCCGGTGAACAGATCGGGTCCTACGCATCAACACTTGAGGGTGAGTCTTTCAGAAGCTTTAATTTTTGTTCACATTGTTGTCAAAGCCGCAATTTCAAACATAGCTTAATATCTCGGACACGAAATTTAAATCAGAAGTGGGATTGTGTTTCTCGAGAGTCGTATGAACATCTGCGGTTCATACATACCAGTGTAGACAGGGTGTTATTTAACGATTGGACGTAATTACAAAGGCGGATTTTGAACCAAATTTGAGTAGAACAGTTCATTATAAACATCTGTCGTAAACAAAAACATTGGTTTTTATTAATTTCTCAAACATGGGCGCCCGCAGGAATTTTTCTTATCTGCAAGAGGTAACTTCTTGTGTGACAGTGTACCTGGTCCAAAAACTGTTTGAAGAGCGGGGGATTAGCAAATTTTTAACCACATTCTTAAGGGGCCCATGGCCTCCCTGTCCCCCCTTCTGGTGGCCATGATCTCAAAGATACTTGTGCCAATTTTTTTTAAATTTGACAGTGGTGTTCGTTGCAATAAGATGCAAAGTTAGTGGTAACTATACTAAGTGACATATAAATCCGAACACCCAATTTAAATGGTTTTATTTTAATAAAAGTTGGTGAATGTATTTATCTTACTGTAAATAACAAGTGAAAAAATTTTCAGCCTTATCAGTTGTACATTCCGGTTTTTATACTGCTTTTTTTTAAAATAATGTGTTTTAAAAAACACGCTTTAACGGATAAACGAAATCATGTCATTGAGTGTAAAACTACGTGTTCAAGAAATATTGGGACACCCCAAATTTTCTCCGAGTTTGAAGTTCGGTTATTTTTTCGAGATCGTAATGATTCCCCTCGTCGCTCGTGGCACAGTAAAATAGATAGATTCTAAATTCATTGAAAATTAATATAATCAAATTAAAAGCTACCTCGAGAATAGAAAACGTCTCTCCTTATCGTTACGTCGCTGTCACTCATTATGGATTTAATCCTCTTTTTACATAAACACTAAGCCTGCACGATCCGTTCCACGATAAATGTTTTTATCTGTAATGCAATTATAGTCAGCTGAATTTTTTATCTATAAATATACCAACGAACTCGTATGAGTGAAAATACCTCGGACAATACGATGTACCCTTATTCCGTTTGGACCTGTTATCATCAACTGGAAAATGCGTTTCGCATGAAACTTTCGGTTTAATATCACCAATTCCCTAGGCCCGTATCGTCAGTCGTCCCTACAATTGTAGGGTGCTTTTATGGCCTCCTTGATTGTCATACTCCTTTCTCTCCTTCAAAAATTTCTAGATTACACTTGTCCCGGGTCAGCGTCAGCGCTCTCATATTGTGAAGATATGTTTTCTTTTTAAATTGTAGGAAATTTCAGGCTGATAAAACATGATATAAATCAAAAGCAAGAACAGTTTGTTGCAAACAGATGTTTGTGACATAACCTCAAAATAGAGCGCTGACACGGAGAAGAAGAAAACTATGACAATCGAGGAGGCCATAAAGGCGCCCTACAATTGTAGGGACGACTGACGATACGGGCCTTTTAGGGAGACCCAAAGTCGTCATCCTGCTGGGTACTCAAAAAGTATAAGTTTAGATAAACAGTTCGACTATATAAAATACATTTTGCAGTTCTTTGTTATTGGTATCACCATCAAGGTCTTCAAGTACTGCAAAGCACACTACACAGAAACCATGACATTCTTTACTTGAGGGATTACGTCAACCTTCAGGCGCTGCAATCCTCTGTTGCGTGAGTGAGTGTACTGCACAGTAGAGCAAGTTCACAAACATTCAAGGCCTCGGTTCGCACTGTGATCAAAAATTGACGCGAACTTTTAGTAAACACAAAATTACACTCCAACAAAGACTGAATCAAAATTTGTTTTTAGCTCACTTCAAATCAAGAAGCCTAAGTGTCTCCTATTGAATTTCTGTTTTTCTTTGCTCTTCTCCTTTCTTCTGCTCTTACCCTTTCTTTTTTTCCTTGGCATTGTCTGTTTTTTTTTTTGGGAATGAAAATAATTTGAGGAGTTTCATGCCTTATTCATTATTATACAGGGTGTTTCAGTTTATTATTGCATAACTTTAAGATTCGATAGAACTTTTAAAATTAATGCATAAAGTCTAAAATTATTATCATTATAAACATGGGTCGAAAAATGCGTGTCTTCCGAAATACAGGGTGTTTAAATTTACTTTCTAAAATAGTTTTTTTTAAATATTTCGAACAATATTTGATGCATAACAGTGAAAATTGGTATACAAGGGTTTTTTGGTACGACAAAACGAATCATGGCCATAGTTTTACTGTAGCCGCTAGAGGGCGTTCTCTACTGTACCTGTAGTGTATTAAAATGACCGAAAAATTTTTCTTAGTGCAATTATTTGCTTTTGAATAAATAAACTGATTCTTCGCACTTTTCAACATAAAAAAGCTCTCTTGTGAATTTTCGTTATAGTTAGCCGTTTTTGAGATATTTCGATTTTAAGGTTCGATGCATTTTTAATTATTTATGATAAAATAACGTTAAAAAGTCAGTATCTCGATAATTTTTAGAAGTAGGCTGTGCCTGCAAATATTTTTGAAATTGAAAGCAGAATAAGGTTAAACGTCAATTTGTTGACAGTTAGTTTTGTTGTCTGTTGAAACCTGAAACGTTTTTTTGCAATTGTGAATGCACGAAATTTAGTTTCTTTTAGCAGTTTTTTTTTGTAAGTTTTATAAAAATGCCATTTTTATTCTCCAATCAAGAGTTAGCGGATATTCATTTTGTGTATGGCTTTGTAAATAGAAACGCAGCAGAAGCAGCCAGAGAATACGCACAAAGATTTCCAAACAGACGACATCCAACTCGCTCAGTATTTGTAAGAGTGCATCGCCAAATAATTGAAAATGGTTTTGGAAATCTCCAAAGGGATCAACACATAAATGTTCGTCAGCGCAGATTTACCCGTATGATTCTGCGTGAGTTTGATAGAGATCCGACCACAAGTGTTAGGAGAGTTTCTGGTGCCTTGGGAATTTCAGTAAGCCATGTTCACCATGTTCTTAGAAATGACCATAGACGTCCTTACCATTTGCAACCTGTGCAAGGGGACGGAGAACGAAGAATATTGTAAAATTAAACAAATTAATATTCTGTTTTTTGTGTTTATTTGGAGTTAGGAATTATTGCTGTGTTTAAAAACACAATCTAAACGATCATCTTAATTACTTGTAATGCCTAAATCGAAAATGTAAAAAAAATATTATTTTCCCATAAATAATTAAAAATGCATCGAACCTTAAAAATCGAAATATCTCAAAAACGGCTAATTATAACGAAAACTCATAGGAGAGCTTTTTTATGTTGAGAAGTGTGAAGAATCAGTTTTTTTATTCAAAAAGCAAAAAATGGCACCAAGAAAAATTTTTCGGTCATTTCAATACACTACAGGTACAGTAGAGAGCGCCCTCTAGCGGCCACAGTAAAACTATGCCCATGGTTCGTTTTGTCGTATCAAAAAACCCTTGTATACCAATTTTCACTGTTATACATCAAATATTGTTCGAAATATTTAAAAAAAACTATTTTAGAAAGTAAATTTAAACACCCTGTATTTCGGAAGCCACGCATTTTTCGACCCATGTTTATATAGACTTTATGCATTAATTTTAAAAGTTCTATCGAATCTTAAAGTTATGCAACAATAAACTGAAACACCCTGTATATAGTTAAGCCTAATAGGCCTATGGCTTGACTAGTAACTTGTCGCCAAAGTAACGAACACATTAAATGATTACTTTGTAGAAGAGTAACGATTAGTAACGAATACTTGAAAGTAACGGGAATCAACAACACTAGCTGCCTCCTCGTGAGTTTACAACACTGTCAGACGAATAACTCCTTGTGGAGTAACTAATTTATTAATTTTTCCGATCTAACCACAGTAGAGATATTTTTCGGTGCAAATTAGCATTTCCTACAAAGAATGTTTGTCTTCCAAGATCCACGATGAATTCCATGCTAAAAATTCCAATTCCTCGTTCCGTCAAAGCAATTTCCATTTCCTATATCCAGTAACCGATCCAGAGTTATGCGGCACGGTTGAGAAGAAAAAGGAAAGGTCGTAGCATTCTTATACGCCTGGCATTTCCTTTTATAGTCATTGGAATTGCTGATGGGCAGCGTAAATTGAGCATCTTCAAAGGTACGGGTCAAGGGTGGGAAACGGTTTCTTTCAACGAGGTTTGCTTTGGGGATGAAATTAAGATAAGAACATTTTTTGATCAAAATGCGTATTTTTGATCGATTCTGGGGGTAATAGCTGAGAGAAAGTTCTCTTACATTTCTGGGAAAGAACCAGTCAATAAAGTAAAAAAAAATACTTTTTTATAAGGAGCTTCTATTTAGCTGTTAAGGCGGCTCCGACGCAGTGAGTCTCAAGGGTTCAGCTGCTTCAAAACTGACACTCCATTTTTCAATATTTTTGAATGAAATTCATACAGTATGTTGAGAAGATAATTTCCCAGGGTGCTATAGGAGCACTTTTTGAAATTTTGTTTTTTCACAAGTTTTATGATGCGTTGAAGTGCGCACTTTTTCTGTTCAACTTCGCGATTTTTTTAAAAAGAACCTAGTAAAAAAAATGAAAAATTGGCTCGATAGCACTCTGTGGGGTTTTGTTTTCAGCATTCTGTGAAAATTTCATCCAAAAATATCAAAAAATAAAGCGTCAATTTCGAAGCGGGCAAACCTCTACAAATCGTATTTTGGACGAAATTTGTCTACTGTTCCGACGAATAATATGCTCACGATTTGAAAAAATCGGTACCTGCTCTATAGGATTTACACCAAGAGCCAACAGATCTATCTGAAACTGCCCAAAGTAGGGAAGAATGAATTCGGATATCACTCCAGTCAAGTATAAGGGAATTTAGCGTGGAAGTTTAAAATTATCGACATGTCAAGAAAATATGTTTTTAAGAACGATAATTTGATAGATTGTATACCTGCAATTTCATTTGAATTTCATGACCCCTGAAATGTACCCATTTCGCCGTTACCTTAAATTTGTGTTCTGCAGTTTTTCTGGATATAAGCAGGACATAATTGCCTAAGGTGCTATCAGAGCTTTTTACAAAATTTTGTCTTTGCGCAAGAATTATGGTGGGTTGAAATGCTTTCTATTTGTGCTCAATTTATTGATATTTTAAAAAGATCCTAGTGGATAAATAACATCGAAAAGGTGGATCGTTAGCACCCTGTGGACTTTATTTTTGGCACGCTGCAAGAGTTTCATTTGGAAATAATAAAAAATGAAACGTAAGCTGTGAAGTGCAAATCGGTTTTTGGGCGAAATTCGTTTACTGTTTCGTCCTGCCAGTCCAAGCGACACGACGGTGCGTTCCGACTAAGAAAGAATGTATTCAAATAATTTGATATCCTAAAATGAATTCAAGAACTCAAATTAAAATTCATTTATTCATGTCAGTAAACACAATTATGTTTACAAGGGTCATGTGGTACATGGTAACATTTGAATGAGAGTCATAAAAGTATCTTATGCCGCAAAATAAGAGGAAACAGTTAAGTAGTTTTTGCAAAGCAATAAACAGGTAGGCTTATACCTGGATTAAGTACATTTATGGTCTACTGTAATAGGTAGATGGAGGCGATGCTGCCAGAAATGGATGTGTGCGATCAATAAACAAACCACAAGACTGAACTGCGGTGTCCAATGATTTTTGTATTGCCTTTTTTATTGCGTTACTAGAAAACTCTGTTGGGTATATGATAGAGTTTACTAGAACTTTACAGCTTGTTGTCTGCCTTCTTCTACAAACTTCACCAAATCTAGACGCTGTCAACCTGATCCTCCGATGAAGGCGCGACAAAGTACAGTCCTGTGATTTGATGACTTGTTCGATCTGCAAAATCTCGTCGTCACTTTTTTTAAGTTTCCCTAAAAATGTTCGCTTAGCAACCTTCAAATCAATGTAGTTATTTTTATATCAGCTTTTTTTGGTCTGAGTTTCTTTTCAAGATTCTTGCGTTTGAGTCTTTGTTCCCTCTTAGCGATAAGCGAGGTTGGACTAAGCTTAGAACGCAAATATACGTATATTCAGACCACATATACAGGCCGCTGGATATTGTGGCTCACTACAGCTGCAGCACATCTTCCATGGTATGACCTCTTCTTGCAATAATTTATTCGCTTACCCCAATGTGTTTTGCTCTACACTATTGTTGACTTCATCATGAATTAAACTAACTCGGGCCAGCCCACCCTCGTTTCCTTTTCACCCCCCCGTTACCTCAGCAGATGGTGCTGGTAATTGTAGGAACCCCGTTAAGACGAACAAAAGCTCATAAAAAATTGTTATAGATGCTTCTTTTGTTTGATAAAAACAACCTGACACCTCTAATTCGGTGTTTGTAAATTTAGAAGGCCTCCTTATCAAAGCCTCCCTGTATCGGAAACGTTCCGGTTCTACTTCGAAAAAGGACGTCGCAGGCCTTCAACATTTTCGGTGAATCGCGTCTAATCCCGGACACATTTTACACAGTTTCCCGTTTTAAACACGAATGAAACATTATCCGGATTTTCCTTTTTCCCACTTTCGTAGATATTCAGATCCAATTATGTCTTCAAGGTAGGGAATATAGGATGACCTGACATTTCTCGACCTTGAATATGAAACGCTTAATGGCTTCTCCGAAAAGTTCCATATTTCGCCCTTATCGCTCTTTATCTTTTTTTATACTCCTACAATAAACTTAAAGACGCCTTGTTATTCCGGTTTTTGAACTGCCTAAGGTTAGTTGGACTGGGAAAAGTATCCTCAGGTAGATTGATCTACGGTCTCGATACCCTAGGAACGTAGGAGCGGTCGTACTGGCCAGCCGGCGATGTGATCGTAACAATAATGGCTTTACTGACTCATCCACGCTGCAGGACGAAGTTTAGAAAGCTGGATACGTTACCACAAAACCTTAAAGCGTAAATAAATAACAACCCATTAACATACGCTTGAAGGAATTAACAGATTCAGATTGACAAAGTAGGTGAGCCTCTTAAAACCTCTTAAAAATGGACTAGACGTCAAGCTTTTAATTGACACAACAATTGCAACGCATGCTCAAAGATCTTGACCAATGTATTTTAAGACGAGAGTCTCCACTACCAGGTCCATTGCAAATGAATGGTTTGCAGAACGCCGAAGACCTATTGGCATGCGAAGTGTTTACCGACGAATGAGAAGTTCTGGCTTGTTTTCATACCGGCCACACTGGGTCCTCCCTTTAACTCGAGAACACCGACGTAATCGCCTTGAGTGGTGCAGACAACGGTCACTCTGGAATCAGGAATGGAACAGTATTGTCTTTAGTGACGAGTCTCGATTTTGTTTAGGCATGCACGATGGTCGTGCCAGGGTTAGAACGCGACGTGGTGAAAGGAGGAATCCACAGTTTTTTGTTGAAAGAAATGTTCACCACACTGTTGGAGTTATGGTTTGGGGTGCTATAGCTTATGGTTCCAGGTCACCTTTAATCTTCATCAGAGGTAACATGAACGCGCAGCGTTATATCCACGAAGTTCTAGAACCCTATCTTTTACCCTATCTTGACACCCTGGCAGATCCAACTTTCCAACAAGATAATGCCCGACCACATGTTGCAAGAGTCACAATAGACTTCTTTCAACATAATGATGTCACATTGTCACCATGGCCACCAAGACCTCCCGACTTATCCCCAATTGAGCACGTGTGGGATATGATGGGTAGTAGATTGCTCAATTTGCAACGTCCTCCTCAGACTCTAGAAGCACTTCGAGAGGAGTTGGTGGTTGCCTGGAATGAGATACTACAGGAGGACATTGACCACCTGATCAGAAGCATGCCTAGGCGCGTTGGAGAATGCGTAGCACATCAGGGTGCATCCACACATTATTAAAGATCAAAGGGCTTTAAAGCAGTGCAATCATTTTGAAATTTTTATCATTTACTTATTATGCTTCATTAAGTACAAAATTTTATTAAAATAAAACCATTTAAACTGGGTGTTCGGATTTATATGTCACTTAGTATAGATGGCACGAACGAAACTGATGACTTGATCACCGCTAACAAATTTGTTGACACCACCACAAAAAGTATTGGACAATATTTATCTTTGCCGTGTACACATTCAACTACTAGTACAAATTCCGTATTTATATTCCCGATAGCTCCGGAGACGGAGTCAGTCAGCCGTCTGCTAAGCTGTGGGTTACCGTATAATGGAAGCTTGCTTCAAAAATACAATTCAACTTCATGCATTTTCTTCGAAAAAGGAAGTTTTTATTTATATTTTCAAGCTCTTCACGTGAACGAAGGTTTTTTGCACTATTTTGCAAAACCCATTGAATCTAGAGGTCTAAAAGGGTCCTTAAAATTTATATTGCTTTCACTATCCGCGTTGAAAATATGAAACTATGTAAATTCCGTTATAACAGCACCTGAAAAACGGGATTTTCGTTTTTATGGGCAAAATAATATTCCTTTCGATATTTTATAATAAATAATAGTAAATTTAGAACAAAACAATAAAAATAAAGTGTTAAGTCCATCCCTGAAAAGCTTGTTAAGATGACAATCGGACGATCAAATATTTATTTATTTATTTATTTATTTATTTATTTATTTATTTATTTATTTATTTATTTATTTATTCATTCATTTATTTATTTATTTATTTATTTATTTATTTATTCAGTTATTCATTTATTCATTTACTTATTTATTTATTCATTTATTTACATATTTATTTATTTATTTATTTATTTATTTATTCAGTTATTCATTTATTCATTTATTCATTTATTTATTTATTTATTTATCTATTTATTTATTTATTTATTTATTTATTTATTTATTTATTTATTTATTTATTTATTTATTTATTTATATTTCCTACAGGTAAAACCCAATTACAGGAAAAGCTCAAATGCATTAACAAAAAGAAAATAGAGACACATTGAAAACTTAAACTTAGCATCAATTGGCCTAAGTAACCTCAGAGAATAATCGATGACTTGATTGATTCACAGCTGTCATTATAAATATCACACAGATCACATTATGTCCCGTTGATAAAATTTACGATTTCGAAGACATCATAGTTATCAAACTGAGAAACACTAATGATTTTTGTGTCGTCCCATGGACCCCTTATCATATACATAAGTCTACAGGAATGCAGAATTAGGGGCATATTTCTTGTTATCTAACTCAAAACTCTTCTCATCTTAGCAAGAACAAATTTGTCCAGTGTCATCTCTATCATTTCACGATGTATCTCTACGCCTCATGCTGAAACTGTCGTCCGTCTTCTGTCTGTACCCCAAATCCAAAGTAATAACCTATACAGACTGGGACGCTCTATTTTCCCGAAATGGAACTTTCAAACAGGATAAACTGCATATCATGCCTCGCCATTTTATAGAACACATCCCGAGAGCCGTTATAGTCCAGGATCCCATGACCATATTAAACAATTTCAACAGATGAATTGGTACATGCATGTTTTGGCACCATCTCTTGTGGAACAGGCAAATGATTTAGTTGGTACAGATTTACTAACGGTATATGACAATTCTAGGCAACATAATTTGGAAGTAAATGCTGACAAAACGAAAATTGTGCTTTTCTGTTCTGATCATAAACGAGAAAACTTCAGCAGTCCTTTGAGCTCCTTCTTGAATGTACAACTCCATTTCTCCGCTAACTGTAAGATATCTACTTGGTTCTGTATGCCGATAAATGCAAGTTAAATTACTGCTACCGAAATACTTGTTTTTTAAAAAAAACTTTATTTTGATTAAAAGTACAAAAGGACTTTTGTGAAATCTTGTCACGACGATGCGTAAAACAGGACGGTTAGACAAGAAGTGACAAGATTTCCTCACACATGGACTTAGTACAATGCAGTAGAAATATAATATGCTGATATAGAGGATCTTAACATGTAAACTTCAAGGCGCGAGATAAGATTCCATAGCGTAGCGACAATGCTAGCAAGAAATACAAGTACCAGGTAATAATTATAATATTATATAAAATACAGGGTGATGACGGATATAACTTGCATTAGATTTAAGTCTAGGAAAATTTAGTGCTATCGATCATTAGTTAAGGTTTTTTATCCGTACCTGGACTATTCAACTCAAATGCGCTTACAGAGATTACAAAATAACTGTTTCCGTTTTTTTTTGTGACTTGCTTAACTTTGACCACATAACTGATGGTTTCAAACTTCTACAATGCCTTGATATCAATTTTCTGTTCCAATATTTACACTTAACAACACTGAATCGTGTATTACATTCTGAGAACCCTGTATATTTAGTAGAAAAGCTAGTCGCTAGGTCAGGTTTTCATAATGTCAATATGAGATATCAAAACTGTATAGGTCTTTCACGTATAATACGGTGTCACTCTTTAACAGATGTATCATCAGTATTGATATCTCAAATCGTAATAGCATCCGTTTCAAACTGCATCTCAAACCTCATTTCCTATAAATGCAGCATAAAATCAATCAATAAATGATTCTAATTCATGTAATCCATTTTTTTCAAGCTTAAAGATTCATAGGCATGCAATCGTTTATTTTATACGAAAAAATGGGGGTTGTCCAATAGGGACGCAGGAAAGTAAACGTCAATTTGACATAGACGCCATCTTTGTTTTCAGTCACCGACATGTCATTTTGTTAGCTGAATGTTTACCATTGATCGCTATGGAGTCGTATTCGATTGAAGACCGCATTAAAGTTATTCAAGAGCACTACAAAAATGGTGCAAAAATAAAAAACACGTTTCGCGCGCTTCGTGAACATTTCGGTCGCAACAACCGCCCAAACGAAACAACCATCGGTCGTCTGGTGCGTAAATTCGAGGCAACAGGTTCTGTGGCAAATCTACCAGGCTCTGGCCGGCCAAGGAGCGTTCGCACACCGGAAAATATTGCTGTTGTGAAGGAGAGTGTGAGAGACGATCCGAAACAATCAACAACGCGTCGATCCCAAGAATTGGGCATTTCGAGAACCAGTTTGCTCCGCATTCTTCACAAGGATTTGAATGTACACGCCTACAAGATCCAATTGACGCAAGAGCTGCGTCGGGCCGACCATTTTTCGCGCCGAACGTTCTCAGATTGGCTCCTTGAACACCGCCAAATTCATGCCAATTTTTCATCAAAAATCATGTTCAGCGACGAAGCGCATTTCACTTTGAATGGGACGGTAAACAAGCAAAACTGCCGCATCTGGGCGAACGAAAATCCCCGTGAGTATCAAGAGCAGCCGATGCATCCTCAAAAAGTGACTGTGTGGTGTGCATTATGGTCAAAAGGCATCCGTTTTGGACAACCCCATATATCTGTATGTCAAATTAGTATTAAGCTTTAGTTTTAGCATGGTTGAGTGAAAGAATACCTTTGCTAAGCACCGCCAATAACGCCGTTTGTTATTGTTATTATTACTATTATTATTATTACTATTATTATTATTATTATTACTATTGTTATTATTATTATCGCGGGAGCATACAGCTAGTTATCCCATAAATCATAAAAATTGTTACACACACCAACAAATCGATTCTTAACCAACGCTTTGGACGTCCAAAGTTGAATCTAGAATCTAGACCTCTTATGGCTTATAATATAGGCATGTTATTCTGATCCCGGACTAGAAAGCCGTTAGGTTTATTGAAGGGGATCCGTCTTGTTCGCTCGCGTAGCAGAGGCACTCGTATATGGACAGGAAAAGAAAAATGCTTGTCGAGTGCTTTTTACGAGTACCATCTATTTGTAGAGGAAGGTCGGGTGCCGGGCTCGAGCATAAATCCGATGTTCGAATGTTACGTGTCATATATTTCTACGCGGTTTTGCGCTTGAGGTAAACATATGTTTAACGTTGCTATATAATAGATTGCCGAACGGTATTTACACAGGGTCCGTGTGATCAATGATTCTCTCTCTAGCATTGATAAGATAGGCAAGGTGTTTTTGTTACTTTAAGGGAAATAGTGGCGTCAAGCAGATTGAGTCTATACTACCCACGCATTCCAAACAACATATAGCAAAACATATGTGTTCCAAATTTCATTCAAATCGGGCTATCGGTTCTTGACCGTATACTCGTATATAGACACGAGTCACCGCACCGTCTGCTACCTGCTTCTATAAGTCCCTCTAATCCACTACCAAAAATGCAATATTTATAATTCCGTGGCGCATGGCCAGTGCAATCAATAGGGACGCGGTCCATGTGCTGAAAATATACTAAGTGACATATAAATCCGAACACCCAGTTTAAATGGTTTTATTTTAATAAAATTTTGTATAAGTACTTAATGAAGCATAATAAGTAAATGATAAAAATTTCAAAATGATTGCACTGCTTTAAAGCCCTTTGACCTTTAATAATGTGTGGATGCACCCTGATGTGCTACGCATTCTCCAACGCGCCTAGGCATGCTTCTGATCAGGTGGTCAATGTCCTCCTGTGGTATCTCATTCCAGGCAACCACCAACTCCTCTCGAAGTGCTTCTAGAGACTGAGGAGGACGTTGCAAATTGAGCAATCTCCTACCCATCATATCCCACACGTGCTCAATTGGGGATAAGTCGGGAGATCTTGGTGGCCATGGTAACAATGTGACATCATTATGTTGGAAGAAGTCTATTGTGACTCTTGCAACATGTGGTCGGGCATTATCTTGTTGGAAAGTTGGATCTGCCAGGGTGTCAAGATAGGGTAAAAGATGGGGTTCTAGAACTTCGTGGATATAACGCTGCGCGTTCATGTTACCTCTGATGAAGATTAAAGGTGACCTGGAACCATAAGCTATAGCACCCCAAACCATAACTCCAACAGTGTGATGAACATGTCTTTCAACAAAAAACTGTGGATTCCTCCTTTCACCACGTCGCCTTCTAACCCTGGCACGACCATCGTGCATGCCTCAACAAAATCGAGACTCGTCACTAAAGACAATACTGTTCCATTCCTGATCCCAGAGTGACCGTTGTCTGCACCACTCAAGGCGATTACGTCGGTGTTAAAGGGAGGACCCAGTGTGGCCGGTATGAAAACAAGCCAAAACTTCTCATTCGTCGGTAAACACTTCGCATGCCAATAGGTCTTCCGTGTTCTGCAAACCATTCATTTGCAATGGACCTGATAGTGGAGAAACGGTCCCTTAAGGCCAATAATCTTAGGCGGCGATCTTCACGGTCTGTTGTTCTACGGCGGCGTCCAGTGCCCCTTGCTCTTTGCGTACGGCCTTCTCGAAGCCATGCCTGACAACACCTAACCACTTCTTTGCACTCTAACTGCAATTGCCCGAAAAGAAAGTCCAGCTTCCCGAAGTCCCACTATACGGCCCCTATCAAACTCACTAAGTTGACGAAATCGTACAGATCTCCGTACTCTAGGCATCGTAACCGATCGTAAAGGATGTCAAGAACCAAAATCCGCCAACGTTGATTCTTTACTGCGGATGAAATATTCATTTTTAGAGCGTTAGTGAATTAAAAAAAAGCAGTATAAAAACCGGAATGTCCAACTGATAAGGCTGAAAAATTGTTCACTTGTTGTTTACAGTAAGATAAATACATTCACCAACTTTTATTAAACTAAAACCATTTAAACTGGGTGTTCGGATTTATATGTCACTTAGTATATTTTTAGTTTCAAGGGCAAATCTATGGACAAATAGATGATGCGTGAAATATGTCTGATATGTGCGTAGAATTACCGTGGCTGGAGGTGCATTAATATACTAACATCAAAAAGTTGTGATACAACCTCACCAACCCGCAAGAAACCCCCACCACCACTTGTGTCAAAATTAATATAACGCTGAAGACATGAATACAAGCATCTTTGATATTGAGTTTATACCCAAAAATGGACAGCAAGTCGAAAAAATATCAAAATGACGATGGATTCCGATATTTAAAACATTCTTCATATTGAGCCACTCATCCAAGTGTAGCTCGATCTGACACTAAACACCCTGTGTACATCTAATCATACATTATTGTTGAATGCTTGTTCCATTGTCCTGGGTATTTCCATCGAATAGAATATTTATTACAGGATATATTCCGCCTCCGCCAGTCTATTATTATTTCCTTGTGTACGAGCCCGTTCCCACTTCAGTTGGCCCAACTATTGAAATCTTAGTTTTTTCTTATCAAACACGAATAATAAAAATGTAGCAGGGTGTTATATGTTTAAAATATTAACAATTGATATTTTGATAATATATAGTAGAAAACACCAACTTTAAAACTCCCTAATCAAATTTGCAGCATAAAAATAACACATTTTTTCATTTCAATGCAAAATAAGTCTACAACGCATAGGTGGCTGTGAAAAATAAAAGCCATGACAATTGTTTTTATTAATCACAGCTGTCAGAATACGTTTAAAATAGTTTTGGGTAGTTAAGGTTTTTTTAATTCCGGGAAATCAAACTCAGAAATTGCAACTTTGTTAGACTTATCGCGGTACAGTGTGAGAAATATTGGTAGAAGATATAACGTAACTGGCTCAGTTAATATTAAACCACGATATGTGAAAAAAGTAATATCACAAATGCTGACCGTAGAGCATTAAGAAGAATAATCGTGAAAAGCAGGAGTGCCAATTATTTACAATTAACTGCTCTGTGGAGTAAACGCTGTTGGAAGGAGAATTTTCAGGTCCACAACTCATAGAGAGACCCACAAACTGGGATTTAGCACTTGCAAGGTAAGTTCTCTTATAAAAAAAGTGAAGTAAAAACCCTAAAGTTGTACAACCTGTTTATAGGCCAAAGAAAAGCCACTATTAACTCCACTGCAAAAGAAAAATCGGCTTAGATTTGCTAAAGAACATAGACAATGGACACCTCAACAATGGTGTGCAATACAATGGAGTGATGAGGCCCGATTCGAAGTTTGTGTTGGTGACAGTCGCAGTAGAGTTATTCGCAAAAAAATGAAGCATTCCATGTTGACTATCTGAAGAGAAAAGTGAAATTTCCAGCATCCATTATGGTCTGGGGCAGTATGTTATCAAAAGGAGTAGGAAAACTTCATTTTATTGATGGAAATGTGGATACAAACAAATATTTGGCAATTTTAGGAGAATCGCTTTTACCAGTGATGGAAGAATGTTTGACATCCGGCCAAGATTTTGTGTTTCAGCAAGATGGTGCAGCGTGCCATACCTCAAAAAAGGCTATAAAATGGATGGAAGAAAATAATGTACCACTTTTGAAATGGGTTTCTAACAGTCCACATCTGTCACCTATTGAAACTTTGTGGCGCGAGATGAAAAAGGTTCTACGACAACATCCTGCTCGTACAATCACCGAACTGAGACAAAAGCTTCAAGAAATATGGGATTGTTTTACACCAAATTTTTGCCAAAACTTGGTTAACACTATGACCCAAAGAATTTCAGCCATAATAAAAAATAAAGGTGATGTTACCCAAAGGTAATCTTTCAATTGTTGCTTTGTTAACTTCGCGCATTTATTCGCACATTGCTTATTTGTTCAGATGTTTTATTAGTTATAGGTCTAAGTGATTTCAAATATGTATTTTTTATGACTAGAGTGTATCTAAAATGTTTTTGAGAAAATAAATTGTTTTAGAAGTAAATAGTTTGGTCATGTTTAGTTTATAAAGGCATATTTTGGTACAAATCTTGAAATGGGCCAACTGAAGTGGGAAGGGGCTCGTATTTATTGATGATATGGATACCATGTACGGCAAAAGGCAAGCGATATTTCACAATATCAGATTAAATTCGTAAAACTTCTCACGTTACAGAGGGAATGCATTTGAGTTGCCAAAAAGCCCGAAGTAGCAGTTAATGATTGGCGCATTGTGGTCAGACGGATAAAAGCAGCAAGTTCAGTTATGTCCCGTACGTTAGTTACTTAGAATAATAATAATAATAATAATAATAATAATAATATTTATTTACTCAATGTACAACGATAACAAACAATATGAGTAAATAAATATAAAATCAAAACAGGCCCAATAGAAGGTATCGCCTGTACATGGACCAATAATTTAAGTTGAAACTGTAGAATGCAAATGACAAAAAAGGACAAAAATTAGCTACAGTAGATTATGTGTTTAGTTGATGTTCGTATTTATGAGTTTATGAATTTCAGTCCTAGATACAGAATGTAGCCACTTTTTTAAATTTCTTTTGAAACAATTTCCGAAACGTAAATCTTTTAAGTCTTTAGGTATAATTTCATAAAATTTAGGCGCTAAATAGAGATATGATCGCTGCATTATAGATTTATGCGGTTGAGGAACTACTGTGCCACGAATTTTGTACCTGGTATAATGATTATGTTTAATTTTTTGGTCGGTGTTTACAAATTTATGGTAGTGAGTGATACTGTGTAAGAAATAAAGCTGTCTTATATCATACATTTGAACATCTGCATATAATTTTTCAGTGGCATAAAGTTTCGGTTTTTTAAATATCATTTTAGAATACTTTTTTGAAAAACATCTAAATTATAGATATGTGAGGAACATGCAGCTCCCCATGCTAATATACCATATGTGAGATGAGGCTCAATCAGTGCATGGTATAATGTTTGAAGATATTTTTCTGTCAATATATTCCCAAGGTATTTAATTTTGTAGGATACAAATCTAACTTTCTTTAAAATATAATTGACATAGATGTCCCATCGTAAGTGAGGATCCAAGACCACTCCAAGGTATTTTATGTTGGGCACTCTATTAATTTGCATTTTTTGATCATTAATATTGAAGGAGAAATTTGTGTAATTTGGCAGATGTCTAGCATAAGATCCAAATGGTAAAAAATGTGTTTTAGAGTAGTTAATGCTTAATTTTCTACTGTTAAACCACCGAATAATTTTGATAAAATCATTTTCAATTACATTTTTCAGATCAGACCAGTCAGTGCCTTCATATAATATTGCAGTATCATCTGCAAAACTAGTTATTTTGCCAACACAATTAATTTGGAAAATATCGTTTAAATATATATTGAATAACAGCGGACCTAAGACAGTTCCTTGTGGGACACCACACTTAATATACATTTCTTTACTAAATGATCCTGATATCTGCACAGATTGTGGGCGATTTGACAAATAACTTTCGATCAGTGAGTACGCGTTTCCTCTGAAACCAATTCTCTCCAATGCTTCTAATAATAATTTGTGATTAACTGTGTCGAAAGCTTTCTTTAAATCAACAAAAATGCAGATTGAAGGGATTCTGTTATCAATATTTTGATATATTTGATTTACAATTTTAGTTATTGCGTCCGATGTAGCTTTCCCTTCTGTAAATCCATATTGATTTTCACTTAAAATTTTGAATTTTGTGAGGTATCGAATCATTCTAGTAGATAAAACTTTTCAAAAACCTTTGCTACACTGGATATTATTGATATTGGTCTATAGTTGTTAACATCTGTTTTTGTTCCTGATTTATGTATCGGTATTATATTACCTTTTTTTAAAATTGAGGGATATATGCCAGATTCAAAGCATTTGTTGATTAGGTAAGTGAGTGGTTCTGTTATGACCTCGGGTATAATCTTCAAATGCTCGCTTTTAATACCATCGAACCCAGGACTTTTCCGATTTTTTAAGGACATAACAGTGGTGTATACTTCACATTGTTCGACTTTATCCAAAATAAATGAGTTCAAAGTTCTTTTTGGAGGCTGAGTATTTTGTACATTTGCTTGTATATTACTTGCTAAATTTTCGCCTATGTCAGTAAAGAATTGTACAAATTTATCGCATATCTGTTGAGTATTTTTTAATACTGTTCCCGATGTTGTATTTAACTCAGTGACACACTCTTTAAATTTTGTTTTCCCAGTAATCTCATCAATAGTTGTCCAAAGCCGCTTAGGATCATTTAAGTTATTATTCAATTTATTTAGGTAATGTTTTCATTTGGTTTGCCTTGCAAGCTCTATAAATTTATTTTTATATTGGTTGTAACAGTCGGTATTCTCTGTAGTTGGCGTTAGTTTCATTACATTATATAGTCTTTCTTTTTCTATTGCCGATGTTATTAATCCTTTGGTAATCCAGGCTTTTCTGCTTTTCTTTTTGTGACTAATTATTACTTTATTGGTACTAATATCTATTAGTTTTTTATTTTCTCTATGAACAGTCCCGTTGCTTTGTCTATATTATTTATAGAGTATAATTGTTCCCAGGATTCTTGTTTGACATTTGATATTAGTTTTGAATTGTCGATAAAAAATTTGTAATTTTCCTGGTTGTTATTAACGGTAGGAATGTTAGAATGTTTTTCATTTGAAGATATCAGTAAAATAGTGGAGAAGTGGTCAGTAATATCAGTTTCTAGGATTATTGGTATACAAGTAATTTTGTTGGATAGGTCTTTCACAAAGCAGTGATCTATACATGTGCCACTGATGGACCTTGTAGGTAGGTTTATATAGGACAGAAATCCGTTACTTGATAGGATATTCAAGTATTCATTTGTGATGGGATCATCGTCCAAAATATTTATATTGACATCTCCAAGAAAATATGTTGCTTTAAATGAACTTTATTTTGATTTTGAAAAAAAAATTCGATATTCTTCAAAAACTCGTGGGGTTCTGAACATGGCGGACGATAAATTGCAGATACCTCAATTTTGTTATGGTTAATTTGGATCATTATGTTTAAAATTTTAATTCCATCGGTGAAAGTGAATGTATCATGATTATATTGTAGCTCATTTCTTACAAAACCTATCACCCCATCGTTTTGGTTATAAGTGCCAAAGTTATACAGCGTGTCATATCCCTGCTGATTGAAGCAAGAAATATCAACCACTTGCCACGTTTCGGTTAAAACTATTAGATCAAAATTGTATCATATTTGGTCGAGTAGTATTTTTAAGTAATCAATGTTGTGTTTTATAATCCTTATGTTGATATTAAAAATTCGAAATTTTGCATCAGAATTTTGTGTACATAAATTAAGTTCATCGACGTTTTGTGCTATATTTGTTGCAATATTTGGAATTTGGAAATCATTGATGTATTTAGTTACTGACATTTTTAGGTCCTCTTTAGAGATAGGAGTATTCTGATGTATAAGATCTTCTTCAATTTGCTTTTCATTCGGTTTCTCACTACTTTTATAATTTATTATTTTAATTTTTGGATTTAACATTTTTGGCTCAGTAACTTGGTATTTTTCATTCAATTTATTTTGAAGTTCATCTTTCAGTTTATTATGATTTGATTCATCAATTTTTATATCAATTCCGCCATTTTTTGAGTTTCTTACACTTTCTATTTGAATGTTCAGAGATGAAAGATTTATTCTCTTACTCAATTTTCTTCTCGTATTATCGCAAGATTGTTTTTCTTTTGGAATAACTGTGATGCATTTCAGCGATTGCTTTTAGTAATAGGTATTGTTTGTTTTAAGATTTGTGCTTATGAATTTTCTTTACTAACTGGTTTTTCTCAACTTCGTCTAGTCTCATGTTAATTCTATTTAATGCTGATGCTATGGCCTCCTTCTCAGTAATACTTGCGGTTACTGACAGCTGCTGCTCTTTTAGTTTTAAATTTTCGTTATTGAGCTGACGAATTATTTCCTCCTTTTCTGCTAGTGCTTTCTTTAGGGATCGATTCTCTTCTAATATCTTTTTTACATTAGTCGAATCAGGTCGATTTTCTTCATCTGTAATGCAGTTTGTTTCATTTTCAGGCTTTTCTTGTTGTTCTTCTTCTTCTTTCTTCTTTTTGCGGGTCATGACGTTCTGTATAGTAATTTCTAGTATGAATCAGGAATAACAGTCAACTTGTCAATTTTACGTCACTCAGAGGTTATGGATTTTAAGATTAAATATTTTTCACCTCTGACAACTGCACTATTGCAATTAATAACAATTCGTCCGAGTCTATTCTTCCGGCGCGCATAGTATACCGGCATATAGGATATCCATTTTCTTTCAAGGAATCCAATTTATTTCCAACACGCCAGCTTTCTGTTATATATCCATACAGCAGCTAAGCTTGCTGGCTGCATCCCGCTTCTGATGCTTATTCGGGCGTGAAAATTTTCCGCCCATCTCAAACTGCCCCTCCGTCCTTGTCTCTGCGCTGAGACGTGGAAGCCTTTCGCAAACAATAGCACTTCCGGTAGTAGCGACGCCTGGACTTCTAAGATAATATTGTCGCTAAGAGCGTTGAGCTTCGATCGTCCACGAGGAATAGCTTTATGTGTCGAAGGACGATGAGATTTAGTAGGGAATTTTTTTCTAGAATACACGGATTAAGAATGCTGGAGAGTATTCGCCGGTAGTGACGTGAATAGAGGGGGCACAGTACAACTTCTTCACTACTCCATTTGACAGACATCTTAAATAATTTGGATAAACATATTAATACAGTTTTAGAGACTTTAATCACACGTTGGACATAGTTAGCCACAAAATTTTGTTGAATAAATTAAAGTATGGGGTTGTCCAAACCCCATAAAAAGAAGTCCAAGGGAGTCAAATCGCACGATCTTGGTGGCCATGGCACATCTCCTCTGCGCGAAATCACGCGATCACCGAAGAAGGACTGCAATCGATGAATATTGACGTTGGTTGTGTGGCATGTTGCACCGTCTTGTTGGAAATAAACATCGTCCATATCCATTCCTTCAAGTTGCGGCTAAAGATAGTCCTCAATCATCACGTGATATCGCTCAGAATTGACGGTACCGGCGTTCCCGGCCGCATTTTCGAAAAAGTAAGGCCCGATGATGCCTTTTGACCACAATGCACACCACACAGTCACTTTTTGAGGATGCATCGGCTGCTCTTGATACTCACGGGGATTTTCGTTCGCCCAGATGCGGCAGTTTTGCTTGTTTACCGTCCCATTCAAAGTGAAATGCGCTTCGTCGCTGAACATGATGTTTGATGAAAAATTGGCATCAATTTGGCGGTGTTCAAGGAGCCAATCTGGGAACGTTCGGCGCGAAAAATGGTCGGCCCGACGCAGCTCTTGCGTCAATTGGATCTTGTAGGCGTGTACATTCAAATCCTTGTGGAGAATGCGGAGCAAACTGGTTCTCGAAATGCCCAATTCTTGGGATCGACGCGTTGTTGATTGTTTCGGATCGTCTCTCACACTCTCCTTCACAACAGCAATATTTTCCGGTGTGCGAACGCTCCTTGGCCGGCCAGAGCCTGGCAGATTTGCCACAGAACCTGTTGCCTCGAATTTACGCACCAGACGACCGATGGTTGTTTCGTTTGTTGCGGTTGTTGCGACCGAAATGTTCACGAAGCGCGCGAAACGTGTTTTTTATTTTTGCACCATTTTTGTAGTGCTCTTGAATAACTTTAATGCGGTCTTCAATCGAATACGACTCCATAGCGAGCAATGGTAAACATTCAACTAACAAAATGACATGTCGGTGACAGAAAACAAAGATGTCGTCTATGTCAAATCGACGTTTCCTTTCCTGCGTCCCTATTATATTGGTATTTCTAGCATTCTTCTAAATTTTTTTGAAACTAATCTAGTAATCGTAAACACAGGGTAAAAACAATTAGAGGACTCATCTTCTGTGGCTGTTTATTCAGGTACCCCTCAGAGCTCTGTTTTGGGTACTTTGCTGTATTTATATATAATAAGTACTACGATAAACGTAAGGAGAAGGTAGGCTTTGTTGATGATTATTTGATTGGGCCATACCTTCTACCGGAACGGTTAACAGGACCTATTTACCAGCGTTTTTTGGAGGAAGTTCTTCCAGAACTTCTTGAAAATGTTCCATTGAACGATCGACAGCAAATGTGGTTTCAGCATGATGGAGCGCCGGCTCACTTTGCTGTACAAATAACAACCAGAAAAATTACAAATCTTTTGTCGACAATTCAAAACTAATATCAAATGTCAAACAAGAATCCTGGGAACAATTATACTCTATAAATAATATAGACAAAGCAATGGGACTGTTCATAGAGAAAATGAAAAAAACTAATAGATATTAATACAAATAAAGTAATAATTAGTCACAAAGAGAAAAGCAGAAATGCCTGGATTACCAAAGGATTAATAACATCGGCAATAGAAAAAGAAAGACTATATAGAGTAATGAAACTAACGCCAACTACAGAGAATACCGACTGCTACAACCAATATAAAAATAAATTTATAGAGCTTGTAAGGCAAACCAAACGAAAACATTACCTAAATAAATTGAATAATAACTTAAATGATCCTAAGCGGCTTTGGACAACTATTGATGAGATTACTGGGAAAACAAAAGTTAAAGAGTGTGTCACTGAGTTAAATTCAACATCGGGAACAGTATTAAAAAATACTCAACAGATATGCGATGAATTTGTACAATTCTTTACTGACATAGGCGAAAATTTAGCAAGTGATATACAAGCAAATGTACAAAATACTCAGCCTCCAAAAAGAACTTTGAACTCATTTATTTTGGATAATGTCGAGCAATATGAAGTATACACCACTGTTATGTCCTTAAAAAATCGGAAAAGTCCTGGGTTCGATGGTATTAAAAGCGAGCATTTGAAAATTATAGCCGAGGACATAACAGAACCACTCACTTACCTAATCAACAAATGCTTTGAATCTGGCATATATCCCTCAATTTTAAAAAAAGGTAATATAATACCGATACATAAATCAGGAACAAAAACAGATGTTAACAACTATAGACCAATATCAATAATATCCAGTGTAGCAAAGGTTTTTGAAAAAGTTTTATCTACTAGAATGATTCGATACCTCACAAAATTCAAAATTTTAAGTGAAAATCAATATGGATTTACAGAAGGGAAGGCTACATCGGACGCAATAACTAAAATTGTAAATCAAATACATCAAAATATTGATAACAGAATCCCTTCAATCTGCATTTTTGTTGATTTAAAGAAAGCTTTCGACACAGTTAATCACAAATTATTATTAGAAGCATTGGAGAGAATTGGTTTCAGAGGAAACGCGTACTCACTGATCGAAAATTATTTGTCAAATCGCCCACAATCTGTGCAGATATCAGGATCATTTAGTAAAGAAATGTATATTAAGTGTGGTGTCCCACAAGGAACTGTCTTAGGTCCGCTGTTATTCAATATATATTTAAATGATATTTTCCAAATTAATTGTGTTGGCAAAATAACTAGTTTTGCAGATGATACTGCAATATTATATGAAGGAACTGACTGGTCTGATCTGAAAAATGTAATTGAAAATGATTTTATCAAAATTATTCAGTGGTTTAACAGTAGAAAAATTAAGCATTAACTACTTAAAACACATTTTTTACCATTTGGATCTTATGCTAGACATCTGCCAAATTACACAAATTTCTCCTTCAATATTAATGATCAAAAAATGCAAATTAATAGAGTGCCCAACATAAAATACCTTGGAGTGGTCTTGGATCCTCACTTACGATGGGACATCCATGTCAATTATATTTTAAAGAAAGTTAGGTTTGTATCCTACAAAATTAAATACCTTGGGAATATATTGACAGAAAAATATCTTCGAACATTATACCATGCACTGATTGAGCCTCATCTCACATATGGTATATTAGCATGGGGAGGTGCATGTTCCTCACATATCTATAATTTAGATGTTTTTCAAAAAAGTATTCTAAAAATGATATTTAAAAAACCGTATCACTCACTACCATAAATTTGAAAAACACCGACCAAAAAATTAAACATAATCATTATACCAGGTACAAAATTCGTGGCACAGTAGTTCCTCAACCGCATAAATCTATAATGCAGCGATCATATCTCTATTTAGCGCCTAAATTTTATGAAATTATACCTAAAGACTTAAAAGATTTACGTTTCGGAAATTGTTTCAAAAGAAATTTAAAAAAGTGGCTACATTCTATATCTAGGACTGAAATTCATAAACTCATAAATACGAACATCAACTAAATACATAATCTACTGTAGCTAATTTTTGTCCTTTTTTGTCATTTGCATTCTACAGTTTCAACTTAAATTATTGGTCCATGTACAGGCGATGCCTTCTATTGGGCCTGTTTTGATTTTATATTTATTTACTCATATTGTTTGTTATCTTTGTACATTGAGTGAATAAATATTATTATTTGGCTCAGCGGTTTGGACACCGTTGGATTGCCAGAGGTGGAGCAGCCTCCTAGGTCACCCGATTTAACGTCGCTAGATTTTTTCCTGTGAGGACATGTAAGGTCTTTGGTTTATGAAACTCCAGTAGAAACATAGCAAGACTTAATTGCGAGAATTACAGCAGCATTTGAAATCATTCAAAAGGAGTATTCAATTTTTAGACATTTTGAACAATTGTTGTGATGATATTATGTACAAAAGGCAAAAAGTAAATGCACTAAATCCTATTTAGGCAATTCATCCTCTTTCTAAATTTTAACACGTCTTAGGGCCGTAGTACCGTGGTGACACTTTTCCGGATATGGGTCCCTATACTCAATGTTCCACTGAATAACCCCTAGAAGTTTGATCCCTTAGTTCTGAATCACCCTATATTTTACTAGTTCATTCAGTTGAACATCAAATCGATTTCGACCTACAACCAGAGAACATATGAAAACCCGGATTCGTAATGCAATACGTAACATACCAAGAGCTGAAATTGGAGCTACAGTTTTGTTTTCCCATGAGATGCCTGCGTGCTGGTCAGCATTTCGAGCATTCACGGGGACATTAAAAACCTTTCATATTTAAATCGGTCCTTTTTAGAGCCAGAACTTGTTAATAAAAAGAAATTGCAGAAAAAAAAATAGTGAAAAAAAATTTAAGTAATTTCCGTATGAAATTTTCTTTGGCAGGCAGATAGTGAAATATAGACGTACTTTCTGTGGTTAAATTTGTATCCTAATCTATCAATTTGACGCTCTACAGCATGTCAATTTGTTGAGGTTTTCGACAAGGTCAACTTTGCTTACCCGAATCTGAGCAAATTCATAGTTGCAGAAACGGGTTTGCATTCCGTTTTGTTCTTCTAAACGTCATTGTCTCAGATGCTTTCAAGAGACGTCCATTATGCTGCTTGTAGTTGCATCTTTTATCCTATTTCTTTCTGTGGAGTTGGGAAAAGTTTCCCTTTGAGGTTGTAGTACTCCTATTTTTTCCCTTAGTAGCCCGTCCATTATTTACGACACTTCAAGGCACTCGGGATGAAAAGCGCTCTCCGCCCTGGCAGTGACGTGCTCAGGGGAATCAGTTGTAGTGCACTTACGTCTTGTTTCTTGAACCGGTAAAGTTAGCGAACCGAAATTCGGAAAAAACACTGTTTTACTGTTCGAAGGCTAATTTAGTACTGCTACACTAATTACACTGGACAACAAATTTTAGTTTTTTAATTGTATCTTGTGGGAAAAGTGCACTTCTTTGTTAATTTTGGGGCGCTGAATCCAAAAATGACAATGAAATAAAAAAATTAGTTGCGGTTTAGCAAAAACTTTTTATTTTAAGGATATATTAAAAAAAGTAACAAGATTCATATACTTATAAGAATCACTAAATGCGCTGTCTTTTTGCTGTTCTTTTATGGATCGTTTCTGGTGCATCTCTACCGAGAGTCCAACAGTAGTCTGCAAGCATGGAAGGATTCCACCTTCCCTGGTACCTTTTTTCCATTGTTGAAATATCCTGATGAAAACGTTCGCCGTGCTCATCACTTACGGCTCCGCAATTGTCAGGAAAAAAGCCCAGGTGTGAGTGTAGGAAATGTATCTTAAGAGATATATTACAGCCCATCTTTTGATACGATGACAGCATATTTTTGACAAGGGTTTTATAGTTGTCAGCTTTTCTATTTCCCAAGAAATTAGTGACCACCAGACGGAAATCATTCCAAGCAGTTTTTTCAATACCTGTTAAAGTGTTTTCAAACTGTGTATCTTTCAAAATATTTCGAATCTGTGGCCCAACAAAAATACCTTCTTTAACCTTTGCCTCATTTAGTCTTGGAAAATTCTGACACAGGTATTGAAAAGCTGACCCATCTCTATCTAATGCCTTGACAAAGTTTTTCATTAGGCCCAACTTGATATGCAGTGGTGGTAATAAACTTTTTTTCGAATCTACTAATGGCATATGCTGTACATTTTTTTGACCTGGCTCTAGGAATTGACGAACAGGCCAGTTTTGTCTGGTGTAATGAAGTGCCTTTGCCCGACTGTCCCATTCACACAAAAAACAGCAAAACTTTGTGTAGCCTAGCTGCAGCCCAAGTAAAAGTGCAACAACGTTCAAATCGCCACAAATATGCCATTGGTGCTCATCGTATTTTATGCATGTCAATAGGTGCTTCATATTGTCATATGATTCTTTCATGTGAACTGCATACCCTACAGGAAGAGATGGTAAGATATTTCCAATATGCAATAACACTGCCTTTAAACTCAATGTTGAACTGTCTATAAACAAAGTCCATTCTTCTGGGTTATAGTTTATATTTAAAGCCGCCAGTAAGCCGTTAATGTTACTGCAGAAAACCAAGTTATTCTCCATATTGAAAAATGGTTCTAAGCCTTGGACATACCTGTGGCTTGTCCAACACAAGGTACCATGCAAAAGTAACAATCATTAATATGATATGTAGGCTTTCTCCAAACCATTGGGACAGCAAAGCGCATAGACCGTTTTTTGCCATTTAACGAGCTCCTCAGACTTGAAGCACATGTATTACAGCAGATGTGGGGTGCCCACTGTTTGTCTTGATCACCTAGTTTACAACCGAAATAAAGCTGATATGCCTTTGTTATTAGTGGAGTAATAGACCGTCTCTGAGACGCAAAAGTCACATCACCACACACGTAACAAAACTGATCTGGATTGTTTACACACTTTCGAGACATCTTGCATGAACGCTGTCAGCCAACTGAGGAAAAAGTGGCTAATATAAAACAATATAATGTACACGTATGTATAACGTAACACAGTCATGCCGATTACATCATCTTTCCTTGCCGAATATAAAAATGTAGCACGTGCATTCTTGTGAATTACAGTATCTTAACACTGTCACAGCAGGAACACATATAATTATCGTATCTCTAAAACTTGAGCGAATATTGAAAAAATAAGTTTCATTCCGGTTTTAGCATTTAAAAATAGTAATATTTTGTTAATTTTATTTAGGATATTTTTTGGCTGTTGATCAGTGTTATTATGCTTGCAACTAATGTATAACTATATTGACTAGACTTTTATCCCATCTTGATTCCGCGTTCGCTGTCGACTGGGTCTCTACTGTGACTTGCCCGTTCCGCCACCTGTTCGGGTATTTATTCTCCTATGGACGAGTGGAGAACCATTCCAGCGTCCCCCATTCAAACGACTTCCTATCTCTTGCCGTTACCGAGATCCCAATGGGGACAGTGAAACATCCGCAGGGGTATTACGAAAAAGACGTCAAAACAACCGACAAAATGTCATCCTGCAGACTAGGTAGTTTTTAGTGCGGGACGATTGGATTGCAGGTAGTGATGAACAGCATCAATGTTCCGGAATTTCCGAAGTACCACTGTCTTTCCAATACGCAGAGCTGCACCTTTACTAACAAGCGTCTTAGCGCTCATCCGGCTTAGGTACAACCTATTTTCCTCACTCGATGCTAGAATTTCTGTGCGGCCATCGTACGTTACTAATCACGTGAATAAAATCGATTACCACAAAACGTATCCTCTCATTCATCACTCACGCACACGTACGCAACATGTACACTGCATCATATATCACATCCTAGGCTGATCCCGAATATGGAATTGTCACGCCGGCCCCGCCAAACACAAACTCCCCCATTAATTTCCATTAGCGGCGTCCAAACGTTCAACCCCGATTGCCACTTATAACTAATTAACGCTCTGTCCATACCCGTTCTATCTTCCAATCTCCTGTTCTGTAGTCAGATCCGGTGGCCCAGGGTACTGAATCAACATGGACGTAATCAAACCCTAAATTAAAATGGGTTGGATTGGCCTTAGCAGGTAATAAAGCAAAATGAAGATTAATTAAATCATGAATGATTTTTGCGCAAGTGGAGAGACAACTGGCAGCAAACGTGGAATGAACTATTGGTACATTAGAAACTACCTAGACTGCAAGATGATATCTTGCCGTATTTTTTTTTACGTTCTTTAGGTTTCTTTAGATAATATTCCTGTAGAGTGCTCGACATCTCCCTTAACAGTAGCAGGGCCGGCTTGGTGAATAAAATTAGAATAATTTTTTGTGACATGGACAAAACAAGGTGGTTATTATGTAAAACGTACCCAAAAAGCCGGAAATAGCATTCGATTTCTTCTATCACCCACGGTTTCCTTGTAATAAGGCATTTTACTCGCTGCTTATACTCGTAAAATATACTAAGTGACATATAAATCCGAACACCCAGTTTAAATGGTTTTATTTTAATAAAAGTTGGTGAATGTATTTATCTTACTGTAAATAACAAGTGAAAAAATTTTCAGCCTTATCAGTTGGACATTCCGGTTTTTATACTGCTTTTTTTAAATTCACTAACGCTCTAAAAATGAATATTTCAGCCGCAGTAAAGAATCGACGTTGGCGGATTTTGGATCTTGACATCCTTTACGATCGGTTACGATGCCTAGAGTACAGAGACCTGTACGATTTCGTCAACTTAGTGAGTTTGATAGGGGCCGTATAGTGGGACTTCGGGAAGCTGGACTTTCTTTTCGGACAATTGCAGTTAGAGTGCAAAGAAGTGTAGACACTGTGGTTAGGTGTTATCAGGCATGGCTTCGAGAAGGCCGTACGCAAAGAGCAAGGGGCACTGGACGCCGCCGTAGAACAACAGACCGTGAAGATCGCCGCCTAAGATTATTGGTCTTAAAGGACCGTTTCTCCACTACCAGGTCCATTGCAAATGAATGGTTTGCAGAACACGGAAGACCTATTGGCATGCGAAGTGTTTACCGACGAATGAGAAGTTTTGGCTTGTTTTCATACCGGCCACACTGGGTCCTCCCTTTAACTCGAGAACATCGACGTAATCGTCTTGAGTGGTGCAGACAACGGTCACTCTTTGATCAGGAATGGAACAGTATTGTCTTTAGTGACGAGTCTCGATTTTGTTTAGGCATGCACGATGGTCGTGCCAGGGTTAGAAGGCGACGTGGTGAAAGGAGGAATCCACAGTTTTTTGTTGAAAGACATGTTCATCACACTGTTGGAGTTATGGTTTGGGGTGCTATAGCTTATGGTTCCAGGTCACCTTTAATCTTCATCAGAGGTAACATGAACGCGCAACGTTATATCCACGAAGTTCTAGAGCCCCATCTTTTACCCTATCTTGACACCCTGGCAGATCCAACTTTCCAACAAGATAATGCCCCGACTACATGTTGCAAGAGTCAAGAGACTTCTTTCAACATAATGATGTCACATTGTTACCATGGCCACCAAGATCTCCCGACTTATCCCCAATTGAGCACGTGTGGGATATGATGGGTAGGAGATGGCTCAATTTGCAACGTCCTCCTCAGACTCTAGAAGCACTTCGAGAGGAGTTGGTGGTTGCCTGGAATGAGATACCACAGGAGGACATTGACCACCTGATCAGAAGCATGCCTAGGCGCGTTGGAGAATGCGTAGCACATCAGGGTGCAGCCACACATTATTAAAGGTCAAAGGGCTTTAAAGCAGTGCAATCATTTTGAAATTTTTATCATTTACTTATTATGCTTCATTAAGTACTTATACAAAATTTTATTAAAATAAAACCATTTAAACTGGGTGTTCGGATTTATATGTCACTTAGTATATATTCCAATACCACCGCCACGGGTCACGCGGACTTGCCTGACAAATTTGTAATCATTTAAGAAAGTAATAGCACTGTCAATATTAGAAGTTAACCAGCTCTCTGTAATGCCAACTATATGATAATTACTGTCAAAGACATCCTCCTTAAAACTGTCGCAATTACGTATATTTAAGAGAGATATGTCATTAATATGTGCACAGCGCATAGAAGGAGTGGTACAAAGAAAGAAATGAACTTCATCCATCCATTACTTCAAAGACACCTTCCCAAGTTCCACATAGGCGCAAATTTTGCGAATAGTGAAACCGGGTGTGCTTTGTAAGTACACAGCACTCATTGTTTCCTATATTTGGTTTACACGGCAGTGAATAAATACCCTGCAAACCGCGTAGGCCGTCATCCAGTACTGGAAATATGCCGAAACTTTTCGTGTAGCGCCGCAAGTTGGTGCATTTTCGGAATGCGCTGAAGTTCCGTTCTGTACAGACCGCACCGCACGGTTTTTTGTGATATGTACAAGGGACACGAATTCTCGAATAATCGATAGTTGAAAACAAACGACTGCAGCTACACGATAATTAACCGCCAAAATGGAAATTTTACGGTGCGGTCTGCGGTTGCGACGAACTCTTGGCAAAGCACACTAAACATTAATAGCGGGGTCAGTCAACGGTCAAACCAGCTTATTTATTTGCTTACCTTCGGCTATTTTTTAGAAAATGTGACGGAGCGATCAGCTTTCACTGGAAAAGGACTGATTCCGAGGAAGTTTGCCTGCACCTGCTTTCTTCACAAAAACTAAGAGATAACATCTTAACAAAAGTAAACAAAAACAAAGATAAAACGTTGACATTGTCCTGGTTGTGACATTTGGCACGCTGAACATTCTACATTCTACAAGTTCATTCCATGGGTTATTAAGAATTCACTGCATATCAGATTTAGACTCGTGCTCGCAATAATCAAAGTAGGTATAGGCATTTGCATTTAAATTGTATATCGCTGGTTTATTATTGGTGGTATGAATTGTGATCAGAACTAGATAGCGATATTTAGTCAGTCAGCTACCTAGTCGTAAGCCATGTAAGCCAACTTAACGGGGCTCCTACAATCACGAGCACCATCTGCTGAGGTAACGGGGGGGTGAAAAGGAAACGAGGGTGGGCTGGCCTTAGACAGTCGTCGGCGCTACTTTAAAAGAGGGAGGGATGACTGCGGGTGCGTACCGAGGTAAATTTTTATAACAGAGTCGGATTTGGATTAGCGATCTAGCCTGTAAATCGTTTCCTATTTTGGTACTCAGCAAGTGATCCAAGCCACGTCGATATTGTGTTGTTGAATTGTTGTGCGGTACTCTTGTTGGTGTGATTGTTCTCGAGTGCCTTTTTCTATCAAGGTTGATAATGGACAATAAAGGGTCATATACGAGAATTTTAATTACGAATGCAGCGAGTTTAATTCATGACGAGGATAACAATAGTGGGGAGCAGTTCAACTCTATAATCGCAAAACACATTGGGGTAAGCGAATAAATTATTGCAAGAAGAGGTCATACCATGGAAGATGTGCTGCAGCTGTAGTGAGCCACAGTACCGAGCGCCCTGGCTATGTGGTCCAAATACATTTGCGTTCCAAGCTTAGTCCAACCTTGCTTATCACTAAGATGGAATAAAGACTCAAACGCAAGAATCTTGAAAGGAAACTCAGACCAAAAAAAGCTGATATAAAATTAACTAACAACTCGGATAGCAATTCCAAAGAAAATGAATAGTTATGGCGAATTCTGTCAAAAACCTGACATGAACGACATTGGTTTGGAGGTTGCTAAGCAAGAATTTTGTAGGGAAACTTAGAAAAACTGACGACGACGAGATCGGAAGATAAGGTTGTCAGCGTCTCGATTTGGTGAAGTTTGTAGAAGAAGGCAGACAACAAGCTGTGAAGTTCTAGTAAACTCCATCATATACCTAACAGTGTTTTCTAGTAAGGCAATAAAAAAAGGCAATACAAAAATCATTGGAATTGGCAGTTCAATCTTGTGGTTTGTTTATTAATCCTGTAATCACTGGGATCAGAAGCTTCTTAATAATAGAACGTGTTTCACTGATTTCAACCCCCCTTTTTAAGCAGTACAATTTTTTTATGTCAATGAGTACGAACCCCTGAAACGTCAAAAACGGAGTTTCAGAAATTGATACTTTTTCTTTTTTGCCTATAGCACCTAGGTTCTTTTTAAAAAAATCTCGAAGTTGTACAGAACAAGTGCGCACTTCAACCCATCATAAAACTTGTGCAAAATCAAAATTTCAAAAAGTGCTCCTATAGCACCCTGGGCAATTATCTTCTCAACATACTGTATGAATTTCATTCAAAAATATTGAAAAATGGAGTGTCAGTTTCGAAACAGCTGAACCCGTGTGAATGGCTTGAAACTCACTGCGTCCGAGCCGCCTTAAATGAAATTTTACAACAGTTGTATGCGACATACATGTGTTTATCTTACTAACACTAATACATACTAATAAACTTAAGTAAACTAACAACTAATACATACTACATAACAACATCCATTCCTACCAATCTTAGGTGTTTGAAAAATGAACAAAACTTTTCGTCAGCTATAATGACATTACATAACAAGCATACATTTTTACCTTTAACTTCTGTAAAGAAATATTGTTTCTCCCCTTTCGGATGGAAATGGTATGTCTTCATCTTCTTACTACTGCTCATAATGTTTTTAATTACAGTCAAATTCTAACCCAACCGCTAGACTTTGTGCCATTTTTTTTATTCCGTTCAAGGTAAGATCGTTCTCGAACAGATCGCTCACCGCAGTGTTGCCGCTGCTTGTGCTTATTATGGGAATTTACAAAATCTTCGGAAGCTTCTATGATTTTTACACCTTTTTAAAATATGTTGTGAGCCACCAAGCTACTGGTAGCTCGCGATCGACAACCACTGGCTTAAAGGAACGCCATTGATGGAAATTTTGGAAAAATTTCGCGTATATGCAATCTTGTTCAAAGCTCGCTCTATGAGCACATCGAATGCATATATATCGAACCTGGCATAGTTTTTTCCCAATCATCTATAGGAGGCTCCTAAAACTCCATTTTTCTACTCCAAATAGAGAAATGCGGCAACATTCCTAAAACCTCTTCCCTCTCCTTGAGTGAATCGAATCCATAGACCATGAATTTAGAATCAGTTTCTCGCTGATATCAACTGGATCCCCCGAGCGATCCATATTCCTATTCCAAATAGATCTGACAAATACAAACAAGCGTATCCGGAATTTGGAAACAAATAACTTCCATTTCTGGTAATTGCAATCCCGATTCCCCCGAAATTGCCGTAGTTGTCGTCCCGACTCCAGTTTCAGTTAAGCGTCATCTTTAACCTTTAGCGTTATTAAAGTTTCCGTTCTCCTTACCCCCACCCCTTCATTTATCCCCTCCCTTTTCAGGGTCGTTAAAACTACCCCGTTCATGCTCCAGTTAATTTCGAGCATCTCTGGCCCTCCTGCACAGCATATACAATATCATGCAGCATGGCAACTACCGACCATACGACGTAATTTAAGAGGGTACATACTACTATACACTGAGGTTATCTATTTGGTTCCACTTTTTTCTATTTAGTTCTTATGTAATTCTACAAAAAAGTTAAAACGTTTTGCACAATTGTGTGGCAATAAACAAACAAATTGGTGACGTCATCAAAAAACTCCGTAGTGCTAGTGTCGCATGTGACTGTGCCCAAATAAGCTATCAGAATATTGAAATATCGCACGGATATTATTTTTGAAAAGCTTATATTTAACATTTTGACGCAATTCAGGCCGAACGACGATAAGATTACATAGTGAGCACACCTAAATATTGTCTTGTTGATGTGTTGTGCCTCATGCATTCTACAACAATTTTACTCCCACCGGTAGCGACTCGATCCTTTTACCAAATCATTATATATATATATATATATATATATATATATATATAATATTGAAAATGATCGATAATTTTTTAATTTGTTCGGGTGTATTGATATATAGTGGTAACACCTAGCTATGCTTTCCGTCCCAATGTCTTCGTCCTTTTGGTTTTACATTTGCAACAAGTGCTCTCATCCACGTTTTCGTTTTAAAACACCATTTGGCTGCAACCTCACCGACGAGTAAGTTTTCTGAAAATTTAGATCCCTTCTGAATTATATAGTTGCTGGCTTCATATTTGTTTTAGCTCCCGAAGAAGGCAACATAGCGTGTCGAAAGCTCGATATTACCGTCAAAATAGTTTACTAAGCTTAAAGTTTGCTAATTTCCCGGTTAATAATTATATTTCTTGCCCAACTGGTCGTTGGCAATGGCATTGACTACTGCTGGCATTATATATATATACACTTTGAAGTTGAGTCATTAATTTTCAGATAATGATTGTAGAAGGAAGATAATCCAAAATATGTGTGTAAAAATAAAAAAAAAATAAAAAAATATTTTTACCTTGTTTTATAAAGTATCCTCCCGACAAGTATTTCAGTGCGGACCTGTATTTGATCGTGAGGTCCCCTGTGAGGTCTTAAGTCACCTGATTCACGAGCCCGTTGTACTATATTAAAAAAGGCACGAGGGGTTGGTTGCACTCGATTGGGAAACCGATCCGCATAAACATGTACCATTTTTTATTTCGTTTGAGCCACGCAACAGACACCACTATTCACACGCGTTACCGACTGACACTGACTGTATGTATACAACTGAATAAAATAATTGTAAAAACATCGTTCCAAATTCTTTCGCTTTTTTGTTTCCGATGCGATGAACCGATAAGGCGGATTATATCCGTTGTTGCCAAACACGAGCACATGATATTAGTATTGAGACAGGGCGGTACTCAAACTTCCAAAGGGCTATAACTTTGTTACTTTAATTTTACCAAAAAAATGGTAAAGGAAAAAAACATTTCTTTTGATCAGATCTACTCACTGTTAAAATAAATGACTCAACTTCGAAGTCACCCTGTATATATATATATATATATATAACTGGAGACGTGGTTACTGTCGTCTAGACCAGTTAGGTGAAAAATGAAAGCTTCCGCCTTATGTTGGGTACTTCAACAAAATTTAAGCAAGGAGGACTCTTTATAATTTTTTAATATCTCTAGCTTTCAATGGCCTTTGCCATCATCATCAGGAGCTGCAATTACATTGATAAAAGTAGCAACAATTGTGTAAAATGAATTTAAATGAACTCACAATAGTATGTGAGGATGTTGCTAAATGTTATTTACGTTAAGGATGAGGGAAACATATTAGATTTATCAGCGCTTGACGCTGTAAACGGCGGTGCGCCCAGCTGAGTGTCGGTTCTACGATACCAGGTGCCACGCTGCTACATCACCGAGACGCTGCGTACATTGTAACACAGGGTTCGAATAAACTTTCTTTCGAAGTCATAGAAATTTTAGCGGAATTTTTAGCGTGTCGCGTTGCTGTGTATAATAATATATGCCCTGCCTCCAGGCTAGCAGTTCGGTAGTTTAGCGAGAGAGATCCTACCAAAAGGGATTGCAGGTGAAGATCTAAAGGCTGTAAATTCATGGGTCAGGCATGAATTAAAAGTCGGTTTTTGAGTTGGGGTACACCACTTCATTCGACGACAGCCGGTGCTTTGCGCACTTTGATGGAATGTTGACACGGAGCTACAAGTAGACCGCTCATGGCCCAGGAGATTCGTGAAAAACATTCCTTGATAGATCATAGTTGGGTATATCGAGGCACTGGCGACATCGAGTTGACATATCTAAAATCTGTCTGACGAATAAACAAACCGAACATGGTGCTCATCAGCATGCCCTAGGCATCTCGTCTCTGAGGTAACGAAAAGCAACGCAACTATCCTTAATTCAGGAGGTACGGTCTGTCAAAATAAGAACGCGCAAAGCGCCATCTATCACCAGAATCTCACTCATCTAACAGTCGACTCTGTTAACTGAATTGTAAAATAAATGTTTTTGAGTTCAGCAACTATTTGTTAAAATAAAAAACATTTTTGTATTAATACATATTGTTCATGTTTACTGATATTAGCTTGGCAGCACTACAAATGTATAAACTGTCAAGAGTAATAAGGGAAAACGAATACTAGAGATGGGGAGATTTGCAAATATGTTAATCAATGCATAAACATGTAAGAAATCTGTGGACGTTGAATGTTGATCAATTTTGATCTATCTACCTCACGATGAACGAAAAATGACATAAAAGAGTTATTTCAAGTGCCGCTATAATCAGTGCGAGCTTATTTTAAATGTGATACTAAGTTGTTTTTGGGTTTGCGGTGAATATTATTTAAGGTAGTGATTTTTAACAAAGTGAGTTTAATACAGTTTTAACCTAATAATTTCGGTGTCAGATTAATAAAAATAATCTTTAAATAGACCCCACTATTTTCTGCGGGGTTTACATCGATATTTTACTATAATTCTGCGATGGGTTGATCCTCTTCAAACTCTGACCGAGACTGGGAATGTCGAACAGCATCGTCGGTGTCGTGATAAGATTCCCAGAATCGTTATTATCTGAATCTGAATTCTGGCTGGCAAAGAAGCACAAGAAAGAAGGGTTCTTACATTTTACAGACTTTATGTTATTACAGACCGTGCTTTTTGTTGTATAATTCCTTATCTGATTTCTACCATTTTGCAAAGCCAACAGTGATCATTCGTCTGAAGATAAGGGTGTTATTTAAAATAATCGTAACCCAGAAACTTGAAGGATGAAATGCGGATTAGGTACAGCAGCAAAAACATGTGTTGATGGAAAATAACTAAAGAGTTTGTCGAGATCTTCACCTGATTAACAACCGATATATCCTTTATCCGTTTATGTTTGTCTTGAATTTGGTTCTATCATGATGAATGATACTTGCTGCCTATTGGCCAATTTTCGATTCAGTTTTACGAAGACGCTTTCTAATTTGCCATTGTTGATCAGGATCATAGAACCAGCTGACAGAAAGAATGTCATAATTTAATATGAGGTTTACTTTTATATTTTTTTATTGGTTCGACATATATTTTAGAAGAATTCGACTATATTAATTTGATTCACTACCAGGAAGACGCCTTCTCATTGGTTTATTAGAGACTATAGATCCCGCTGGTCAATAGTGAAAAAGGACTTTCGACTAATGTACTAGTACCATGAGCATTTAATATTATTTCCAATGATGCATTATTTCTCAATATTGTACGACCCGACGCTCACAAGTTAAAGGCTGACTTAGTCTGTAATCATGGAAGAGATATCGCAAGTACCGGAGCAAGTAATCAACCCCCAGGGCACTCATTCGCAAATGACTGTCCAACCACAGCCCAAAGGCAATCCCAGCTCCGCAATTTCCAACGTGCGACTGTCCGTGTTGCAGGTGCCCGTAGGAAATTGAAAATCGCAGCTAGCCAGGCATTTGACGCCCCCGAGCCTCTGGCGGTACGTGTTTCACAATTTCGTATTACTCCATGGAGTTTTATTGAATTTGTCCTGTCCCATTCCCTGTCCCGGCGATCCAGTGTACGATCGGAGCCCGCGGGACATCGAAATGTGTAAATTGCTCTATTATTGGAAAGCGATTTTCATTGGGCTTCGCAGAAAGTCGGCGGCAACGGAATAGACCTTTATTAAGCATCAAAATTCCATTATGTTCAATGCCATACGGCGCTAATAAGCGAGGGAAGTATTATTTGAAGGTGAGTTTAAACACACTAGGCCCAATTTCACCAACAACCTATAGGGAAACAGACCGTCAGATACAGCGAATGAGCTTCAAGTTCCAATCAACAAATTTTAGCAACCAATAGCTATGAAATGTTGAAAACAAAATACTGTTAAAGCATGAGATGACAACTTGTCATTGAAACATCACCAGCTTATTGAATATTAAGAAATTACATACAAATTCAGTCAATATTTTGAGAAATGTTTAATTACTATTGTTGATTATTTATTCATGTTTATATTATTTTCTTCAATTGATATGTGATACTGGGTGTTTTTTCCTATAAACCTCTTGCAGATAGCCATTAAGCACCTACTTGATGACAGGCTCTACCAAAAGATATTGCTCGTTTCCAAACATTCATTCATTTACTTGCCGTTCATCAGAACCATTATGGCACCTTAGAATGATATTCCCACAAAACCATTCAGGTTTTTTGATATCCATACATCCATAAAGTTGAATATTTTTCGTTGTTCAGGAACTGAACAAACATCCACACTATATTCACAGCGATTAATAAATTCCCAAATATACGCCTTAAAGCTACCATCAAACCTAAAACCAAAAAAAAAACTACAAATTTGCCATATTTTTCTTTTTTCACGAGTACACATTCTAGGTTATATTCATATTAGACATTATTTGAATACAGCTGATTATTGCAATTCAAGGAGTGACACATGTGTGGGATCTGTCAACTCTTGGTACCAGTCACAAAACATATACTCTGAAGGTTTAATTCCATGCTATTCAATGACAACACGGTGACTTGTGTGGTTATCAGCGGCCATTTTGTGAGGGTGCGACAGGGTTGCCAGATTGTGCATTAATATCCCGTTTCACCCTCCTGGTCCCAGTGGAGTAAGTTCCGCCAACTGTTGAAATATACTCTACTATACTTTATAAGACTATTCGTGACATTTTTCCCAAAATCATTGCACAACACTTGAAAAAATGCAAATGAAAATTTAAAATCAGCTAATGTAAAAGATTCATTTCGCACCTCTACCACGGGACGTGATCGTCGTTAGACTTGGCAACCCTGCGAGTGTCAGATAGATATCCCCGCCAGTCAAAAAAGAAAAATAGATAAACAATAAACATTACTAGTTTTTTTTGATTTTTGGACTTTATCTGTGAAACATTTTTCATAATTTTTTGTCTATGTCCATTGTAATTGCATTATGCATCAGGGGGATGTAAGGATTGACACGTCTTACACATATTATCTGTGTTTTAGGATGGAGAGGACATAATGTTTTTATTGCTTTGAAGAAATTCATTAACCCATAAATTATTAAATGATTACTATTATGACGTAAAGGAAGATAAGGAATTGGATGGAATGTATTTTATATTCTATTTTCTTGCAAAATACAGACAAATCCACACTATTCAACAGGTATGTAATGATAACTTTCAGTATATTGAAGAGTGCCATGCATTAACAAACGTCCAAATCTGCTGGCAAATTTAACAGCTAGAAAATCGACCTATTATTTGCCGCATTGCCATTCGCTGAGGGGATAACGGATTGTTAAATGTAAACCTATAACATATATCAAAATACATGAAAGTTGTCCTGTTTTTTTCTGTACAAAAGCATCATGTTGGAATCAAAAAGTGGTCTCGTTTATAATACAGTCGAATTTTCACGACTTTATTTAACATTTCAATAGAAATCACTGATATTCAGAGACCTTTGACAGCTTCCGTCAAGTTGCATTTCGATAAGGTATTTTCCCATTAGTCCATAATATTAATGTTGGTGGAATTGGCTCTAGTTAATCCGATCTTTGAACTGCTTCAGGAACTAGGAAAAGCCTTCTCAGGCAGATTGTCGCTCAATCTCGACACACTAAGGAAAAAAGGGCGAAAGTTCTTATTCCTCGAAAGTATTGCCCTGCCGGTCCTTCCTGTCCGAAGTGTGAGATTCTCCAGAAATGGCTTTCTCACAAGCTCCTTGGTCTACTGCTGTTCTCCGTTACCTTACTCAGCATCATTGCCCTCACTATTGGTCGCATATCAACCCATTTTCCCTTGCGTATATGCGTGGAAAAATTGTCAGCAGTGAGCCTCTCGCCGAGCGTCAGTTCGAGATTCAAGTTTTGGCCGAATCTGTATAGCATTCTATCATAGTAAGAGAATGCTTTTTGACAGCTTTTTCACTCAAATATATCAGTCGGTTGATTTTAAAGGTTTATTCGTAATGTGAGAATTTCATTTTAAATGCTATTATAACGCACAATGTGTCTATACTATAACTATCTAAAACTGTAATGACTCATCGATGTTCACGTGAACATCACTTAACTACCAGTAGTCGGCTGTTCATAGGCGGGGTATGAATGTTTAACATGGGTGAACTAGATTTGTCACATGCTTAATAAAGAGTGGTTTGAAACATATTGTAAGTCAAAAATTTGGGAATTACCTTTATTCATCGTCGCTTCCACTTACATCTGACAGTAATAAACTGTCGCTATCGCTTTCCTCGTTGAAATTGACTATAACTGGCTCTATGATGGTGTCGATGTGGTGGTCAAGCTGCCACATTTTTGTTTCTTCCTTCACAACATGACGGATAGCATTCTGCCAAGCTTCGGGCGTTACTAGCTGTATGGAAGTCTCAAGTAAAACCTTAACGTCTGGTAATTTGAAGGTTGTGTTATGGCGCGCAATATAACCCTTCACTTGAGCCCAGATGAGCTTTATTGGGTTCAGTTCACAGTGGTAGGGCGGTAACCGCAGCACAGTGACACCACATTGACGGGCCATCTCATCAGTCACGTAACTAATGTTCGCAGGTTTGTGCTGTTTAATTTTTTCATACAATTCCGCTTTCACACATGAATCGTCGAACGGGATTCCTTTTTCGCGCAACCATTGCTGCATGTCACTTTTTCGAGATCCCATAGTCGGTACACGTGCGGCTCGACGACTATGATAGGAAGCATTATCCATGACGATCACAGAGTTGGGCTCAACTCGCTGAAGCACCCCTTGAAACCAGCTCTCGAAGCAGCTGGCATTCATTTCTTAGAGACGAAAATCAAGTCACACTCTTCTAAAAAGCCACTATCGCTACCAATATGAGTTACGATCAATCTTTGACCTTTCCCTGATGGTTCACGAAGACCTGTTGACAAACCTTCAATGCTTGCTTGTCGGTTACTCACTACGTTTTTGTCTATCCAGGTTTTTTTAACTGTCTGACCTGCATTTACCCATGTCTCGTCCAAATAATAGATTTTTCTGCTTGGTCGCCCATATTCAATCATTTCGCAAAAGTATTTTCGACGCCAGGCGACTATTTCAGGTCTCTCTATCAATACTGACTTCCGATTACGCGTTTCGTAACGAAAATTAATTTCGTGCAGGGATTTCCTCATTACCTCGACGCTCATTTGGGGTATAATGTCATTTTCCTTGATCGTTGCATGTACAGCCTTGAGGGTTGGTATCTCATTCCTAAAGAAGAATGAATATACGGTTCGCCTTGAGGCCATTTTGCTATCGTCATCCAATTTAACGGCCTTTCGTCCCTTCAAATTAAACTTTGGATCAGTAGTAGCTCAGTTTTCTTCTTTTCATGCACCACCTCTGGAACGCCTGTCATACTTTCACAACGCACGAGTGCATCTCCCTGCGACATAGTTCTGTTCAGATGATTGAACACGTTGAGCACGATTTCTTTCGCGTTCCTCTTCAGTGCTTTACGAAGCCGTCTACTTGTTCCCTGGCTTTCAGTACTTCCACTCGTGCCATTTGTACTCTCCATGGTTAAGTATAACCAAAACAGTAACCACAGAAACCACAACAATAACAATCACACAACAATTCTTATAAAAACACACAATATGCGATCGCTCAACGAAACACGTTCCAATGCGTTGCCGACGCCTATGAGTCTGCCGGTCGAGGCGCGTCTTTGATTTCATTGGATCTACCGGCGGAGAACAATCAGCCATTATTTCCATCTCTGTCTGTGCTGTTGACCACCGCAAAGCCACAGAAACGACATATGTCGTACGCTATACGGCTGTACTGGAAGGAAGCCGGGATCGAGCTCTGATCACGTGTTGATCACGCGTATGAGTCATTACAGTTTTAAATAGTTGTAGTATAGTCTGTTCCGCTTTTCCTCCTTCAGTTTCGTCAACGGGCGAGTACCTTTATTTGACTATTTTATTACTATTCTTATCATGCCCTTATAAAGAACATGATACTCTGAAAGTACGTAAACGACCGAACTCACCCATTCTATCTCTGCTTCGATCGGATTTCATGTCATTTTTGGAAAGGGTACCTAAACGTGCGACAGTTTATTTGACACATCAAATTTACTGCGCCACTCGTTTATATCTCTGCAGCCGGAAAGTTTCGGACGGCGAACGCTGGCATCGCTTGTTCACCTTTGGAAGTTTCCGTTGCAATTACGGAAGTTTGAAGTTGCTGTATGCTGTTTTTTGCTTCATGATGTATGTACTTATGTTTGTTCGCGGGGACACACTGATGGTCAAAAGTAGTAGGAGTATGTGCATTCTGTAACATTACTCCTATATATATTAGGCGAAAAAAATTATATCTAGCGTGACACCTAGTATTTCTTTGAAACTTATCTTGGGACCAACAAAGCTACAAAAAATATATATGCATGATGTAGTTTTATTATTTTCAAAACTGGCTACTGAATCTTCCAATTTATCAAGAAAGACCCATATATCCTTGGGTCTAACGATGCAATTTTTCTTATTTTGACGGCAAGCGTTGGCATACATGCACTGTTGGTCAAAAGTAAAATTCAGTATACAGGGTGTTCCTTAATGATATGCGAATATTTAAGGGTGTGAATCTGCATGGAAAATTAATGTTAGTTTGCTTGATAAACTATGGTCCAAAAAGGTTTCCTTACAAAAATTCGGAGTGTTGAAGTTTTAGGAAAAAAAATGGAAATTAATTAATATACTAAGTGACATATAAATCCGAACACCCAGTTTAAATGGTTTAAAGTTGGTGAATGTATTTATCTTACTGTAAATAACAAGTGAAAAAATGTTCAGCCTTATCAGTTGGACATTCCGGTTTTTATACTGCTTTTTTTAATTCACTAACGCTCTAAAAATGAATATTTCAGCCGCAGTAAAGAATCAACGTTGGCGGATTTTGGTTCTTGACATCCTTTACGATCGGTTACGATGCCTAGAGTACGGAGACCTGTACGATTTCGTCAACTTAGTGAGTTTGATAGGGGCCGTATAGTGGGACTTCGGGAAGCTGGACTTTCTTTTCGGGCAATTGCAGTTAGAGTGCAAAGAAGTGTAGACACTGTGGTTAGGTGTTGTTAGGCATGGCCGTACGCAAAGAGCAAGGGGCATTGGACGCCGCCGTAGAACAACAGACCGTGAAGATCGCCGCCTAAGATTATTGGCCTTAAGGGACCGTTTCTCCAATACCAGGTCCATTGCAAATGATTGGTTTGCAGACCACGGAAGACCTATTGGCATGCGAAGTGTTTACCGACGAATGAGAAGTTTTGGCTTGTTTTCATACCGGCCACACTGGGTCCTCCCTTTAACTCGAGAACACCGACGTAATCGCCTTGAGTGGTGCAGACAACGGTCACTCTGGGATCAGGAATGGAACAGTATTGTCTTTAGTGACGAGTCTCGATTTTGTTTAGGCATGCACGATGGTCGTGCCAGGGTTAGAAGGCGACGTGGTGAAAGGAGGAATCCACAGTTTTTTGTTGAAAGACATGTTCATCACACTGTTGGAGTTATGGTTAGGGATGCTATAGCTTATGGTTCCAGGTCACCTTTAATCTTCATCAGAGGTAACATGAACGCGCAGCGTTATATCCACGAAGTTCTAGAACCCCATCTTTTACCCTATCTTGACACTCTGGCAGATCCAACTTTCTAACAAGATAATGCCCGACCACAATGATGTCACATTGTTACCATGGTTGCCTGGAATGAGATACCACAGGAGGACATTGACCACCTGATCAGAAGCATGCCTAGGCGCGTTGGAGGATGCGTAGCACATCAGGGTGCATCCACACATTATTAAAGGTCAAAGGGCTTTAAAGCAGTGCAATCATTTTGAAATTTTTATCATTTACTTATTATGCTTCATTAAGTACTTATACAAAATTTTATTCAAATAAAACCATTTAAACTGGGTGTTCGGATTTATATGTCACTTAGTATATTTTCAGAAACGCTTCAGATATTTCAATTAATTGAAGCCCTTCTTTGGTCCAGAAAAAGACTATTTGCAAATACGTATATATCAACCACTACAATTGAGGGACATGTCGCATTGTTTCACCAATCGATGTATACCCTGCTTAAAGAATTCTGCTGCTTGAATAATTCTTCTTCGTCAGACTGGTGACGCCTTTAACGCCTTTCTCCGGTGGCCCAAAGATGTGAAAATCGCAAGGCGATAAGTCGGGACTGTAGGGAGGATACTCCAATATCCTCCATTTCTTTCGTTGGCGACTTTCTTTCACTGCTCTGGCAACATGAGGCCGAGCATTGTCGTGAACGTCGCAGTCAAATACAAACGACAGGAATTGATCAGTGTGATGTTTAAAAATACAACTAAATTGCAAAATGTCAGTTAAGTGATTAGAATTTTTTCCAAGGCTAACCTGACCAAAGAACAAGCCTCGTAGTTATAGAAATATATGCATTCTATAACAAGGATCTTGGCAACCTTTCTTACTTTGAGCGGTAATCGCCGGCTTAACTTGCTCTTCTTTGAAATTTTACTGTTATAACGAGCTTTAATCTCTCAGTTCTTAGCGAAATTTCCAGATATATACAAACACCGTGTTAGCTCACTTGTCTCCAGTTTTTTGATAAAAATAAACGTAGATAGCAAAAACCTTTTCCAGGACTCAAAACTGGCTTCATTATTCATGTTCATCCCTTAGAGCTCCATAAATATGCCACCCCTTCTAATAATACCCGTATACATACGTAGCTACTTCCATTCATACGCTTGCTTTGCTCGGGTACAATGGAAACCAATGAAAGCGTACGAACGAGAAAATCCCGGGTAAAACTTTGACTTAGGTAACGGTTTCCCTTAGCCAGGACAGTATTTTCAGAAACACCGGTCTATGACGCAATTTGAAGTTCCAGTAAAGATGAAAAAGGCTTATTCCAAATATCTAAGGTGAAATCCCGTGTAAATGAAGAACCATCATTTTTAGCCCAAGCAATGGATGGCAATTTAAGTCTGTGATGTCTATGATTTAAAGTAAACCCTGGTTTTACTGACGCTGCAGTCAATTTGATAAGCTGCTATTTGTTAATTAAAAATAAAAGGTCCTAACAGCTTCGAAAACGTCACAGTCAACTGCTGTAAAATTTGGTGTTCCTCAAGGTTCCATATTGGGACCTTTACTTTTCTCTCTATATACATATATCTGATTTTCATCAATATGTCCGTAATTGCACAATCCATCACTATGCCGATGATACTCAAATTTATTTTAGATTTCAACACAAAGACTTTAAAATAGCAGAAGCATTGCTCAACGAAGACTTAACAAGGCTAGTAGACGTCTCGTGCGCTCATAACCTAAAAATTAATCCATCTAAATCTTCAGTTATGGTTTTCGGCTCAAACAACAAAAGAACATTAACCTTAAAATCTATGATTGCCGACTTCCTATAATGAATGAGTGTAAAAACCTGGGACTCTGGATTGACACAGAACTGGAATACAAAAAACACGTAATGTAGTGCATCATAGTGCATTTTGAAGTAGTTTTATCCACATAGGCAAATACTATCTACTACAGTAAAGCTGAAACTGTGTGAAATATTAATTACAAGTGACATATAAATCCGAACACCCAGTTTAAATGGTTTTATTTTAATAAAAGTTGGTGAATGTATTTATCTTACTGTAAATAACAAGTGAAAAAATTTTCAGCCTTATCAGTTGGACATTCCGGTTTTTATACTGCTTTTTTTTAATTCACCAACGCTCTAAAAATGAATATTTCAGCCGAAGTAAAGAATCAACGTTGGCGGATTTTGGTTCTTGACATCCTTTACGATCGGTTACGATGCCTAGAGTACGGAGACCTGAAGATCGCCGCCTAAGATTATTGGCCTTAAGGGACCGTTTCTCCACTACCAGGTCCATTGCAAATGAATGGTTTGCAGAACACGGAAGACCTATTGGCATGCGAAGTGTTTACCGACGAATGAGAAGTTGTGGCTTGTTTTCATACCGGCCACACTGGGTCCTCCCTTTATCCGCGGTCTGGGGGTACGCTGCCCCCAGCTACCGCAAGCGACTTGCTGCTCTAGAGATGAAGCTACTCCGGATCGCCACCAATGCACCTTCCTATGTAAGGAACTCAACCTTGCGTAGAGACCTGCATTGGGATACCATCCACGAGTACATGAGGAAAAAAGCGGAGAAGACCTTCGAGAAAGCTCAGGACCACCCGAACGAGCAGCTACGATTCCTCATGGACTACGATCCGGACGAGAGGCCTCGCAACCGCAGAACCAGGTACCCCAGACCGAGGTCCCAGTTGGCACCCGCTAACTGGAACCTTGACTAGGAGACTAGGAGAACTTGCGGCTGCTCCCCCCCCACCCCACGGCGTGGATGCAGAGGACCAGGAACCACCGGGACCAGGACCCACCGGGACCAGGACCAACCAGGACCAGGACCCGCCACGACCAGGACCCACCAGGACCAGGACCCTTCAGGACCAGGACCAGGAACAACGTATTGGTAAGAGGACTTGAAACTCTTGATTTTACGAAAACAAGAGTTTCAAGAGAAACTAGCAGACCCTCTATCGATGATCGCTTAACGACATCGATAGAATGTGCGAGGTAAAGGGAACCAACCCGGCGTTCCCAGAGACTGAAACACATGAGGAGACGTTGTAGCAGACCGCAGGTCACGCACAACACATGGCCTACCGAGACGCTGATGAGTCGGGCCACGCGGAGGTTTAGGGTTTAGTGGGTATTAGGTGATCTCTTCAAGACCCTGGAGCCCCACACACGTCGTAGCTCGTGCTATGGTATGGTGCGTAAATGCATTCCCCCCTCGTTAAAAAAAAAAAAAAAAAAAAAAACCTCCCCTTAACTCGAGAATACCGACGTAATCGCCTTGAGTGGTGCAGACAACGGTCACTCTGGGATCAGGAATGGAACAGTATTGTCTTTAGTGACGATTCTCGATTTTGTTTAGGCATGCACGGTGGTCGTGCCAGGGTTAGAAGGCGACGTGGTGAAAGGAGGAATCCACAGTTTTCTGTTGAAAGACATGTTTTTTGTTCTTTCAAAGGTTAAGTTGAAAACCGCTAATCTTAGCGACACTTCGCCTTTTTTGTACTTTTACTTAGGTACGAAATACAGCCCATTTATTATTATTATAAACTAATTTTGTGGTTTCCATGTTCATAAATTTCCATGCCTTTCTGACCCAAGTGAAACCACATATGTAGAATTGCTTGTTTGCTAACGTTTCAGCCACCGAAGTACCGTCTTATTGTATTGCATGTCCCAGCCTATACGGAGAAGCAAATTTGAGATACGGATACCCTCTAATTTTTTCTTCATTTGACTCTCACGACTCAAAAAATAAATATTATTGCGTTCGGGAAACGGCTTTCGGTCAAACTTTGAATTTGAGAGTTAATAGGCAAACCATGTATGGATTTCAAATTCGTACTCGACAACTAAAACACTGCTTTATTTGTATCTTACATTTTTTAGATATTTATCATTGTAAGAACATTATTTACTAAACTTTCTTTTCAAACTTTTACAGGGTCTGCGTTCAACACCCTGTACAGTTTTTTCCGAGCTGTCGACTGAGCGGTGATTGGCCTGGAGTTAGACTGTCATTACCCACTCTGAATAAATAACAGTGGTATAGATTTATTAAGAAAAAAAACCTATTTTAAAAAAGTCTCCACTGCCAGCTTGTTTTTCAAATTTAAAGTAGTTGGAAGTAAATACGGCCCTGTTTTACCTGCCGGGATACGGCTTACTACACAGAATGTCGTTTTTCTTTTGATAATTAAAACCCGAAATGTTTCCTACAATTTCATTTTCCGCAATGCGTGTCTGCTGGATATTAGAACAATACCAGCTGCCTACCTATTGTGTTTCCAGAACGCGGAACAGAGTTTTTTCGGCGTCAAATTGCAGGAAAAATACGTACGCAAAGCTTTGTGAGGGGCGGACTGACTGCAAATTTGGTCGAAATTTCGATCGAGATCGTTTTGTATTTCTTTCGAAGTTCCTTTAAATATAGAAGCATTTTTTATGTGTTCGCTTAAGGTTATATCAAGCTCAGCAGAAAAATTAATCAGCCCACGAAATATTTCCGGGTTTTGGGAGCTCTCGGTTTCGTCGCGGCCCCGTAGCGCCAATTCAAATGCTCCGCAAAATTTTATACCGAGCACCGACTGACCAATCAGATATCGTACATCGCATTAGATCTGTATGGATCTGTATGACGTGCAGCACATGCTTATGCTTAAGTGGCGCATTTGATTTTGTAGAGAGAGACAAAAACAAGCGCGTGCGGCTTGTGTCAAAGTAGTGCACGGACCCTTTTCAAGTGGCCCATGAATAATGTTACGCTGCGGTCGCGACGAAAATGACAAGTTCTCAACTGGTCGATTATAATGCTTTCTTAATACAAAACAGACTCGGCGCTGTGTCTTGCGGGGGCAGCGTTGCCGGTATTGTTTCTATTTGTGATAACATGGGAAATAAATAATGATCAAATTACTACTGCTTTTTTCTGTTAAGACAAAAGTTTTGGCTGTTCTGCAGCTCTGCAGAACTTAAGGGCCAGCCGCCCCTGCACAGGCCACACAATAATAAAGAGTGTGCTTGAGGTCCACTGTTTGCCTGATTTCCAAAAATGGCGAATGTGCCAATTGTAGCTGGAGCAAAAGCTCGGAGAATCAGCATACTAAAAGAAATATTTCGTTATGACACTTTTGTAGGAAGGTCTTGCGAGGTATCATGTTGATCAGAACCATGATCCTTGCAAGGTCAGTTTCAAAGCAACTTGATAATTCAGAAAACTCATTAGGACATTTATCTTTCCAGGGCACAGAAAAGTAGTTGCTTTTTCTTTGACTTTGATTATGTCCTTTGCAAGGTCAAATTAAGGTCATTTTTTTTGGGAAAGGAAAGAAAAAGTGCACTAATATATGTGTAGGTTCAAGGTATTGCATTTTATCAACTATTAATTTGAGCTTTGTTGTTTTGGTCTGCTTCCGACATATCGAATGGTTTGAGTCAACTTTTTGGAAGAACAACAAAACTCTAGTGCCATGGAGAGCATGTGAAAAATCTACATTTGCCCAAGGTTCAGACACCAGATTTACATCTTTTTTAATGGTCATTTATCGTTGCAAGGTTATAAGGTAAATCAACGCAACTCATAAGCTTTTTGATAAGACATTCATAGTCGACATTTTATTGGGTCTTCAAAACGTTTTTTGTCTGAAGAATTGACTTTCTCCGGAGGTGAAGGCATTTTCCAATTTATATCTAACTGGTCTGAATACAGTGACATTAAGGTATCCTCTATTTGATACAAGTACGTCACCCATTTGAAAAGTTTAGAATCCTCGATTTGAAAAGTTGTTTTCATCGTCGACATTTTCAAGAAAAGTTTTGTAATGAAGTACATCGAATGGCATATGGACTATTTGAAAACTGTACAAAAGTAATCATTTGTAATCTAGCTTTTTGATAAGACATTCATAGTCGACATTTTATTGGGTCTTCAATACGTTTTTTGTCTGAAGAATTGACTTTCTCCCGGAGGTGAAGGCATTTTCCAATTTATATCTAACTGGTCTGAATACAGTGACATTAAGGTATCCTCTATTTGATACAAGTACGTCTCCCATTTGAAAAGTTTAGAATCCTCGATTTGAAAAGTTGTTTTCATCGTCGACACTTTCTAGAAAAGTTTTGTAATAATGTACATCGAATGGCATATGGACTATTTGAAAACTGTACAAAAGTAATCATTTGTAATCTAGCTTTTTGATAAGACATTCATAGTCGACATTTTATTGGGTCTTCAATACGTTTTTTGTCTGAAGAATTGACTTTCTCCCGGAGGTGAAGGCATTTTCCAATTTATATCTAACTGGTCTGAATACAGTGACATTAAGGTATCCTCTATTTGATACAAGTACGTCTCCCATTTGAAAAGTTTAGAATCCTCGATTTGAAAAGTTGTTTTCATCGTCGACACTTTCTAGAAAGTTTTGTAATAATGTACATCGAATGGCATATGGACTATTTGAAAACTGTACAAAAGTAATCATTTGTAATCTAGCTTTTTGATAAGACATTCATAGTCGACATTTTATTGGGTCTTCAATACGTTTTTTGTCTGAAGAATTGACTTTCTCCCGGAGGTGAAGGCATTTTCCAATTTATATCTAACTGGTCTGAATACAGTGACATTAAGGTATCCTCTATTTGATACAAGTACGTCTCCCATTTGAAAAGTTTAGAATCCTCGATTTGAAAAGTTGTTTTCATCGTCGACACTTTCTAGAAAAGTTTTGTAATAATGTACATCGAATGGCATATGGACTATTTGAAAACTGTACAAAAGTAATCATTTGTAATCTAGCTTTTTGATAAGACATTCATAGTCGACATTTTATTGGGTCTTCAATACGTTTTTTGTCTGAAGAATTGACTTTCTCCCGGAGGTGAAGGCATTTTCCAATTTATATCTAACTGGTCTGAATACAGTGACATTAAGGTATCCTCTATTTGATACAAGTACGTCTCCCATTTGAAAAGTTTAGAATCCTCGATTTGAAAAGTTGTTTTCATCGTCGACACTTTCTAGAAAAGTTTTGTAATAATGTACATCGAATGGCATATGGACTATTTGAAAACTGTACAAAAGTAATCATTTGTAATCTAGCTTTTTGATAAGACTTTCATAGTCGACATTTTATTGGGTCTTCAATACGTTTTTTGTCTGAAGAATTGACTTTCTCCCGGAGGTGAAGGCATTTTCCAATTTATATCTAACTGGTCTGAATACAGTGACATTAAGGTATCTTCTATTTGATACAAGTACGTCTCCCATTTGAAAAGATTAGAATCCTTGATTTGAAAAGTTGTTTTCATCGTCGACACTTTCTAGAAAAGTTTTGTAATGATGTACATCGAATGGCATATGGACTATTTGAAAACTGTACAAAAGTAACCATTTGTAATCTAGCTTTTTGATAAGACATTCATAGTCGACATTTTATTGGGTCTTCAAAACGTTTTTTGTCTGAAGAATTGACTTCCTCCCTGAGGTGAAGGCATTTTCCAATTTATATCTAACTGGTCTGAATACAGTGACATTAAGGTATCCTCTATTTGATACAAGTACGTCTCCCATTTGGAAAGTTTAGAATCCTCGATTTGAAAAGTTGTTTTCATCGTCGACACTTTCTAGAAAAGTTTTGTAATGATATACATCGAATGGCATATGGACTATTTGAAAACTGTACAAAAGTAATCATTTGTAATCTGTGTCTGATTTGTTCTTTGCAATGCAAATGTTTTGGAAGCATTGCTTTGAATCGATAATTTTTGTAGATTTCCAATTGCATTAAGAGTAAGATATAAATTGAGCTATTGAAAAGCTGCCTGCTCTTAAGTTTCCTGAATTCTCGAACAACTCGTTCCAGATCTTTCCAGCATAAATATGTAAATATCAACTTTCCCGAAGCTGGATCTTGTGAGGAGCATGGTCATGGTGACGCTAACACGACATCTCCATAGACCTTCTTAAAAGGAAATATTTCTCTTAGCGTACTGATTCCACGGTTGTTTGTCTCAGAACTAACACATTCACCTGTTTTTGGAAATCAGGAAACATCAGCCAGTTTCTCAGAAACAAATCATAGAATTGCTTTGGTTCCAAATACATTTTTTTTCCAGGAAGTCAAGAAGTGTATCATACTGAATTTTCAGACAAATCCACTGGGACCCCTTTTGCATGTTTTGTGCCTGGTTCTTTGTTAAATTAAAAATGATGCGATATATTGTTTCTTGGTTTTTTCTATGATTCTCGGATGAAGCATTGGAAATATATATATATATATATCAACATTTGTGAAAAGTGGTGAACTCATTGGGAAAACTGCTAAAAGTGAAGAAGATGGGTTGTTCTTGTTTCTTACTGCTTCCTATGATTATGGAAGAACATACTGAAAGTGTACGTTGTGGGGAACTTGCCTCATATTCCCGAACTAAAGCGTATTAGCGCAAAATCTATTGCCGACATTTGTCAAAAGTGGGGAATGTGCATAGTGAATGATGAGTGAAATTACATACCTAAATAAATTTGCTGGATTTCAAAAATGAGAAAGATACAAAATCCCTGGTTGGTGAAGTATATTACAACTAATAGGTGAGAGAATAGGCTACATACAGGTGTATTTATGAAACGTGAAAAGACTATTATATACTAAGTGACATATAAATCCGAACACCCAGTTTAAACGGTTTTATTTTAATAAAAGTTGGTGAATATATTTATCTTACTGTAAATAACAAGTGAAAGAATTTTCAGCTTTATCAGTTGGACATTCAGGTTTTATACTTTTTTTTAATTCACTAACGCTCTAAAAATGAATATTTCAGCCGCAGTAAAGAATCAACGTTGGCGAATTTTGGTTCTTGACATCCTTTACGATCGGTTACGATGCCTAGAGTACGGAGACCTGTACGATTTCGTCAACTTAGTGAGTTTGATCGGGGCCGTATAGTGGTACTTCGGGAAGCTGGACTTTCTTTTCGGGCAATTGCAGTTAGAGTGCAAAGAAGTGTAGACACTGTGGTTAGGTGTTGTCAGGCATGGCTCCGAGAAGGCCGTACGCAAAGAGCAAGGTGCACTGGACGCCGCCGTAGAACAACAGACCGTGAAGATCGCCGCCTAAGATTATTGGCCTTAAGGGACCGTTTCTCCACTACCAGGTCCATTGCAAATGAATGGTTTGCAGAACACGGAAGACCTATTGGCATGCGAAGTGTTTACCGACGAATGAGAAGTTTTGGCTTGTTTTCATACCGGCCACACTGGGTCCTCCCTTTAACTCGAGAACACCGACGTAATCGCCTTGAGTGGTGCAGACAACGGTCACTCTGGGATCAGGAATGGAACAGTATTGTCTTTAGTGACGAGTCTCGATTTTGTTTAGGCATGCACGATGGTCGTGCCAGGGTTAGAAGGCGACGTGGTGAAAGGAGGAATGTACAGTTTTTTGTTGAAAGACATGTTCATCACACTGTTGGTGTTATGGTTTGGGGTGCTATAGCTTATGGTTCCAGGTCACCTTTAATCTTCATCAGAGGTAACATGAACGCACAGCGTTATATCCACGAAGTTCTAGAACCCCATCTTTTACCCTATCTTGACACCCTGGCAGATCCAACTTTCCAACAAGGTAATGCCCAAACGGCTTTAAAGCAGTGCAATCATTTTGAAATTTAGCATTTACTTATTATGCTTCATTAAGTACTTATACAAACTTTTATTAAAATAAAACCATTTAAACTGGGTGTTCGGATTTATATGTCACTTAGTATAATTTACATTATTTTTCATTTCCAGTCATCTAAATTTTATAGAAATTTATTTTGCGATCCCAAGTAGAACATGCAAATCAGCGCCTAGATGTAAGGTACTGAGAAAACGTTATGTGTGTGATGTGGCTTAATACACACAACGGGGGCGCAGTGGTGATTTTCTGTAATGCTTTTATAAGTTTTTGAAAACGCAAAAAAATCGGGAAAAATCATAATTTATAACTCTCAACATAACCTCTCTTTAGAAATGACAACACATAAGTAACTCGCAGATGCGATCCTGCTACCCTGCTTCAATCGATTTGCTTTCTGTCACATAACAAAGATATACTCTATAGACTATCTCGGCATGGTGGTTGAGCATTTCGTTGAGTCATTCCCCCATAGGTGACGCTCACGTTTGCTCACTAGCAGCTTTCTAGTCAGCAAGTTGACATTTCGTCGTTTTTTTTTGATATTATACAGGGTGTAAACATTATGGTAGTCATTATTAAAATGGGTAATAGGGGGGGGGGGAGGGAGGTTCATATGACCCATGGTCCAAAAGTCAATAGATTTTTGTCTAAATGGCTTTATAGTTTACAACTTTAAGTGCTTTATATCAACTACAATCACCACAACCTTACTAATTTTTATAATCCAATTTAAAATGTTTTAAACTGGGTAATTAACGGATAAATGGCATTAAGTTTTTCTAAGTTAAGCCTAAATTTGTAGTCAGTAAGTAAGTTTCATTAAATTAAATATTTAAAACACACATGACAACAGCGCGTGGATCTTTCATCACCCTTATCGAACCGGCAATCGATCGCAAACGGTAACAGTGGTTAGTTATTGTTCGCGTACGTCGACGTGCTTATTTACAATGTTCTCGAATCAGTTCGCCGACATGTGGTTAGTTTACGGTGAAGCTCGTCACGATTCAAATCTTGCAGCTCAAATTTATCGCGACGGAAGGACATTTGTGCAAGTGTACCAAAGATTTCGAGATACAGGAAGTGTTCAGCCCACTAATATTCGCACTCGTGAAAGACAGGTTACTGTAGAGCAGGAAGAACAAACTTTAAATATCGTGGAAAAACAATGCAGATATCAGCACTCGGAAATTAGGCCGCCGCGTAGGACTATCGCATACCATAGTCCATAGAATCCTACGGGAACATTTGCTTTATCCCTACCGTGTACAAGGAGTGCAGGTCTTGTTACCAGAAGACTATCCTCGCAGACTAACATTCTATCAGTGATTTTTGCACAAGAACAAAAAAAGTGCAGTGTGGGTTTTAAAAAGAAATACAATGTATGTATCAAAATTGTTTCCCTATTTATAAGTAAATTTTTTTAATACGTTCAATAAACTTTCACGCGCCAGGTGAAGCGTTACTGGTATGTCCGTTTTTTTAAATTGTTTCCATTTTACGAGTACATTATCCAATAATGAAATAATACCTAAGAGCCAATCATTTTTTTTTCTTTTTGGTGAGGGGGGAATGCGTTTATGCACCATACCATAGCCCGAGCTACGGCGTATGTGGGACTCCAGGTTGTCTTGAGGAGACCATCTAATACCCACTAAACCCTAACCTCCGCGTGGCCCGACTCATCAGCGTCTCGGTAGGCCATGTGTTGTGCGTGACCTGCGGTCTGCTACAACGTCTTCTCATGTGTTTCAGTCTCTGGGAACGCCGAGTTGGTTCCCTTTACCTCACACAGTTCTATCGGTGTCGTTAAGCGATTAAGGCCTTGCTATGTTCTCTTGTAACTCTTGTTTTCGAAAAATCAAGAGTTTCAAGTCCTCTACTACTTGTATGTTACCTGGTCCTGATGGGTCCTGGTCCTGGTCCTGGTTGGTCCTGGTCCTGATGGGTCCTGGTCCTGGTGGTTCCTGGTCGTGGTTGTCCTGGTCCTCGACCTCTACTTCCACGCCGTGGGGGTAGGGGTGTCCTAGTCTCCTAGTCAAGGTTCCAGTTAGCGGGTGCCAACTGGGACCTAGGTCTAGGGTACCTGGCTCTGCGGTTGCGAGGCCTCTCGTCCGGATCGTAGTCCATGAGGAATCGTAGCTGCTCGTTCGGGTGGTCCTGAGCTTTCTGGAAGGTCTTCTCCGCTTTTTTCCTCATGTACTCGTGAATGGTGTCCCAATGAAGGTCTCTACGCAAGGTTGAGTTTCTTACGTAGGATGGTGCACTGGTGGCGATCCGGAGTAGCTTCATCTCTAGAGCAGCAAGACGCTTGCGGTAGCTGGGAGCAGCGTACCCCCAGACCGCGGAGGCGTAAGCGAGCTGAGGTCTGGCGATGGCCTTGATCAGCCGTAGCTTGGTCGCTAGCGGCATCCGGCTGTGTCTACCCAGTAATGGATAGAGTTGGGCCATGGCTGCTCGGGTCTTTGCGATGACAGCTTCTATGTGGTCTTTCCAGGTGAGGGACTTGTCAAATACGATCCCCAGATATTTGACTTTGTCGCTCCACTGGATATCTTCGTCGAAGATGGATGCTTCGAGAGGTCTTGCAATCCTTCTTCGTTGGATGAAGATTGCCCGCGTCTTCTGGACGGTGATGCGGATTTTCCATTTCACGCACCAGTCCTGGATGTGGTCCAGTTCATAACGTAGTCTCCTACGGATGATCTCGGGTCGTCGATGCTTGGCGGCTGTAGCAGTGTCGTCTGCATATAGGGAGCCAAAAATAACAAACCCCATCTTTATTTACACTGCGTTCCGTCGTAACTTGCATCTGGCATTGCGGCGTTGTCAGATTTTATTTTACTTTAAAGTCGCTTTTCTCTAAAAAATGCCTTCTATCACCCATTTAAATAATGACTATCTTAACGTTTACACCCTGTACAGGTCTTTTACGTAATAACCCTGGGAGAAAATATTGAGATTCTTCGTTTTGAAAAACATTATTGTTTGCTTCTACAAGATTAATGACATTATTTTTTGTATCGCCCTATACAGAAGCGTCTCGCCGTATATTAGCGCACGTCAGCAACAGCAAAGAGGTATTTCGCCGTGTTCTGTTTTTTATGACCCGTCTCTCCTAAATGGCTCTCGGGTTCGATTTATTTTGACAGTTTCGGCTGTTTATCGAGGTTCTTGAGCGCCATTTCGCGCGGTTTCCTCGTTTTGCCGCGGTTTTACTCGCCCCCTAGGGTGCTTAAGCATTCTGCCTTCGAAGTGCAATCGGAATAATGCCGGTTTCGATTTTTAGATTAACCGTCGCTAGGTGCAGATATTGCTTACATTTTTTGAGGATACGCTTTTATTAGAGCAGCTTGACGACACGAGATAAGAATTCTGTAGCCCCAAATGCTTGTTGCTAGGCAACGATTTGAAATAAATTGCAGCATCCGTAAATTGTGCTCCTTTAGAATCTCTAAGCGTTATAGTCTAGTCATTTTAGCAAATTTCCCGGAAATAATTGTAAAGTCTGGTTCTATTGGTGCAAGTTGTTCAAGGGGGTATTTAAAACATGGACGTATAAAATGGGTACGCCGGTTTTTGTGGGAAAAATTATTATTCTTTTAACTTTTAAAATTAATGCGTAAAGCCTATATAAACATGGGTCGAAAAATGCGTGGCTTCCGAAATACAGGGTGTTTAAATTTACTTTCTAAAATAGTTTTTTTTTTAAATATTTCGAACAATATTTGATGTATAACAGTGAAAATTGGTATACGAGGGTTTTTTGGTACGACAAAACGAACCAAGGGCATAGTTTTACTGTATCCGCTAGAGGGCGCTCTATACTGTACCTGTAGTGTATTAAAATGACCGAAAAATTTTTTCTTAGTGCAATTTTTTGCTTTTTGAATAAAAAAACTGATTCTTCACACTTTTCAACATAAAAAAGCTCTCTTGTGAATTCTCGTTATAGTTAACCGTTTTTGAGATATTTCGATTTTTGAGGTTCGATGCGTTTTCAATTATTTATGATAAAATAACGTTAAAAAGTCAGTATCTCGCTAATTTTTAGAAGTAGGCTGTGCCTGCAAGTATTTTTGAAATTGAAAGCAGAATAAGGTTAAACGTCAATTAGTTGACAGTTAGTTTTGTTGTCTGTTGAAACCTGAAACGTTTTTTTGCAATTGTGAATGGACGAAATTTAGTTTCTTTTACCTGTTTTTTTTTTGTAAGTTTTATAAAAATGCCATTTTTATTCTCCAATCAAGAGTTAGCGGATATTCATTTTGTGTATGGCTTTGTAAATGGAAACGCAGCAGAAGCAGCCAGAGATTACGCACGAAGATTTCCAAACAGACGACATCCAACTCGCTCAGTATTTGTAAGAGTGCATCGCCAAATAATTGAAAATGGTTTTGGAAATCTCCAAAGGGATCAAAACATAAATGTTCGTCAGCGCAGATTTACCCGTATGATTCTGCGTGAGTTTGATAGAGATCCGACCACAAGTGTTAGGAGAGTTTCTGGTGCCTTGGGAATTTCAGCAAGCCATGTTCACCGTGTTCTTAGAAATGACCATAGACGTCCTTACCATTTGCAATCTGTGCAAGGACTACAGCCAGAGAACGGAGAACGAAGAATCGCATTTTGTCAGTGGATTCTTGATAGAACTGATAATAATAGGGAGTTTTTAAGTAACGTTTTATGGACCGATGAGTCATGCTTCACTAGGCGTGGAGTGGTAAATTTTCATAATCAACATATTTGGTCGCATGAATATCCGCATGCAGTTCGGGAAAGAAATTTTCAGCATGAATTTAGTGTGAACATGCGGTCCTAAAACAGAGCCTTGAGAGACCCCTGATATCACATTCTTATATGTCGAATATGAGTTGTCCAAATGTACCCTTTGCATACGATTCATGAGATAACTAGTAATGCACTTGATAGATGCCCGAGAAAATCCAATATATTTGCATTTTGAGATCAAAAGTGAATGATTGATAGTGTCAAAAGCCTTGGAGAAGTCAAGCAGTACAAGAGCCGCTGCTTGACCCCGATCCAAAGCCTAATATAAATATAACCTAGAATGTGTATTCAGTGAAACAAGAAAGTTATTGCAAATTCTATTTTTATGCAGGTTTTGAGTTTGCCGGTAGCTTTACGTCACATATTTGAGTATTTCTTAGTCGCTATAAATATAGTGTGGACGTTTGTTCAGTTCTTGAGCAACCAAAAAATATTTGACTATGGAAGTATGGTATATCAAAAATCCTGAATGGTTTTGTGGGAATATCAATCGACGGCGACGGTGCTATAATGGTACTGATGAACGGCAAGTAAATACATGAATGTTTGGAAACGAGCAATATCTATGACATTTTTGGTAGAGCCTGTCATCAACTAGGTGCTTAATGGCTCTACAAGAGGTTTATAGGAAAAGAACACACGGTAGGTGATGTTGAATCAGTAAAATCGCATATCAGTTGAAAAAATAATATAAACATGAATAAACAATCGACAATATTAAATAAAAACATGATTTTATTCAAAAATCGAACGCTTTTTAAATGTTGACTAAATTATATGTAATTTCTGAATGTTCAATAAGCTGGTGATGTTTCAATGACAAGCTGTCATCTCATACTTTGACAGTATTTTGTTTTCAACATTTCATAGCTATTGGTTGCTAAAATTTGTTGATTGGAACTTGAAGCTCATTCGCTGTATTTGAGGAACTGTTACCCTATATGTGGAGAATATCGGACTGCTGATTTGACAATCCTCGTGAAATCCACCCTAAGTAGTGTTTTCGATACTGACCAGTAGCAGAGTTCGATAAATCATTGGCCATAGGTTTCGATTAATGCAGAGCTATTACACTGTAACTGTCGCATAGCCGTATGGTATATTATCAAGCCGAAGCTCTTCCTTTGGCCAAATCCCAAGTAGATACACTCCAAATCTGTGACATCTATATACTATAATGCAGTAGCGTTTCCTGAATTGGACCAAGCGACAGAGATGCATACTCCATGCGAATAGGCTTTGAATTACACTCAGAAGGATTATGTAAAGGTATACCTAGGACACGGTTTCGGAGAGTATAGAGCCCCTACCCACTTCAGTTGGCCCAACTATTAAAATCTTAGTTCTTTTCTTATCAAACACAAATAATAAAAATGTAGCAGGGTGTTATAGGTTTAAAATATTAACAATGAATATTTTGATAATATACTAAGTGACATATAAATCCGAACACCCAGTTTAAATGGTTTTATTTTAATAAAAGTTGGTGAATGTATTTATCTTACTGTAAATAACAAGTAAAAAATTTTCAGCCTTATCAGTTGGACATTCCGGTTTTTATACTGCTTTTTTTTTAATTCACTAACGCTCTAAAAATGAATATTTCAGCCGCAGTAAAGAATCAACGTTGGCGGATTTTGGTTCTTGACATCATTTACGATCGGTTACGATGCCTAGAGTACGGAGACCTGTACGATTTCATCAACTTAGTGAGTTTGATAGGGGCCGTATAGTGGGACTTCGGGAAGCTGGACTTTCTTTTCGGGCAATTGCAGTTAGAGTGCAAAGAAGTGTAGACACTGTGGTTAGGTGTTGTCAGGCATGGATTCGAGAAGGCCGTACGCAAAGAGCAAGGGGCACTGGACGCCGCCGTAGAACAACAGACCGTAAAGATCGCCGCCTAAGATTATTGGCCTTAAGGGACCGTTTCTCCACTACCAGGTCCATTGCAAATGAATGGTTTGCAGAACACGGAAGACCTATTGGCATGCGAAGTATTTACCGACGAATGAGAAGTTTTGGCTGGTTTTCATACCGGCCACACTGGGTCCTCCCTTTAACTCGAGAACACCGACGTAATCGCCTTGAGTGGTGCAGACACCGTCACTCTGGGATCAGGAATGGAACAGTATTGTCTTTAGTGACGAGTCTCGATTTTGTTTAGGCATGCACGATGGTCGTGCCAGAGTTAGAAGGCGACGTGGTGAAAGGAAGAATCCACAGTTTTTTGTTGAAAGACATGTTCATCACACTGTTGGAGTTATGGTTTGGGGTGCTATAGCTTATGGTTCCAGGTTACCTTTAATCTTCATCAGAGGTAACATGAACGCGCAGCGCTATATCCACGAAGTTCTAGAACCCCATCTTTTACCCTATCTTGACACCCTGGCAGATCAAACTTTCCAACAAGATAATGCCCGACCACATGTTGCAAGAGTCACAATAGACTTCTTTCATCATAATGATGTCACATTGTTACCATGGCCACCAAGATCTCCCGACTTATCCCCAATTGAGCACGTGTGGGATATGATGGGTAGGAGATTGCTCAATTTGCAACGTCCTCCTCAGACTCTAGAAGCACTTCGAGAGGAGTTGGTGGTTGCCTGGAATGAGATACCACAGGAGGACATTGACCACCTGATCAGAAGCATGCCTAGGCGCGTTGGAGAATGCGTAGCACATCAGGGTGCATCCACACATTATTAAAGGTCAAAGGGCTTTAAAGCAGTGCAATCATTTTGAAATTTTTTTCATTTACTTATTATGCTTCATTAAGTACTTATACAAAATTTTATTAAAATAAAACCAATTTAAACTGGGTGTTCGGATTTATATGTAACTTAGTATATTTGTATTTTCAGTAATCTCGTTAACAGTAGATCAGAGTCGTTTGGTGTAATTTTTACTATTATTAAATCTCAGTAAATAGTGATAAATTATTATCAGACAGTTCTCTGAATTTTGAAACGTTTGCCACTTTAGGCATAGTAAAAAATTTGCCGATATTTTCAGAAATCCGCGAAATCTTCAGTACACTACGCCGCTGACCTTCCGCATACTAGCCTGTATGAAGAGTATGTGTCTCGCTCGTTGGACGCCGAAATAAGTTCCAGTCGAATAGGTAGACGATATTCACGGTGCATTCTTTAAGAACTAAGGATGGGACGTATTTCCGAAATACGCAATGCTCCCGCCTCTCAGTTAGTCTAATCATATTAGAAAATTTCCCCAAAATAGTTGTAAAGGCTGGTTTTATTGGTGCAACTTGTTCAAGGGGGTATTTAAAACATGGCAGATAAAATGGGTACACCAGTTTTTGTGGGAAAACTTTTTATTTGACAGAATGAGATCTCAACAAAAGCAAAAATGTTATGGCCGAAAAACGAGGCAAAATGCAGATTTTTCGCTAAATAACACTGGACAACAAAATTTTAGTTTTTTAATTGTATCTTGTGGGAAAAGTGCACGTCTTTGTTAATTTTGGGGCGCTGAATCCAAAAATGACAATGAAATAAAAAAATTAGTTGCGGTTTAGAAAAAAAAATTAGTTTTAAGGATATATTAAAAAAGTAACAAGATTCATATACCTATAAGAATCACTATATGCGCTGTATTTTGCTGGTCTTTTATGGATCGTTTCTGGAGCACCTCTACCAAGAGTCCAACAGTAGTCTGCAGGCATGGAAAGATTCCACTTTCCCCGGTACCTTTTTTCCATTGTTGAAATATCCTGATGAAAACGTTCGCCGTGCTCATCACTTACGGCTCCGCAATTGTCAGGAAAAAAGTCCATGTGTGAGTGTAGGAAATGTATCTTAAGAGACATATTACAGCCCATCTTTTGATACGATGACAGCATATTTTTGACAAGGGTTTTATAGTTGTCAGATTTTCTATTTCCCAAGAAATTAGTGACCACCAGACGGAAATCATTCCAAGCAATTTTTTCAAAACCTGTTAAAGTGTTTTCAAACTGTGTATCTTTCAAAATATTTCGAATCTGTGGCCCAACAAAAATACCTTCTTTAACCTTTGCCTCACTTAGTCTTGGAAATTTCTGACGCAGGTATTGAAATGCTGACCCATCTCTATCTAATGCCTTGACAAAGTTTTTCATTAGGCCCAACTTGATATGCAGTGGTGGTAATGAAATTTTTTCGAATCTACTAATGGCATATGCTGTACATTTTTTTGACCTGGCTCTAGGAATTGACGAACAGGCCAGTTTTGTCTGGTGTAATGAAGTGCCTTTGCCCGACTGTCCCATTCACACAAAAAACAGCAAAACTTTGTGTAGCCTAGCTGCAGCCCAAGTAAAAGTGCAACAACTTTCAAATCGCCACAAATATGCCATTGGTGCTCATCGTATTTTATGCATGTCAATAGGTACTTCATATTGTCATATGATTCTTTCATGTGAACTGCATACCCTACAGGAAGAGATGGTAAAATATTTCCAATATGCAATAACACTGCCTTTAAACTCAATGTTGAACTGTCTATAAACAATCTCCATTCTTCTGGGTTATAGTTTATATTTAAAGCTGCCAGTAAGCCGTTAATGTTACTGCAGAAAACCAAGTTATTCTCCATATTGAAGAATGGTTCTACGTCTTTGTGGCGTTTACGAAAAACACATACCGAAACATCGTCTTCTAACAAGTTCCACTGCTGCAGTCTTGATCCAAGTAACTCTGCCTTACATTTTGGAAGTTCTAAATATCTTACAATATCATTTAATTCTGACTGTGTTATTTTGTGGGGTTGGTGGCATGACGTGCTCGGTATAAAATCAGGATCTCTTGACCTTGATGGCATATCTTCTTCCTGACGAATCACTCGATCGCCATGATCTGATTCGTTTTCTGATTCGCAAGTGTAGGATTCTGGGGGTTTTGGAATAGGATTTTCGTCACTGTGAGGCACAGGTCTCGTCGCAGATGGTATGTTTGGGTAGTTAATAACCGATTTTTTTTTCTTGGACATACCTGTGGCTTGTCCAACACAAGGTACCATGCAAAAGTAACAATCAGTAATATGATTTGTAGGCTCTCTCCAAACCATTGGGACAGCAAAGCGCATAGACAGTTTTTTGCCATTTAACCAGCTCCTCAGACTTGAAGCACATGTATCTTGATCACCTAGTTTACAACCGAAATAAAGCTGATATGCCTTTGTTATTAGTGGAGTAATAGACCGTCCCTGAGACGCAAAAGTCACATCACCATACACGTAACAAAACTGATCTGGATTGTTTACACACTTTCGAGACATCTTGCATGAACGCTGTCAGCCAACTGAGGAAAAAATGGCTAATATAAAACAATATAATGTACACGTATGTATATCGTAAGACAATCATGCCGATTACATCATCTTTCCTTGCCGAATATAAAAATGTAGCACGTGCATTCTTGTGAATTACAGTATATTAACACTGTCACAGCAGGAACACATATAATTACCGTATCTCTAAAACTTGAACTAATATTGAAAAAATAAGTTTCATTCCGGTTTTAGCACATTAAAAATAGTAATATTTTGTTGATTTTATTTAGGATATTTTTTTGGCTGTTGATCAGTGTAATTAGATCTAAATGATAAACGGAAACAGATACATGTCAAACGACTTCGGATTCGGTATTGGCAGCCCAAAATACGCGGAATAAAGGTAACTTGAACCGCATTTAAAGCATTTTTACATATAATTATCATATATAGGGCCTTTGTTACCAAAAAGGCATAAAATGTGTCAGTCGGGAACATGAGCGCAACGTGTCCTATAATACGTTTTTTGGGTCGCTGAAACCGAATCTGTGGCCCATTTAGTCCGAGAATGCCTCGTTTTCGAGATGATGGCAAGAATTCAACTTTGTCAAAAAATGACTAATAAAAAATATCTAAAAACTGTTGCGCGTCTATGATCCAGAATGGAAGCTTGTTTTCTGGGTAAATCGGGTGCGTAGATTCCAAATTCAATGTCGATACATTGCTAGAGATTACGGCTAGCTCGGAAAAATGGTTTCCTGTCAACTTTTTACACTAAATCCAGTCTGATGACACTTTAGAATATTTTCACTATGGTATTCATATTCAGCGCCCCAAATCACATCATTGTGCAAAGCTTTGCTTCCATGTATTGTGCATCATTGCAAAATGCCTAAGTAGACGATACTCAGTTATACTACAAATTTAAAGTTGACGGTGTACAGTGTGCAAAGCAAGAAATATATTGAAACAACATTCATTATTATTAAATCCGAAAAAGTCCACCCTTAAAAATTAAGTGTCGTTCAGTTGGCAATATTAATAGTAGATCCAAAGTCCTCATCACTCCTCCTAGCCATAAAACCACTATATATGAAAGGAGTTTCAGCTACCAAATACCTAAGGAATATAACAGCATCCCTCAGGTGTTTGTGAGGCTGAGGGAACTCGCATTTAAAAAGACAAATTTCATATTTTTGAAAAACACGAAGAATGAAATGTTATCATTAACGCGCTTGTATGTACACCTATGTATGTACAGTTTACAATAATTTGATAACAATTTTCCATTCTTATTATAACCGCCAGGATTGATAAATTCTTTTATAGATCCTCTGTAAAGGAGGAGCTCGCGCGATCTGCGCATGCGTGCAGTTACTCTTTGTTGGTTTAGGCACTTTTTCGGGGTAGTGCATTCTCACCTTGTTCACTGCGAATGTTGCCATTAATCCTGAGTTGGGCATCGACCGTCCACAAGACGCAAGGTTGTACTTACATACTTTTTATTTTAATTATTTCATTTGTTCCATTTTTGTTTTTGTTGGAAGGTTGATTGGAACAGCACGCGTGTGTTTTTAAACATAATTCCTAACTCCAAATAAACACAAAAAAACAGAATATTAATTTGTTTAATTTTAACAAATTAATGTAATTATTTACAACTAAAATGCTATTGGAATAGTAGAACATACAAAATCTAAAGTAGTTGCTCGAAATGTAAACCCAATTGTTCAATACACAATTCACATCTACGAATGATCGAACGTGGTATAGCATTATTCAAATAAGGCCTTATTTCATTACATGCATTCCTGATTCTGTCTATTAGCATATCTCTTGTGGTTACGGGAGTCTGGTACACTTTTTCTTTTAGAAATCCCCACAAAAAGAAATCTAATGGATTTAGGTCAGGGGATCGTGGAGGCCAGGCGACTGGTTCTCCACGGCCGATCCATCTTTCTGGATAATTTTCGTCCAGCCAGTTTCTAACTATTCTCGAATAATGAGCTGGGCAACCATCAAGCTGGAACCATGCCAATCTTCTTAAATCTAACATAGCATCATCCCACATATTTGCATGTTCAGCCTTTAAAAATTCCAAGATGGTCGCAGCATTTAAGCTTGCAGGCAAAAGGTAGGGTCCAAATTGTCGATTACGGTAGATACCAATCCACATGTTCACACAAAATTCATGCTGAAACGTCTATTGAAGCATGACTCATCGGTCCATAAAACGTTACTTAAAAACTCCCTATTATTATCAGTTCTATCAAGAATCCACTGACAAAATGTGATTCTTCGTTCTTCGTCCCCTGGCTGTAGTCCTTGCACAGGTTGCAAATGGTAAGGACGTCTATGGTCAAGAACACGGTAAACATGGCTTGCTGAAATTCCCAAGGCACCAGAAACTCTCCTAACACTTGTGGTCGGATCTCTATCAAGCTCACGCAGCTCACGAGTAAATCTGCGCTGACGAACATTTATGTTTTGGTCCCTTTGGAGATTTCCAAAACCTTTTTCAATTGTTTGGCGATGCACTCTTACAAATACTGAGCGAGTTGGATGTCGTCTGTTTGGAAATCTTCGTGCGTATTCTCTGACTGCTTCTGCTGCGTTTCCATTTACAAAGCCATACACAAAATGAATATCCGCTAACTCTTGATTGGAGAATAAAAATAGCATTTTTATAAAACTTACAAAAAAAGAAACAGGTAAAAGAAACTAAATTTCGTGCATTCACAATTGCAGAAAAACGTTTCAGGTTTCAACAGACAACAAAACTGTCATCTAATTGACGTTTAACCTTATTCTGCTTTCAATTTCAAAACTATTTGCAGGCACAGTCTACTTCTAAAAATTATCGAGATACTGACTTTTTAAAAAATGCATCGAACCTTAAAAATCGAAATATCTCAAAAACGGCTAACTATAACGAAAATTCACAAGAGAGCTTTTTTATGTTGAAAAGTGCGAAGAATCAGTTTTTTTATTCAAAAAGCAAAAAATTGCACTAAGAAAAAATTTTCGGTCATTTTAATACACTACAGGTACAGTAGAGAGCGCCCTCTAGCGGCTACAGTAAAACTATGGTTCGTATTGTCGTACCAAAAAACCCTTGTGTACCAATTTTCACTGTTATACATCAAATATTGTTCGAAATATTAAAAAAACTATTTTAGAAAGTAAATTTAAACACCCTGTATTTCTGAAGCCACGCATTTTCCGACCCATGTTTATATAGACTTTATGCATTAATTTTAAAAGTTCTATCGAATCTTAAAGTTATGCAACAATAAACTGAAACACCCTGTATATCCAGATTTAACACATCAGAAACCTTTGGCAGCTTATGTTATTTTCGCTATTTTAAATAGAAAATATAGCATTTTATGAGATACAATTCTGTCAGGTGCGGATGCAGGATCATGTCTAAGGGAGCACGCGCAAAGTAGGGTGAGTTGCCTACTTTCAGGGGGTATTGAAGAACCGTTTATCCTTATTATAAGCGACTTAAGAAGAAAAATAATGAACAGCATTGTAAAAACAGAATGCACATTTATTTTAAGCTTTCAAACAAAACGAGCTGCCTCTCAGCCAATTTGAAAGTGTTACAAGTTTTGGATGTCGCCAGGACAACGGTGCTTTTTTCACCGATTTCTAAAGCGCAGCCCCTAGTTACCCATCTCTACCGGGTTGAAAAAAGTGAGCAGGGGAGGTTGTGAGGAAGCTGAACATGATTATTTCTTACCGGGCCGACCGGAGACAGCTTTATGGTGCTGAACCGCCTCCAAAACTGCGCCAAGACCGATTTGCAGCGTAGAAGTACGTGCTTCGCTGTCCATAAGCGCCCGCACGAGTTTTTATCTTTCCACGTAAAAATTTAGAGTGGTATGATACGTTTTCGGAACGGTTTATGGGACGTACATCACGAAACCCCATCAAAATCAGCATTTGATGAGAGGGCTTGGGAAACAGGCCATAAAGTGGGACTAAGGCATCTGTCTAGTAGCAAATACCTTTCTAATTCTAATTTCTCAGTGAGTTGTGAAAGAAGGATATGTCAAAATAAAGAGATAAAACAACGTGTTTTGACGTTTTAGATCATTTTTGGAAAATTTTTTGTGGGGGTTGAAACTTTGGGTTGGAGATTGTGGGATGTGGGGGGCCGTAAATGTTACGTCTTAGTATACAGGGTTATCCAAATTAAGTGTCCACCATTAGTAACTTTGTTATTAGTGAAAATACAAAGTTGTTTGAATTAGCAAACTAGTAGCATTTTTAACGCTGGTAAAAATGAGAAATAAAAAAAAACAATTGAGAGTCGTTATTTTGATTTTTTTCAGTAAAATAACATTTTTTTAAATGGAAACCCCTGTATATTATATTTTTTTCTGTTAAAGCATCAAATTTTAAACAAAAAAGCTTACAATAACTTTTCTCCTAGGTTACAAATTGTTGAAGTTATGGCCTCCAATCTGAAACAATTAAATTGTATCGACAAACTTTATTTTCAACATCAACTTATAATCTTACAAAATACAATAACAATTTTTTTTAAAGAAGATGCTCGAAAACACCACCTTGTTCTTCAATACATTTTTGGGCACGTTTTTCAACTGCTCGAACTGTCTTAAGTATGGTCCTACCATCTATCTGGGTTATCTTTTCCCTAACTGCAGTCTTTAACGCGTCAAGGTTATCGTACCTTCGCTTGTAAATTTGGTTCTTTAAGTAACCCCACAAGAAGTAATCAAGTGGGTTTAGATCTGGTGATCTGGGAGGCCACTGTATTGGGCCATTTGTTCCTATCCACTGATCATTAAAAGTAGTACTTAGAAAATGATAAGTACCTCTGGAGTTGTGGGCAGGTGCGCCATCTTGCTGAAAATGCAGATGATGTCTACTTATAAGATCCAATTCGTCTAAGAAATTAGTCAGAATTTCTGACATAAATTCCACATATCTTTCACCAGTTAGGGTTCCCTCATAAAAGAACGGGCCAACAATTTTTGAACCAATTATACCGCACCAAACGTTGAAACTGAAACGGACTTGTGGGCCTCTTGGATGTACTAACAAAAGATTTTCTCTTGACCAATAATGGTGGTTTTTTCTATTAAACATTCCAGAATTTGAAAAATTTGATTCATCTGTCCATAAAAGGTAACGAAAGTTATTTACATTTTGGCGACAGAAGCTAAGATACCAATGGCAAAAAACAAGTCTTCTCTCTGGATCCCCTGCCAAAAACGTTTGAACTGGTCGGTACTTATACGGAATAAATTTGTATTTTTTTAAAATCCTTTGAACAGTACCATAACTGAAATTAGAGTCCTTGAGAATATCTGCTATTGAATTCTCACGATAAGCTTCAAAATATCCAATAACTGCAATTTCCGTGGCCTCGCTTATTATGAATTCTTTTTTTGCCCTTGTTTTAGCAAAAACATTTTCGTTGCCCCTAAATTTTCGATAAAGTCTCAGAAAATATCGTTCATACGGTTGAATGCGAGCGGGATATAATTCACTGTAGTATTCTCTTGCTCTCAAGGAGGATTTTCTGCACACTAAATAGCATTATAACATATCACACTTTTCTTCATGGGAGAACATTTTTCTTTAAATTAATGACACAATAAAGCTTATAAACAAGTATTTACACTAATGTTTGACATTATTTGATTTTATCATTGTTTTCCAAAGCCTTCTAGTTGCGAGTATGTCCAGTTTAACAATTTTTCGCTTATCTTAATGCTGTCAAATCGCGAACGCCATGTTGTTTTCATAGCCGTCTTAATATTATAATACTGCAAAAAAATATTTATCGTTATTTTGACTTTATTTTTGACTTTGCGGAAAAGTCATTATGAACTTTTTTGTTTAAAATTTGATGCTTTAACAGAAAAAAATATAATATACAGGGGTTTCCATTTAAAAAAATGTTATTTTACTGAAAAAAATCAAAATAACGACTCTCAATTGTTTTTTTTATTTCTCATTTTTACCAGCGTTGAAAATGCTACTAGTTTGCTAATTTAAACAACTTTGTATTTTTACTAATAACAAAGTTACCAATGGTGGACACTTAATTTGGATAACCCTGTACTAAGTGACATATAAATCCGAACATCCAGTTTAAATGGTTTTATTTTAATAAAATTTTGTATAAGTACTTAATGAAGCGTAATAAGTAAATGATAAAAATTTCAAAATGACTGCACTGCTTTAAAGCCCTTTGACCTTTAATAATGTGTGGATGCACCCTGATGTGCTACGCATTCTCCAACGCGCCTAGGCATGCTTCTGATCAGGTGGTCAATGTCCTCCTGTTGTATCTCATTCCAGACCAACTCCTCTCGAAGAGTCTGAGGAGGACGTTGCAAATTGAGCAATCTCCTACCCATCATATCCCACACGTGCTCAATTGGGGATAAGTCGGGAGATCTTGGTGGCCATGGTAACAATGTGACATCATTATGTTGAAAGAAGTCTATTGTGACTCTTACAACATGTGGTCGGGCATTAACTTGTTGAAAAGTTGGATCTGCCAGGGTGTCAAGATAGGGTAAAAGATGGGGTTCTAGAACTTCGTGGATATAACGCTGCGCGTTCATGTTACCTCTGATGAAGATTAAAGGTGACCCCAAACCATAACTCCAACAGTGTGATGAACATGTCTTTCAACAAAAAACTGTGGATTCCTCCTTTCACCACGTCGCCTTCTAACCCTGGCACGACCATCGTGCATGCCTAAACAAAATCGAGACTCGTCACTAAAGACAATACTGTTCCATTCCTGATCCCAGAGTGACCGTTGTCTGCACCACTCAAGGCGATTACGTCGGTGTTCTCGAGTTAAAGGGAGGATCCAGTGTGGCCGGTATGAAAATAAGCCAAAACTTCTCATTCGTCGGTAAACACTTCGCATGCCAATAGGTCTTCCGTGTTCTGCAAACCATTCATTTGCAATGGACCTGGTAGTGGAGAAACGGTCCCTTAAGGCCAATAATTTTAGGCGGCGATCTTCACGGTCTGTTGTTCTACGGCGGCGTCCAGTGCAACTTGCTCTTTGCGTACGGCCTTCTCGAAGCCATGCCTGACAACACCTAACCATAGTGTCTACACTTCTTTGCACTCTAACTGCAATTGCCCGAAAAGAAAGTCCAGCTTCCCGAAGTCCCACTATACGGCCCCTATCAAACTCACTAAGTTGACGAAATCGTTCAGGTCTCCGTAACGGATCGTAAAGGATGTCAGGAACCAAAATCCGCCAACGTTGATTCTTTACTGCGGCTGAAATATTCATTTTTAGAGCGTTAGTGAATTAAAAAACAGCAGTATAAAAACCGGAATGTCCAACTGATAAGGCTGAAAATTTTTGCACTTGTTATTTACAGTAAGATAAATACATTCACCAACTTTTATTAAAATAAAACCATTTAAACTGGATGTTCGGATTTATATGTCACTTAGTATATAAGTCAAAGGCATTATATCGTTGATAAGCTTCTAATCTCGGTAAAAACCTTAAATTATGAAGAAGCTGCTGATCTCAGTGACGTCATCAACCTATTAGACATAATAAGTCACACATATTTTCCTTACATCTGCCATGGAAACATAAATATGATACGTCTGCGTTATATTCACAAGTCGTGGACAAAAATGAAACATTTTACACAGGACCGCATTTTATGGAGGTCTTCTGCGTCTGTTTCACTAATCTTATTCGACTTTATCTACCAGCCCCTTCCCACTTCAGTTGGCCCACTTCGAGATTTGTACCAAAATATGTCTTTATAAACGAAACTATTTACTTCTATCACAATTTATTTTCTCAAAAACATTTTAGATACACTCTAGTGGTATAAAATACATATTTGAAATCACTTAGACCTATAACTAATAGAACATCTGAACAAATAAACGATGTGCGAATAAATGCGCGAAGTTAACAAAGCAACAATTGAAAGATTACCATTGGGTAACATCACCTTTATTTTTTATTACGGCTGAAATTCTTTGGGGCATAGTGTTAACCAAGTTTTGGCAAAAATGCAACAAGTCATATTGAAACTAGAAATGATCATATCAGTGACTAGAAGTTTATGCTGTTTGAAATATCATAGGAATATATTTTTAGACGTTCAGTAGAATAACTTCCAAGGTGAATTTTACAGTGCCTAGACAAGGCTTTGTTGCATAGTTATAATAAAATAAAGGAAAATCCCCAAGGCTCTACGATGTATAGGCGAGTGGGTGTGAGACTAACGTTTTTTGGTAGTATCGTGAGGTTATTGCTTCCTAATGATGAGTTTATGATAGGGCTGGAGCATTTGCCGTCATTTTGATAAAGACGTTTTATAAAAAATTTCTGAAATCATGGAGAGTAATAAAAAATATTTTGTGGAAAATAAAATTCTTCGTCATTTTGCTTTCGTAAAAACGTGTCGTACAGTCAGCAGATTACGAGAAATTAAATACATGTAATGTAATGTCTGCTTATAAAGCCTAAACTAATAAGAGCCCCTTCCCACTTCAGTTGGCCCACTTCAAGATTTGTACAAAAATATGCCTAAAACAAGTTGTTTTCTCAAAAACATTTTAGATACACTCTAGTCGTAAAAATACATATTTGAAATCACTTCAAAAGCCTATAACTAATAGAACCAAGTTTTGGCAAAAATTTCGTGTAAAGCAATCCCATATTTCTTGAAGCTTTTGTCTCAGTTCGGAGATTGTACGAGCAGGATGTTGTCGTAGAACCTTTTTCATTTCGTGCCACAAAGTTTCAATAGGTGACAGATCTGGACTGCTAGAAACCCATCTCAAAAGTGGTACATTATTTTCTTCCATCCATTTTATAGTCTTTTTTGAGGTATGGCACGCTGCACCATCTTGCTGAAACACATAATCCTGGCCAGATGTCAAACATTCTTCCATCACTGGTAAAAGCGATTCTTCTAAAATTGCCAAATATTTGTTTGAATCCACATTTCCATCAATAAAATGAAGTTTTCCTACTCCTTTTGATGACCTTCTGCCCCAGACCATAATGGATGCTGGAAATTTCACTTTTCTCTTCAGACAGTCAACATGGAATACTTCATTTTTTTGCGAATAACTCTACTGCGACTGTCACCAACACAAACTTCGAATCGGGCCTCATCACTCCATTGTATTGCACACCATTGTTGACGTGTCCATTGTCTATGTTCTTTAGCTCATCTAAGCCGATTTTTCTTTTGCAGTGGAGTTAATAGTGGCTTTTCTTTGGCCTATAAACAAGTTGGACAACTTTAGGCTTCTTACTTCACTTTTTTTTATCAGAAAACTTACCTTGCAAGTGCTAAATCCCAGTTTGTGGGCCTCTCTATGAGATGTGGACCTCGAAATCCTCCTTCCAACAGCGTCACTCCACAGAGCACTTAATTGTAAATAATTGGCACGCCTGTTTTTCACGATTATTCTTCTTAATGCTCTTCGGTCGCCATTTGTGATATTACTTTTTTTCAGATATCGTGGCTTAAGATACTAAGTGACATATAAATCCGAACACCCAGTTTAAATGGTATTTCACACCAGTCTCACCATATAACCTACGTCAGTACAGAGACTGACAATCAAACTAAATATTGGCTTTCATTTATGTTCTGACAATGATTTTAAAATCATAAACCTTATCCGTTGACCTGCATCAAAGTAAAGTTTCATAAGTACAAAACTGATCAGACACGACAACCTAAAACTAGCTATCGACCTGGCCGTGTATTTTTCGCAAAGAACGTTAATATTTCAACAAAAATCCCTAATTAAAGCATCCTCTGACATTTTCCCAGGGAAAACAAGGCACGGTGTACACAAGGCGAGGCCTAGCCGACAAGGGAGCGTGAAATGTTTTTTAATTAGCCTCTCGCTACTGGAGGACTACTGCTCCACAGCAAGCGCTTCTCCTAGCACAGGCTTCTGAGATATGCAATGCATGATAATGTGATGCATTTCTGTATGCATAGGGCAACGGTGCAACAACTCTAGCATGAAACGGTTTCTTATTGAATAATTTTCTACCTATATACGCCAATTTGTAGAAGCATAACGTGATACAGTGCGTACCGTATTCCCACCCTTCCCCTTCCCAATCAGGCTTGCAGAAGAACCGTAATAATAATAATAATAAATGTCTTTATTGGCAACACAACAATAGGGCGAAGTTTAGCCAGATGGCTACTCTTACACCCAAACCTATTGAGCGCTTAAATATGTATATACAATTCAAGGTCACTTACGTGCAACCTAAAAATAAATACATCGATCTGGCTTTCAGCTATGTGAGGAAATACAAAAAAAAAACAAAGATAATAACAACTAATTATGATACATCTAACAGCTGATTTTTAACCAGCTTCCTGAATGTTACTACACTTTTGCTTCTCCAGGCAGGGTCGGTTGAGTTGTAATTATAATAATAATAATAATAATAATAATATTTATTCACTCAATGTACAAAGATAACAAACAATATGAGTAAATAAATATAAAATCAAAACAGGCCCAATAGAAGGCATCGCCTGTACATGGACCAGTAAATTTAAGTTGAAACTGTAGAATGCAAATGACAAAAAAGGACAAAAATTAGCTACAGTAGATTATGTATTTAGTTGATGTTCGTATTTATAAGTGTATGAATTTCAGTCCTAGATATAGAATGTAGCCACTTTTTTAAATTTCTTTTGAAACAATTTCCGAAACGTAAATCTTTTAAGTCTTTAGGTATAATTTCATAAAATTTAGGCGCTAAATAGAGATATGATCGCTGCTTTATAGATTTATGCGGTTGAGGAACTACTGTGCCACGAATTTTGTACCTGGTATAATGATTATGTTTAATTTTTTGGTCGGTGTTTACAAATTTATGGTAGTGAGTGATACTGTGTAAAAAATAAAGCTGTCTTATATCGTACATTCGAACATCTGCGTATAATTTTTCAGTGGGATAAAGTTTCGGTTTTTTAAATATCATTTTTAGAATACTTTTTTGAAAAACATCTAAATTATAGATATGTGAGGAACATGCAGCTCCCCATGCTAATATACCATATGTGAGATGAGGCTCAATCAGTGCATGGTATAATGTTCGAAGATATTTTTCTGTCAATATATTCCCAAGGTATTTAATTTTGTAGGATACAAATCTAACTTTCTTTAAAATATAATTGACATGGATGTCCCATCGTAAGTGAGGGTCCAAGACCACTCCAAGGTATTTTATGTTGGGCACTCTATTAATTTGCATCTTTTGATCATTAATATTGAAGGAGAAATTTGTGTAATTTGGCAGATGTCTAGCATAAGATCCAAATGGTAAAAAATGTGTTTTAGAGTAGTTAATGCTTAATATTCTACTGTTAAACCACCGAATAATTTTGATAAAATCATTTTCAATTACATTTTTCAGATCAGACCAGTCAGTGCCTTCGTATAATATTGCAGTATCATCTGCAAAACTAGTTATTTTGCCAACACAATTTGGAAAATATCATTTAAATATATATTGAATAACAGCGGACCTAAGACAGTTTTTTGTGGGACACCACACTTAATATACATTTCTTTACTAAATGATCCTGATATCTGCACAGATTGTGGGCGATTTGACAAATAACTTTCGATCAGTGAGTACGCGTTTCCTCTGAAACCAATTCTCTCCAATGCTTCTAATAATAATTTGTGATTAACTGTGTCGAAAGCTCTCTTTAAATCAACAAAAATGCAGATTGAAGGGATTCTGTTATCAATATTTTGATGTATTTGATTTACAATTTTAGTTATTGCGTCCGATGTAGCCTTCCCTTCTGTAAATCCATATTGATTTTCACTTAAAATTTTGAATTTTGTGAGGTATCGAATCATTCTAGTAGATAAAACTTTTTCAAAAACCTTTGCTACACTGGATATTATTGATATTGGGCTATAGTTGTTAACATCTGTTTTTGTTCCTGATTTATGTATCAGTATTATATTACCTTTTTTTAAAATTGAGGGATATATGCCAGATTCAAAGCATTTGTTGATTAGGTAAGTGAGTGGTTCTGTTATGTCCTCGGCTATAATTTTCAAATGCTCGCTTTTAATACCATCGAACCCAGGACTTTTCCGATTTTTTAAGGACATAACAGTGGTGTATACTTCACATTGCTCAACTTTATCCAAAATAAATGAGTTCAAAGTTCTTTTTGGAGGCTGAGTATTTTGTACATTTGCTTGTGTATTACTTCATAAATTTTCGCCTATGTCAGTAAAGAATTGTACAAATTCATCGCATATCTGTTGAGTATTTTTTAATACTGTTCCCGATGTTGCATTTAACTCAGTGACACACTCTTTAACTTTTGTTTTCCCAGTAATCTCATCAATAGTTGTCCAAAGCCGCTTAGGATCATTTCAGTTATTATTCAATTTATTTAGGTAATGTTTTCGTTTGGTTTGCCTTACAAAGTGAAACATTTTTGAAAAAATGCGGTGTAGTGCAAAGCCATTGTCAAATTATTATTATGCCTCGGATCTCTAAGATTAATGATTCCTCTAGTTACCAATTTACTATGGACGTAGATGGGCTTTTTAGTACACAATATCTTATGCATAAATACCTTAAGACTATATTCGAATTGTTGATCCATTTTCAGCCATTTCAACTCCTTGACCTTAGAGGAGACATGACTATCTTTACGAAGACCATACACAAACCTACAGCAGTTGTTTTGCATTCTTTGCATTCACCGATTCATCGAGTAGGATAGTATAAAGTTAGAGCGTAGTTGAGGCTGGACATATCAAACTTTCAACTAGCTTCATACGCGTTTTAAAGTTCAAAATGAATCTATTAGCATATAGCAGTCTTAATTTGATGTAGGTGGACCTCTTAAACTAGTGTCGAAGATGACACTAAGTTTTTTTGCTTGTTCCACAATAGGAATGAGCTCGTTGTTGATGCTCAATGCGATTCTGTCCCCTACTCTATTATGCTTAGGATAAAAAAGTATGCAAGTACTCTTATCCGGATTAATCTTCAGCATGTGTCTTTTACAAAAATCAGTGATGCTGGCAAGATCACAATTTATCTTATATGACACTTCATCCAGATGAGACAAGTCAAAATGGAAAGAAAGCTGCGTATCATCCGCGTAAGTTTGTATAGCACAGTGCTGAATACATGAATGTAAATCAAAAGCATATATCAAATACAGTAAAGGACCTAAAACAGAGCCCTGAGGGACACCTGAAGAAACGACAACAGAAGATGAGACACCTCTAACTGTCTTCAATAGCTATTTTCAACAACAAAATGATAAACAAACCATGGGCGTAGTGTAAAAAGCATTTACTTATCAAGTAAACTCTTTTAGTCAAATATATTCTGAAAGTATTGTAGTACAAACTAATCTGATGTACCTATTAAAGTCTACTTTAAGCTTTAAATAAATAAATCTTCAAAACTACTGAACTGAAGCTCATGAACTTTACATCATTATAAAGGGAATTGAAGGGCCTTTAAAATAAGGTATCACTCGACCCCTCTTTCCAATTAAGATTTAAGGATTGGTGTCACCCCCGCCCAGGGGGCTGCACGTGTTAACGTGATTTTTTGCCAAACTTGTGTCCCCCTCGAAAACAAAATCGACGGGTCTGAGCGTTTTTCAAAAAAAAAACTGAGCTGCCAGTAAATGCGTGTGTTTCGTTTTCGATGAGCCACCCTGTATATGATTCGCGAGGTTGGATCGTGAAATAGCAGGTGCTAAATCTCGTCATGTACCATGGTCTTTGGTCAATAAAGGCGAGAATTATTATTATTATTATCCTCATATACTGATTTCAACATTTCATGAGTTTCTTTGGCACTTTTTCTTGTCTATTAGCTGTGAAGGCTAATAGATCAGTGTCACATTGTTCAAATTTATCACGGGCTATTCTAATAAAACAGACTATCAACTCAAATCATCAATAAGATAGTTGAAAACAGGTACTAGCAAGTTCTTTTTAACTTCTTTATATCAGTCATAATATACTAAGTGACATATAAATCCGAACACCCAGTTTAAATGGTTTTATTTTAATAAAAGTTGGTGAATGTATTTATCTTACTGTAAATAACAAGTGAAAAAATTTTCAGCCTTATCAGTTGGACATTCCGGTTTTTATACTGCTTTTTTTTAATTCACTAACGCTCTAAAAATGAATATTTCAGCCGCAGTAAAGAATCAACGTTGGCGGATTTTGGTTCTTGACATCCTTTACGATCGGTTACGATGCTTAGAGTACGGAGACCTGCACGATTTCGTCAACTTAGTGAGTTTGATAGGGGCCGTATTGTGGGACTTCGGGAAGCTGGACTTTCTTTCCGGGCAATTGCAGTTAGAGTGCAAAGAAGTGTAGACACTGTGGTTAGGTGTTGTCAGGCATGGCTTCCAGAAGGCCGTACGCAAAGAGCAAGGGGCACTGGACGCCGCCGTAGAACAACAGACCGTGAAGATCGCCGCCTGAGATTATTGGCCTTAAGGGAATGTTTCTCCACTACCAGGTCCATTGCAAATGAATGGTTTGCAGAACACGGAAGACCTATTGGCATGCGAAGTGTTTACCGACGAATGAGAAGTTTTGGCTTGTTTTCATACCGGCCACACTGGGTCCTCCCTTTAACTCGAGAACACCGACGTAATCGCCTTGAGTGGTGCAGACAACGGTCACTCTGGGATCAGGAATGGAACAGTATTGTCTTTAGTGACGAGTCTCGATTTTGTTTAGGCATGCACGATGGTCGTGCCAGGGTTAGAAGGCGACGTGGTAAAAGGAGGAATCCACAATTTTTGTTGAAAGACATGTTCATCACACTGTTGGAGTTATGGTTTGGGGTGCTATAGCTTATGGTTCCAGGTCACCTTTAATCTTCATCAGAGGTAACATGAATGCGCAGCGTTATATCCACGAAGTTCTAGAACCCCATCTTTTACCCTATCTTGACACCCTGGCAGATCCAACTTTCCAACAAGATAATGCCCGACCACATGTTGCAAGAGTCACAATAGACTTCTTTCAACATAATGATGTCACATTGTTACCTTGGCTACCAAGATCTCCCGACTTATCCCCAATTGAGCACGTGTGGGATATGATGGGTAGGAGATTGCTCAATTTGCAACGTCCTCCTCAGACTCTATAAGCACTTCGAGAGAAGTTGGTGGTTGCCTGGAATGAGATACCACAGGAGGACATTGAATACCTGATCAGAAGCATGCCTAGGCGCGTTGGAGAATGCGTAACACATCAGGCTGCATCCACACATTATTAAAGGTCAAAGGGCTTTAAAGCAGTGCAATCATTTTGAAATTTTTATCATTTACTTAATATGCTTCATTAAGTACTTATACAAAATTTTATTAAAATAAAACCATTTAAACTGGGTGTTCGGATTTATATGTCACTTAGTATACATTGGCGCTTTACTCTGTTAGCTGTGTATAAAATTTGACGGCATCGTCAACTTTCCGGAGCTGTAAAACCCATGTCTGGTCAGCTCAAGAACTGATGTGACGCTGACGATGCAATTTGGTACATAGAGCGTTACCTTACTTTGTCTCTAATTGAGAAACTTTGTTGAAACACAGCGGTCTAACTTCAGTGTTCATTAATCAACCTCAGCTTATTCCGCTCGCATGGAGATATCCAAGTGTCGGACGGAAATTAAATTGATGATCAAGGTTCTCTTGCAAAAACTTGAAGGATAATGCTAAGGAGGACCTACAGAATTTGAGAAATGGTATAAAGAAACCCAGTTCCAAAGCATAAAAACAGACGCATTTACCTGCAGTTCAGTTTGTTTTTGGAAAAACGCTCAGACCCGTCGATTTGGTTTTCGAGGCGAACACAAGTTTGGCAAAAAATCACGTTAACACGTGCAGCCCCCTGGGCGGGGGTAACACCAACCCTAAAATGTTAAATGGAAAGGGGGGTCGAGCGATACCGTATTTTGAAGGTCTTTCAATTCCCTTTATAATGATGTAAAATACATGAGCTTCAGTTCAGTAGTTTTGAAGATTCAAAGACTTTAAGCTTAAAGTAGACTTTAATATGTACATCAGATTGGTTTGTGCTACTTTCAGAAGAAATTTAACTAAAAGAATTTACTTAATAAGTAAATGCTTTTCTTTACTACGCCCATGGTTTGTTTATCATTTTGTTGTTGAGAATAGCTATTGCAGCGTTTTTTTGTGGCAAAAAGGTTATTTCTTGAAGAAAGATAAGGAAATATCTCATACTTATTTTGAATAGGAATTTAGTACATAGTTGGCGATTGATTTGAACAAACTTTGTTGCTAAAATAACTTGTAACGCTTTATTACATAAATTAACCATGGTATATTCCACAGCAGAAAGAGTTGAAATTATCGAAATATTTTTCCGAAATAATCAGTGCGCTAATAGAACAGCAGAAATATTTAATCAGTAACGTGCATCGAAAATATGTTCTAGAACTTGTAGCTAAATTTCGGGAATCTGGGTCAGTCACCAATAAAAAACGCAACATTGAAAATGCCCTGTATATTGTTATTCTTATCAATATATTTGTTTATTGTGTTCTATTGACATTTGCTGCAATTGGGTATATCTGCCTGTTGTAAATAAACTTATTATTGTTATTATATCTTCTTTGCCTTGTGTATCAATTCTCGGAGCTACGTCTAACGTTCCACTATCGCGGAACGACTCTCTCTTTCTCTCTAAAAACCATCAGGTGCTCGGGGTTGTGTATTCTGCCTATCTGTACACGTATCTACATCCACCTTTAACCTTCGCTCTTTGAGAATTTCGAGGATGTTATTTGCATGCACAACGTCGCTAATCACACTACAGACTCGCGGGAAAGATACGTTGTACGGAAACTAACGCGGAGCTGGGAAGAAAATTCCATCCATGCCAACCTGTGTTAATTAGAGCCTGTTTGCTGAGATGAAATTGGACCTGAAACAGCCCTTATTATTGCCACTACATCATGCACACTTTTCGTTTCAACGAGCTTGGCAAGAGGAAGTTTTAAAAAGAAGAATCAAGTATGTGCTACACGTGGAAAATATACTAACTGACACAGAACATGCAACACAGACTAGATAATTCTGTGCATAGTTTTTAGGCCGGTAAAAAAAATTGAGGTTGTATTTCATTATTCGTTTTGTTGTAAAAACTATTTCAATCACTGAAGAATAAATCCTCCAAATTTGAGCTAGCTACGATAAAAACACAGGACAACAAATTTTAGTTTTTTAATTGTATCTTGTGGGAAAAGTACACTTGTTTGTTAATTTTGGGGCGCTGAATCCAAAAATGACAATGACATAAAAAAATTAGTTGCGGTTTAGAAAAAAAACTTTTTATTTTTAAGGATATATTAAAAAAACTAACAAGATTCATATACTTATAAGAATCACTATATGGGTTGTCTTTTTGCTGTTCTTTTATGGATCGTTTCTGGAACATCTCTACCAAGAGTCCAACAGTAGTCTGCAAGCATGGAAGGATTCCACTGTCCCTGGTACCTTTTTTCCATTGTTGAAATATCCTGATGAAAACGTTCGCCGTGCTCATCACTTACGGCTCCGCAATTGTCAGGAAAAAAGTCCAGGTGTGAGGGTAGGAAATGTATCTCAAGAGACATATTACAGCCCATCTTTTGATACGATGACAGCATATTTTTGACAAGGGTTTTATAGTTGTCAGCTTTTCTATTTCCCAAGAAATTAGTGACCACCAGACGGAAATCATTCCAAGCAGTTTTTTCAATACCTGTTAAAGTGTTTTCAAACTGTGTATCTTTCAAAATATTTCGAATCTGTGGCCCAACAAAAATACCTTCTTTAACCTTTGCCTCACTTAGTCTTGGAAATTTCTGACGCAGGTATTGAAAAGCTGACCCATCTCTATCTAATGCCTTGACAAAGTTTTTCATTAGGCCCAACTTGATATGCAGTGGTGGTAATAAATTTTTTTTCGCATCTACTAATGGCATATGCTGTACATTTTTTTGACCTGGCTCTAGGAATTGACGAACAGGCCAGTTTTGTCTGGTGTAATGAAGTGCCTTTGCCCGACTGTCCCATTCACACAAAAAACAGCAAAACTTTGTGTAGCCTAGCTGTAGCCCAAGTAAAAGTGCAACAACTTTCAAATCGCCACAAATATGCCATTGGTGCTCATCGTATTGTATGCATGTCAATGGGTACTTCATATTGTCATATGATTCTTTCATGTGAACTGCATACCCTACAGGAAGAGGTGGTTAAATATTTCCAATATGCAATAACACTGCCTTTAAACTCAATGTTGAACTGTCTATAAACAATCTCCATTCTTCTGGGTTATAGTTTATATTTAAAGCCGCCAGTAAGCCGTTAATGTTACTGCAGAAAACCAAGTTATTCTCCATATTGAAAAATGGTTCTAAGTCTTTGTGGCGTTTACGAAAAACACATACCGAAACATCGTCTTCTAACAAGTTCCACTGCTGCAGTCTTGATCCAAGTAACTCTGCCTTACATTTTGGAAGTTCTAAATCTCTTACAAGATCATTTAATTCTGACTGTGTTATTTTGTGCGGTTGGTGGCATGACGTGCTCGGTATAAAATCAGGATCTCTTGACGTTGATGGCATATCTTCTTCCTGACGAATCACTCGATCGCCATGATCTGATTCGTTTTCTGATTCGCAAGTGTAGGATTCTGGAGCTTTTGGTTTAGGATATTCGTCACTGTGAGGCACAGGTCTCATCGCAGATGGTATGTTTGGGTAGTTAATAACCGATTTTTTTTCTTGGACATACCTGTGGCTTGTCCAACACAAGGTATCATGCAAAAGTAACAATCATTAATATGATTTGTAGGCTCTCTCCAAACCATTGGGACAGCAAAGCGCATAGACCGTTTTTTGCCATTTAACCAGCTCCTCAGACTTGAAGCACATGTATTACAGCAGATGTGGGGTGCCCACTGTTTGTCTTGATCACCTAGTTTACAACCGAAATAAAGCTGATATGCCTTTGTTATTAGTGGAGTAATAGACCTTCTCTGAGACGCAAAAGTCACATCACCACACACGTAACAAAGCTGATCTGGATTGTTTACACACTTTCGAGACATCTTGCATGAACGCTGTCAGCCAACTGAGGAAAAAATGGCTAATATAAAACAATATAATGTACACGTATGTATAACGTAACACAATCATGCCGATTACATCATCTTTCCTTGCCGAATATAAAAATGTAGCACGTGCATTCTTGTGAATTACAGTATATTAACACTGTCACAGCAGGAACACATATAATTACCGTATCTCTAAAACTTGAACTAATATTGAAAAAATAAGTTTCATTCCGGTTTTAGCACTTTAAAAATAGTAATATTTTGTTGATTTTATTTAGGATATTTTTTGGCTGTTGATCGGTGAAATCTGTATGTCTAAATTGCTGTAACAGTCCATCTACGATAAACATTTCAAAACCCACATCTTTAAGACTACCCCATCTACAAATCAGCCGAAGTAATCGATTTCCAACCAATCAATCTCCAATTCTAAAAGAACAAATCCTCCACCGCAACAAAGTTTTTCCCCAAGGTCGATACAAACTACACAGCTGAGCGGCAATCCGTTCTTCCGCGAGTTTTCCATTTATCTCAGTCATCTTCTACGGATTCGTTTTTCTCCATTGAATGGAGTGAAGGCGTCGCTGGGTGATATCCTCTACCTCAATAAGAGATTAGTCTTCTCTTATATCTCGGGCAGTAATTGGGAAGCTCCCGTTTCCAATCCGAAGGGATTTCGCGGGCGTTCATTCATGCTGCTTTTCAGAAGTTGAGAATTCGACTTCTAGTTTGACTTTCGGTTTGAACGCCGACTATTTAATATTGAAAGCCTGCCAGGATTGATAGCCCTGAATCGAAAAGTAAGGGTGCGGCAGAGAGGACGGACGATTTTGGGATGGGTAGTACTCTCCGCCTCCTCCTACGAGAGAGATGGGGAGGGTGCCGTTTGACTCGTGAGATCCTAGCATTATTTTACCAGTTGTCGTTATGGAACCTTGGACGGTGGAGTACCGCGTTTTCGCCTATGATTGTTTCGCCCGAAATAATGAGTCAGTCATCGTCGTACAGCGTGAGTTTCGTCGCCACTTCAACATTCATCGGAACAGAGCTGTTCCCTCTCAAAACACCATCTTTCGTTGGGTTGAATCGCTTCGCAGGCGTGGAGAACTGATCAACAGAAGACCAAGAGGAGCGCCGCGAACAGTTCGAACTCCTGAAAATGTTGAACGCGTTCGACAGGTCTTTCTTCGCAGTCCGACTCGATCTGCCCGGAAACATGTTGCTGCACTTCGCCTTAGTGATCGTTCGGTAAGGCGAATTTTGCATATGGATCTCCGCTTCCACCCCTACAAATTGGCCATTGTGCAACAGTTACAGCCCGGAGATTATGCACAACGAATGAACTTCGCACGTGAGATGGAAGCACTGCTCGATCAAAATTGAGAACCTCGAGCCCGAGCATCCATGGACGTTATTCACCCTCTCTTTCCTGGTCGCCTTATTTCCAGGTTTGGCGATGTTCATTGGCCTCCTCGGTCCCCAGATTTATCCATATGCGATTTTTTCCTATGGGGACACCTCAAGGCTAGGGTATACGCGAACAAGCCCCGAACTCTGGGCGAATTGAATGGCGAAATTCGCGTGGAAGTCGCCCAAGTTGAGAGAGCGATGTTGGAGAGAGTCTACGCGAACTTCCAAGAACGCCTCCAGCACTGCATCAACGATTTCTGCCACCACATGCCTGATGTGATTTTCCACACTTGACTGTCTCAAGTGCTATTTCCTTGTGAACCTGATTGCATCAATAAATTTGTTTTCGAGTAAAAATTAACTATTTTATGATTGTTTTAAAACCGTCCATCCTGTACAATTTAAGCTATGAAAAAACTTGTTGCCGCGAAGAAAAGTTGCCAAACTGACATTGGATTTCGATATATCAGAGCTGATAAGCCACCAAGTCACCCAAATCGAAGTAGTTCACCATAATCTTCCTTCATTACAATAATGAAAGCACGTATTTTAGCGCAAACGCATCTCAACAATTCGGAATTTCAAATGCACAATTTCCGAATCGTTACCCTGGTATTTCAGGCGTATGTTGAATATTACTGAGCTGTGTATGGCCATTTTAATCCAGCATAATCGCTTCGAATATATCGAGAGTCAGCACTTGTTTGCCTGTTTATACATGGCCGAGTAATGTCCCCCCCCTTTGATTTCTTAAACAGATCAATTCATTGAGGTAATTAAATTGATGCGTGGAAACCATATTTTAGAGTAAAATTGACAGATGAACAGTCAAAATGACCGCTGGAGGCCATCTTGGAAAAAAATTATATGAAAGCGGGGGTCTTGTGGCACAGCATTTTGAAGCTCCTGACGAGTACTCTATAACCCTAGAATATAAAGTCAATACCTTTACCTACTACAAAATGATGGTGCATTTAATAATTACTTGAACATAAACCCACTAACAGTCTTATCTCTACAAATAATTGTAATTCCCTGCCGTATGCACAGCAACGGCGATAAAAACTTGTTTTGTTATTTTTTGTTGACAGTGGCAAGAAGTACGAAAACAAACATCGTTGTACAGTTGAAATATTCTTATTTAGTTTTCGGTTTTCCTGCTGGATACTGTTTGAACTATTTTTAATTCTCGTCCATTTTAAGAAGGATTTTTAATGATCGTTTCCCGAATCGTCCTATCTGTAAAATGGCGGCAGAGGGTGAAACGGGGGTGACGTAGTTTTTGGTTAAAAAATTGTCTTCCCTGACAAATCTTTTGACGTGTCTCGGCGTTTTGCATAAAGGTAGTAGTACTTTATTCAACCAAAAAACGAACACATGGTTCTAATGACAGGACACAAAAGGATAAAGGTGAAAATGTGTCATCCGAAGTGCTACTCTGCTCACACTAGACTGAAATGTGCATTTACCGACGCGCCCCGAATGCAAAGTGACAAAGACTGATGGAATAACGCCGCTGAATAAGCCCGGTTATCAGCTGGCCGCCGGGATTTGTGAGTTAAGTACGCCCACACGTCGCATTCACGCTCGAAAAACTTCCAGTGAAGTTGGAAGTGTTGATATAAACGGCTTTGAAACCGGTCGAGCGGTCAGATAAAACCCGTTTCCACTCAGACCGAGCTAGATTAGGCTGTCTGTGTCGGGGTATAGCAAAAAGTGTCCCAAAATCCACGCATGCTTTCGATTAAATAGGTTTTTAGTTTTGATTTAGTCATGTTTAGAAAGTGTATGTTTAGTTATCTCTGCGATCATAACCAACCATATAAAACGTTGTTTGATGCTACTTAGTGGATATACTTAAGTAATTTGCTGTGCTGAATTTGAATACCATCATCGACAAATTCTGGAGTATCAGAGAATCAATCTTTTTATTTGTGTTTATTTGATAAGCTACATCACTGAGCAACGATTTGATTTCACTAACCAAGCAATTTTTTGAATGGTAATTTGTATTTTAGCGCTGAACCACCAAGTCACCTAACTCGAAGTAATTCACCGTAATCTCCCTTCCACAAAATAATCAAAGCACGTATTTTAGCGCAAATACATCTCAACAATCCAGAATTTCATACGCACAATTTCCGACTCGTTACGCTGGCATTTCAGGCGTATGTAAAAGATTACTGAACTGTGTACGGGCATTTTATTCCGGCATAATCGCTCCAAACATATCGAGAGTCAGCACTTGTTTGCCTGTTTATGCATGACTGAGTAATTTTATATACGGGGTGGTGCATCGAAAACGAAACAGACGCATTTACTGTTTTTTTACTTTGTTTTTTCTTGGAAAAACGCTCAGACCCGTCGATTTTGTATTGAGGGGGACACAAGTTTGGCAAAAAATCACGTTAACACGTGCAGCCCCCTGGGTGGGGGTGATACCAACCCTAAAGTCTTAAATGGAAAGGGGGGTCGAGTGATACCTTATTTTAAAGGTCTTTCAATTCCCGTTATAATGATGTAAAATACATGAGCTTCAGTTCAGTAGTTTTGAAGATTTATTGACTTAAAGCTTAAAGTAGACTTTAATAGGTACATCAGATTAGTTTGTACTACTTTCAGAAGAAATTTGACTAAAAGAATTTACCTAATAAATGCTTTTCTCCACTACGCCCATTGTTTATCATTTTGTTGTTGAAAATAGCTATTGGAGCGTTTTTTTTTCGCAAAAAAGTTATTTCTTTAAATATATAGATAGTTGAATTCGTATACTTATTCGAGCGAAGCTTTTTCCTGATTACTGGAAATGTTCACAGCCACATTTGTTCATATCTAAAAAGGACAAAAAACATCGTTCTTCCCGATTAATCATTAACGCAGACACACATCCGCGGCATCCACGTCGCAAATTGAAAATTAAAAATTCTCTATGGGCTTGTATTTAACAACGGGCGTCCATCAGCGTTGGCACTGCTTTGTGAGGGTGTCATCCAGCGGTAGTTTTTTGCGTTATCCATCGTTATTCACTAACTGGGTAATTTATCACCCTGGCGTCGCAATGAAGGCCATTAGGCGGTCCACACGCAAAATGGACACCGATAATGTCAAAAGGGTTGTTCAGGGTGGTGATACGCGTTTCAAGGTTCACTCAGTCGCAGTGGTACGTATGGCACAGTGGTAGAAATTGAGGTGGTCTCAGACTGTGGAAGGTGGAGGTACCACCCGGCGGATATTTGAGGCTGGGGCAGAATATGTGCATTTCACTTATATCCTCGCTAAAAAGTAAAAAATGCAACACCGTTTTCATCTGACGCTTCATATAGCCTCACCATACTCATGAGTATTTAAGTATGAATAATGGAATTGGAAAAAGATTTCTATTGAGATATGAAAATGAGGTGTATGAAGTCTTAGAAGAACTGGTCTCAATGAGCATAAGTCAGCTCCAAATGGTCATAGGTGTTTTAAAGGTGACACAAGTCATCATTATTCTTCTTGATTTGGAAAGTTGTGGACTTGCCACTCGCTAAAACGAGCAGAGGATCGGCTTTTTCAAATATTATGACAATTAAAATCCTCAATTCAAATAGTTCTTAGATAACATTATTATCAGCCAATATTTTGTATACATATACAGAGTGGTTTGTTTAACTTTATCACTCCACAGTATTATTTGAACAATATTCGTCTTTTGTCCTCATTTAGTATCATTAGTGGCGTTGAAATTCACAACATCCTGTATCATGATATTGGGTTTCTTAAGGGCATGTTTATATGATCTTTTTTGTTTTTACGATTATACTTTCTAATCTAGAAATATTGCCGTTTTTCGAATCATCTTGTATATGTAGGTATACATTATTTCAAATTTGTGAAATTTAATTACTTACAGGAGCCAGCTATTTAATAAAACAATTGGATTACATCACCACCAACACCAGTCATATTTTTAGCACTCGTGGAAATAATTACATTGTTTAATCAATGTGATGCAATTTTGCACTGTGATATGCGGAATTACTAATTGCTACATGTAAAAAGTGATATTCTCTTCAACATTAACGTTTGCTGCTTGAACAGTTTGAACCCTTTTCTATGCGCAATATCAAATACCAACTTGTGTTTCATACTTATGGTTATTTGTTATAAGATCACTTTATATACATTCATTTTTTCAACACTAGAAAATTAACCGTGAGCTTTGGAAAAACGTATTTTCACCATACGCTTCATACGCAAGACATTTACCCGAGTATTCAAATCGTTTTTTCAGAATAAACAAAACAAATTTAACAATTGACATAGTAGACAATATCAAGTATTTAGGAATTTTTTTATATCAACATTTGAGGTTGGACATTCATGCATCCTACATTTTGAAATAAAAAAGATTTGTTACATACAAAATCAAATCCGTCACAGGCATATTGACAGAACATTATAAGCGTACCATACAGGGTGGTTAAATAGTGTGTCAAAGCTCAATGTCTTCTATACTACGAGTATTAGAGTTGCTACAACCTAAAATTATTCTTAGCTATATAACAAATTATATAATCTTGTATTTTTTTAAATGGGTCACCCTGTATTTCCGTTGATTTTTAGAAGCGCCATTTCTTCGTCATTCTGTCAATGTATGGTTTCGGGAGTTTGTACTGGGTATTTTGGAATATATGGCCAATTTTTATTTTTTATTACTACTACGGCCACTACCACTGCATAGTATGGTAAAATATTTTATCAATTGGGTATCTTTATACGTTGGAACAGTAGAAAACTATGAAAATCAAGGAGGCCATATAGGCGTCCTATAATTGTAGAAACGACTGACGATACGGTATTTAGGCTACAGCGTCTGTTTCACAATACATCGTTAAACAAAAATACATCAAATATAAGCTTTTACGTATGCTCTGACTCACCCTTACTGGGGGCCATAAATGTATCTGAATATTACACTAAGTTGCAGGATGCATGAGTTTCTGAGGTTTTGTTATTTGTGTGCTTAGGTTCACAATGAATATATCATTTCAATGCATGGGAACAGTCAGTAAAGTTAACATATAACGTGCAAGCACCACTTGGACGGGATAAATAGTTTCATCATAAATCACCACATCTGAGGAGAAATCAATCAGAGCCTGTTACAGCCGGTGAAAGTGCATAGTCATATGATGAATCGCCGTCAGATGCATATTTAAGATTAAAAGTATAACCTACGTCTTAATCCTGTACGTATCGACCCGTGTATGGCACTGATTACTTTTTGATACTTGCACTACTACATAGGTCACGCATAAGCATTAAATACCTTGCTGCAGAAGTATTCATTATTCACTGGGCACTTTTATATCCTGACGCGTATAGTATCGAGGGACGTACGAGTATCTAATTTTTTTACGATAACTATGAAGTATTACCAAATTTAATTTGACTTGATTTTGGAATATAGCATATTTGATAATCTACGTAAAGTCCGGCAACACTGTCAAATACAATACTAAGGACACTAAGAATACTAATAATACTAAGAATACCAAGAATACTAAGAATACTAAAAATATTATGAACACTAAGAATACTAAGAATACTAAGAATACTAAGAATACTAAGAATACTAAGAATACTAAGAATACTAAGAATACTAAGAATACTAAGAATACCAAGAATACCAAGAATACTAAGAATACTAAGAATACTAAGAATACTAAGAATACTAAGAATACTAAGAATACTAAGAATACTAAGAATACTAAGAATACTAAGAATACTAAGAATACTAAGAATACTAAGAATACTAAGAATACTAAGAATACCAAGAATACCAAGAATACCAAGAATACCAAGAATACTAAGAATACTAAGAATACTAAGAATACTAAGAATACTAAGAATACTAAGAATACTAAGAATACTAAGAATACTAAGAATACTAAGAATACTAAGAATACTAAGAATACTAAGAATACTAAGAATACTAAGAATACTAAGAATACTAAGAATACTAAGAATATATGAGTATATAGGGCATTTGCATCATGCCTTTACTGCATTTTCTATTATAGATGCGGAAGTGAGTATGTTTGTTCACATTTCACGCCAAATCGGCTGAGCCGACCTTGATCAATTTTAGCATCGATATAAATTAGACCTTGGTGACGCACGTGGGCTAGCTTTAGTTGCGAAAATAAGAATTGAAGGGGGTGATAGTTACTATATATTATTTTATTTGCATCGATTTAGCGTGGATGAAAAGATTCGTGACACGAATCACCTTATGGATTACTCGAATTGACGCTATGTTGTCGTTCCAGGTCCATACCAGGAGGCTCGTCAGACGGCACCCCCCGGAGGCGGCATGTCTGCCGAGGACAACGGCAACCTCCCTTCTTCAGGGGGAGGAGGCGGAGTCCTAATCAAGCCGAACTCCAGCAGTAACGAAGACCTCAGCGAATACACAGACGCCGATGAGAGCATCTCAGCTCCTACTGAGTTTCTTGCAGAGGTAATGTATTAGTAGCAATAGTAGTAGTTTTTTGTGTGCAAACGATGATGGTGTTCATATGCATTTTTTGAAAGATGAAAAGACGCACACTATAAATCAAAATTGACTTGTCTTAACGTTTTTTCCAAAATGTACAAGAAGAGTCTCAAATAGCGGTGCGACCTTTTCGTCGTATAGTGAAAAATTGCAAACGCACAATGAGGTGATAATTTTTTATTTGCGGTGGTTTGCATTTCCTAGTTTTATGTCTTGTGGATAATTAAATAAATCGTGATTCAACTTTTTTTCAGTTCTTATCAGCGGTAATGCTGAAGGACTACCCGACAGCACTGAAGTATTGCAAACTGAGTAAGTCAAGAGTCGTTTTAAGCAATTACTATCTTCTAACCGTATTTTTTGCAGTTCTCCAATATGAACCTAATAACGCAACGGCCAAAGAATTTTACCCGCTGATTCTGGAAAAAATAAGAATTGGTAAGAGATTTCATGGTCTAATGTCTATATTATACAGGTCGTTTCATAATCAAATGTCAATATTCAAGGGGACGATTTTTGAGTTCATTTTAAGAAGAAAAATTCTTATGTCCTGAACTTAATAAATCGTTTATTATCAATATCTGTAATACCACTTGGCAGGCATGTACTATGTATCAAAATGTACCACATTTTTTTAATTTCCATAAATAAAATTATTCTTGAAATTCCCAATCATTTTTAAGCAAACTTCATCGCAAGAGATTTTCAATCCGATGCAGTGCTTTCGCTAAAAAAAACCGCTTCTACGCATGATCATAACATCGTTAATATGACAATATCACCATATAGCAAGATATATTTTATTTTTTAGTTGAAAACCGTGCGTTGGACTGAAAAAATTCAAGAGATTAGTTTTTTATTTCGTTGATTTAAAATGTTATTCATCTGTATTCGATATCTGGATGAAAATCCTCTTCATGCCTTCCCCCGCCATCTCTCGGTATTCATTACTAATGATCTGCCTTTCAACAGAAGCCAATGACAACGAAAGTGAGGAAGAAGAGGCTAGCGAAGAAAGTTCCGGCACTGGTTCTGATAACAGCACTAGCAGCACTAGCAGTGAGGAGAGCAGCGAAGGACAAGAGGTACGATATCATATATACCAAATGCGCAATATTTAAAAAACATTGAAAATCGAACCCCTATCAAGTACTCTGCAATAATAGGAACCAGGGGCACGTTTCGCAAGTCCCCTTCTTGCCTCGATCACAGTCTTTCACTATTTTCGGGACTTGAGTCAGCTCCTTGTCAGTGATCATAGCGGAATCCCTCTTCCTTTGCAATTCGACTAAGATGGCAGTGTGATCCTTGACAGGATTCAAAAAGGCCCAGCTACCCTTACTCCGCAGTCTATGTGCGAATCACAAAACATATACACTGAAGAAGGATTAATTATATGCTATTCAATGGCAACACGGTGACTTGTATGGTTGTCAGCGGCCATTTTTTGAGGGCGCAACATGGTTGCCAGATTGTGCATTAATATCCCGCAACGTTGCCAGCTCTACATATAAATCTGAGATTGCTATACTTTTATATACTAAGTGACATATAAATCCGAACACCCGTTTAAATGGTTTTATTTTAATAAAATTTTGTATAAGTACTTAATGAAGCATAATAAGTAAATGATAAAAATTTCAAAATGATTGCACTGCTTTAAAGCCCTTTGACCTTTAATAATGTGTGGATGCACCGTGATGTGCTACGCATTCTCCAACGCGCCTAGGCATGCTTCTGATCAGGTGGTCAATGTCCTCCTGTGGTATCTCATTCCAGGCAACCACCAACTCCTCACGAAGTGCTTCTAGAGTCTGAGGAGGACGTTGCAAATTGAGCAATCTCCTACCCATCATATCCCACACGTGCTCAATTGGGGATAAGTCGGGAGATCTTGATGGCCATGGTACCAATATGACATCATTATGTTGAAAGAAGTCTATTGTGACTCTTGCAACATGTGGTCGGGCATTATCTTGTTGGAAAGTTGGATCTGCCAGGGTGTCAAGATAGGGTAAAAGATGGGGTTCTAGAACTTCGTGGATATAACGCTGCGCGTTCATGTTACCTCTGATAAAGATTAAAGGTGACCTGGAACCATAAGCTATAGCACCCCAAACCATAACTCCAACAGTGTGATGAACATGTCTTTCAACACAAACTGTGGATTCCTCCTTTCACCACGTCGTCTTCTAACCCTGGCGCAACCATCGTGCATGCCTAAACAAACTCGAGACTCGTCGCTAAAGACAATACTGTTCCATTCCTGATCCCAGAGTGACCGTTGTCTGCACCACTCAAGGCGATTACGTCGGGAGGACCCAGTGTGGCCGGTATGAAAACAAGCCAAAACTTCTCATTCGTCGGTAAACACTTCGCATGCCAATAGGTCTTCCGTGTTCTGCAAACCATTCATTTGCGATGGACCTGGTAGTGGAGAAACGGTCCCTTAAGGCCAATAATCTTAGGCGGCGATCTTCACGGTCTGTTGTTCTACGGCGGCGTCCAGTTCCCCTTGCTCTTTGCGTACGGCCTTCTCGAAGCCATGCATGACAACACCTAACCACAGTGTCTACACTTCTTTGCACTCTAACTGCAATTGCCCGAAAAGAAAGTCAAGCTTCCCGAAGTCACACTATACGGCCCCTATCAAACTCACTAAGTTGACGAAATCGTACAGGTCTCCATACTCTAGGCATCGTAACCTATCGTAAAGGATGTCAAGAACCAAAATCCGCCAACGTCGATTCTTTACTGCGGTTGAAATATTCATTTTTAGAGCGTTAGTGAATTAAAAAAAAGCAGTATAAAAACCGGAATGTCCAACTGATAAGGCTGAAAATTTTTTCACTTGTTTTATTAAAATAAAACCATTTAAACTGGGTGTTCGGATCTATATGTCACTTAGTATAGATAAGTAATAAAATGAGTAGGTACGTAAGAAATTGTCAAAACTTCAGAATTGTACCCTTATTTTCCTAATTGAGTGATGCTGCAAGACGGCATAGCAGACGGACGTATACAAGATAAGGCTATTTTCTGTTGTGTAGAAAGTGGGAGGAACTTTTCACTTTAACTTCCTTGCCTGATCTGTTTTTAGACTCGGATACGGAATTTTTCGTTAAAGTTAAAAACCCGCATTCGGGAAAGTTTTTGATGGGATTTATAAGAGTTTTCGCAAACAGGGTAATGGTAATGTGATAGCGATGTAGTAAAGGAATGTTGAGACGTATCTCGAAGCTAAAGCTATTACCTATTTATATCGAAATGGAAGATTTTATATGTTGTGATGATAAATTTATGTGAATTATATCTCCCCTCTATCTCCCACGGTAGCCATGGGTGTTGAGGCCTTAGGCTTTCGTGGTGGAAAATGAAAATTATGAGCATCAAGCGAAAGAAAGTTAAAACGGAAAAAAATATTTTTTGGCGATTTAGACGACCCTGATCATTTTCAGAAAAGTTGTACGCAAAGCGTATCATATATTTCTTGAAAAATCTCCAGTGTGTACCCCTTCGGACACCACTGGTAGAAATATAGAAAAAAATTCTTCATCAAAAAATGCCTATTGGTGCTTAGTAGGTGCATGTCAAATTTTCAATCACTGAATGATTATGACAGTATAGATGTATGCAACGCCGTGCTGGGTTGCCACGTTGCTGTGTGGTCGGTACTGTCGGTAAGGCGATAGGCTGGATCGCAGCGTTGTCAAATCTGTGGGGACTATCGACGCGTTGTTCGGCTTTTCCTAAGAGGGATCAACTTGCCCGTATGCAATCCTTTATGAATTCATGATGCCAACCTTCTTAACGCCCTTTTTTTATAGGAAGATGAAGAGGACGAGGTAGAAGTAGAACAAAGCGCTGGGGACAAACGTTCCAAAGGATCTTCAGACGGCACCACCGGAAGTTACTCCAGTTTGGAAGACGACGAGGCGGTTGATCAGCTAGTTGCTCTAGCAAGGAAATACCAGATTGACAACGTTAACTTGGGCAACGGAAACAAGATATGTAAGTTAAAGTTGCAAAGCACAAGTTATCCAAGCTAGAATTCGTTTGGAGAAATAAATTATACATACTAAGTGACATATAAATCCGAACACCCATTTTAAATGGTTTTATTTTAATAAAATTTTGTATAAGTACTTAATGAAGCATAATAAGTAAATGATAAAAATTTCAAAATGATTGCACTGCTTTAAAGCCCTTTGACCTTTAATAATGTGTGGATGCACCCTGATGTGCTACGCATTCTCCAACGCGCCTAGGCATGCTTCTGATCAGGTGGTCAATGTCCTCCTGTGGTATCTCATTCCAGGCAACCACCAACTCCTCTCGAAGTGCTTCTAGCGTCTGAGGAGGACGTTGCAAATTGAGCAATCTCCTACCCATCATATCCTACACGTGCTCAATTGGGGATAAGTCGGGAGATCTTGGTGGCCATGGTAACAATGTGACATCATTATGTTGAAAGAAGTCTATTGTGACTCTTGCAACATGTGGTCGGGCATTATCTTGTTGGAAAGTTGGATTTGCCAGGGTGTCAAGATAGGGTAAAAGATGGGGTTCTAGAACTTCGTGGATATAACGCTGCGCGTTCATGTTACCTCTGATGAAGATTAAAGGTGACCTGGAACCATAAGCTATAGCACCCCAAACCATAACTCCAACAGTGTGATGAATATGTCTTTCAACAAAAAACTGTGGATTCCTCCTTTCACCACGTCGCCTTCTAACCCTGGCACGACCATCGTGCATGCCTAAACAAAATCGAGACTCGTCACTAAAGACAATACTGTTCCATTCCTGATCCCAGTGTGACCGTTGTCTGCACCACTCAAGGTGATTACGTCGGTGTTCTCGAGTTAAAGGGAGGACCCAGTGTGGCCGGTATGAAAACAAGCCAAAACTTCTCATTCGTCGGTAAACACTTCGCATGCCAATAGGTCTTCCGTTTTCTGCAAACCATTCATTTGCAATGGACCTGGTAGTGGAGAAACGGTCCCTTAAGGCTAATAATCTTAGGCGGCGATCTTCACGGTCTGTTGTTCTACGGCGGCGTCCAGTGCCCCTTGCTCTTTGCGTACGGCCTTCTCGAAGCCATGCCTGACAACACCTAACCACAGTATCTACACTTCTTTGCACTCTAACTGCAATTGCCCGAAAAGAAATTCCAGCTTCCCGAAGTCCCACTATACGGCCCCTACCAAACTCACTAAGTTGACGAAATCGTACAGGTCTCCGTACTCTAGGCATCGTAACCGATCGTAAAGGATGTCAAGAACCAAAATCCGCCAACATTGATTCTTTACTGCGGCTGAAATATTCATTTTCAGAGCGTTAGTGAATTAAAAAAAAGCAGTATAAAAACCGGAATGTCCAACTGATAAGGCTGAAAATTTTTTCACTTGTTATTTACAGTAAGATAAATACATTCACCAACTTTTATTGAAATAAAACCATTTAAACTGGGTGTTCGGATTTATATGTCACTTAGTATACGTCTTTTTTAATAAAATCTTGTATTACATCGCTGAATACTGGATTCTCGAGAAACATTGTTTGAATGCTTATAGTCTGCCAAGTTTGTAGTCTGCAGACCAATAGTATACATAATAATCGTCCAGGGGTTTCTCGGCATCCTGTATAAACCATGATTGAAGAAATGCAAAGAGATGACAACACCGACAACTGACACCTGCAAATAGTTCGCATCTTCGGCTTATATAATTCTATAAATTAGACAAGAAAAGTTTCCAATGACCTCAATTGTTCGTATGATGGGTCGCTAAATCCAAAGTCGTTTCTCATGTATCTGATCCCGTCTATCTAATTGTTTAGCGACTATGCGTGCTAAGGTGCTAAAAACTCAGTTTTATTATCGATACCTACATTTTAGTGAAGCTTTGCACCATAAGGTAATTGGGGCACTGCATATGAGTATTATAATGAAACAAACTAACCTGTCATCGGACCGGATTTGAGGTGAAACATTGGTGTAAATCTAGTTGTCTGGGGCTACGCGTGAATCATAGCACTGAACCGGCATCGAATTCGGAATCTACGCACCCGATTTACCTAGGAAACGAGCTTCCATCTAAAGGGTTGTCCAATAGGGACGCAGGAAAGTAAACGTCAATTTGACATAGACGCCATCTTTGTTTTCTGTCACCGACATGTCATTTTGTTAGTTGAATGTTTACCATTGAACGCTATGGAGCCGTATTCGATTGAAGACCGCATTAAAGTTATTCAAGAGCACTACAAAGATGGTGCAAAAATAAAAAACACGTTTCGCGCGCTTCGTGAACATTTCGGTCGCAACAACCGCCCAAACGAAACAACCATCGGTCGTCTGGTGCGTAAATTCGAGGCAACAGGTTCTGTGGCAAATCTGCCAGGCTCTGGCCGGCCAAGGAGCGTCCGCACACCGGAAAATATTGCTGTTGTGAAGGAGAGTGTGAGAGACGATCCGGAACAATCAACAACGCGTCGATCCCAAGAATTGGGCATTTCGAGAACCAGTTTGCTCCGCATTCTCCACAAGGATTTGAATGTACACGCCTACAAAATCCAATTGACGCAAGAGCTGCATCGGGCCGACCATTTTTCACGCCGAACGTTCTCAGATTGGCTCCTTGAACACCGCCAAATTGATGCCAATTTTTCATCAAAAATCATGTTCAGTGACGAAGCGCATTTCACTGTGAATGGGACGGTAAACAAGCAAAACTGCCGCATCTGGGTGAACGAAAATCCCCGTGAGTATCAAGAGCAGCCGATGCATCCTCAAAAAGTGACTGTGTGGTGTGCATTGTGGTCAAAAGGCATCATCGGACCTTACTTTTTCGAAAATGCGGCCGGGGACGCCGTTACCGTCAATTCTGAGCGATATCTCGTGATGACAGAGGACTATTTTTTGCCGCAACTTGAAGGAATGGATATTTCCAACAAGACGGTGCAACATGCCACACAACCAACGTCAATATCCATCGATTGCAGTCCTTCTTCGGTGATCGCGTGATTTCGCGCAGAGGAAATGTGCCATGGCCACCAAGATCGTGCGATTTGACTCCTTTGGACTTCTTTTTATGGGGATATTTGAAAAGCAAAGTCTACGTCAACAAACCAGCCACCCTCCAAGAACTCAAAAACAACATCATTGCCGAGATAAATGCCATAGAACCGACCATGTTGCAAAATGTCATTGAAAAATTCGACCATCGCGTGCACGTCTGTAAATCCAGTCGTGGTGAACATTTGAGCGATATCATTTTTCAGGATTTGGCCTCCTTCAAAAAAATTTGGGGCTGGTCCCCTAAGAAAAATGTCTGCAGGCGCCCATGGAATAAACATAAACAGTATAGTCAATAAAAGGGCTTGAACGTCTAAATACTTCCGAATGATCTTTGTTTATATTATTGTTCACTCGATTGAAAAATTAATTGCCGTTGCTGCTGATTTTTTTTACTTTTTTTTTTTATTTTTTGAATTGACACCGATGTCAGAATATTGATGTCAAACAAGAGTAAGTGTTTTCATTTCAAGGCTTTGCTTTTCGTAATGTAATACGTACATAGTGATAGAATGGAATTTTACGTTGGAATACTGTGCAACTTTATTTCTAGAACGCCTAAATACGTTTTTATTTTTTCTTTAATATGAGAAACGCTATGGATACGAGGTAACCCATTCATCGTAAAAAAAATGGATTTTTTTGGGCACTTTTTGATGACCAAATAGAGTAAACCACGAATCATTAAAATGACAAGTAACAACAGTCTAATAGCCAAAAATTTGTGCACGGGAAGAAAAGTACACTTTTGACGTTCCAGACTGATTACTTTGTTCTATTTCCGAATACACACAACAATTTACGAACAGCGTGTAAAAAATATCAATTTCCGAATGGCTTATTAGCATAAAGGAACCATTTCTCTTCGACTTCGGCTTGTTACAAAACAACGGGGTACGATCTTAATACATTGTGCTTAAAAAAAACAGAAAGTGTCTGACAATTCCTTTTCTTTTTTTAGATAACACCTCAACTTCCGCTCTTCTCCAAAACAAGGCCTATTCCAAGATCGTACCTTCACCACCGGAAACAAACTCCAACGTTCAAGCAGGGACAAACTTCCCGTTCGGTACCAGCTCAGATTCAGAGTCGCCTACAGAGCCTGTCAGCCAGCAAACCATCAAGATACTAAGGGCCAGGGTCGTACCCGGTAATATCTGAATGACATATATGCTGTAAGAAAAAGTGAGAGTATATAATAGGTATAGGGCTAGGGTGCTCCTTGAATCGCATATCGAGATATATGTACCTACTACTTGAGTACTCTTTATCAAGGTCATAAGGCATAGCTCGATGCTAGACGGTTGTTTTATTTCTATTTTTATGACAACTATTATCATTATCATTATCTAACATGTATTACATGTTTAATGATGAGATGATTCACGAATTCCAAAATCACGAAGAACGTGACGTTCTGTTAGGCCTTTTCCAAAGAGTAGGTAATATCAACAGAAGACGGTTTGACAAGGCGAATAAATTAGAGCGAGATGTAACCCAAACAATGGCGTCCACAAAAGAGCTGATCGCATTTAAATACGTGCTGTTCTTAGTCATAGATAAAAATGGTGTTGTCAGACAGGTATACCTTTTTGGATGAATGCACTGACCATTACTCGTACTAAAAGCATTTTTTGTGCCCTAATCTTTAGGCTTCTGCCTGCGCCGCCACAACGGTGTAAAAAAAATAATTTGGCAACAAAAGAGGAAGGCCAGCTTGAATTTAAAATTTTTTGTAACCTCAAATTGCTTATTTCACCAATCATAGAAGAATTTGAGATGGTTACCCGTTATCTAGACAGCCTGGCCTTGAGACGATATACTTACTTATTACGTATAAATTTTGTCGTAACCATCAGAAACCGCGAAAAGAATGAACACTATTCAGCTCAGTATAAATGTAGCGCTTCCTGAACATTTTATGTCTGTTTGGCAACACCGCCTCGGAAGAGCCATCTATCATCGAATCGCCAAACCAAGGGCGGTATTTTCCAAAGCTCGCTGTTCTCATTGCAAACTAGTAATAGTCCAAGTGGCGACCGCAAAGTTTTGTAAAAGTTTTAATTAAAAACTAGTCTTACGTACAGTATATTCACTGAATCAAAACAGTTACATCACAAGGTCAAATAATGACAGTGACGCGGATGGTTGCCACATTACTTAAAACTACTAGATCCTATGACATAAAACACAAATAAACAACAGCCTTTGGTGTAATTACCTGACAATGCGTGTGGCGACAAACTCACAACAGAGAAAACTGTTACCAAAATAAATGTACCAGGAAAATTCAAACTATACGTACCAATTTAGGATCTATTTTGCATTAAGGTTGGCAATCAAACTTACTAAATATGACGTAACTGCTTTGTTTCAGTGAAAGGACTATATCTTGATGCTAAACAGAAAATTCGGCAAGTTTGCACATCATATTTTCAAATATGTTGGAAACGAGTTCATCTAGAAAATGTTGAATGAGCATGTTTTTTTCAGGTACAAAATATCCAGATATGCGATTATATATTGGGGCTTACCATATAAAATTTTGAGTAATTGACATTTTTCCATTTTTACAAAATAAAAGGCCTAATAATACATTTCTGCCTATTTTTTCAGTATGCATATGAATATCTCGCGCATTAAAAATGAAAATACATACCTTTACTAGAGTATAACTTCCAATCGCCAATATCATTGTACGAGGTCTGTGAATTAAGTGTTTCCTTTGCACTCTGTCCAAGTCTGAAGCAAAAACCTTAACTCGAAATTGATGTTTCTCATTTTCCGAATATAATAACAAAACTGCGGACAACCAAATGACTCGAGCGAGATTAAACTTGTACTGAAGGCGGATCACGTCTTCCCCTGTCTCCCCTCGAAGCCCGGTGGCTCCAGTGTTGCCAGATCGAACGCTACGTTGCCAATCTCATCACCTAATTTACAGGCCTCGTATCTGTGCGGTTTTTAAGGAGTATTTTTGCTTGAAAGAGCCAAGCAGTGGTCTTTCGTTATCCAATTTATGTGTGCAAGAGCAGCTTTACCCAGGGTACAATTTTTATACTGAGCACATGGTTCAGTTAGGTGAGTCGCTTACTTATTTTGTTGTTGTATTTATTTAAATGGCATTCATTATTTTCCTATATGTCTTTTGTTCTTATTATTTACCAAGAGAGAAAAAGAGGCATTGCAGTCATTAATGACGACTTCTCGGATTAGCAGTGAAACAAATTATTTAATCATCGTATTATACACTTTGTTCAAGTATGGATAATATGTCAATTGCTCGTGGGAGTTTACTGATATGTAGCATTAATCTCTTGATATATACATGTTATATACAATACATATTTATATATAACTATCAAGTAGTAATAATTTGTAGATCGTGCTCATAATAATATTTACTTCTAACGTAAAACTGTTTTTATAGATGAGATGTAAAGAGTAAAACCCTTTCTAGAAGAAGTGGAGTGACGGTGACTATATATTTTTGTAATTTTTGTATGTAGACACAGAGTGTATAAAACAAATGAAGTATTTGACCAAACTATATTGTACGTAGACTTTTTCTAGGTTTCTTCGTACGCCCATATTCTATATCCACAAATGCATAGTAACATTGACAAAAACTGAACATTCCCCTTATGTTACCTTTCAATTACATGTAGTAAAAAACAGAATTTTGCATGTAAAGCCATTTAAATGGTTGTGTTTATGTTTTGTATCTTTGCAGTTAGATCTCTGTTACATTCAGTGGCGTATATAAAACTTAGGTTGTGGGGGGGGGGGGGGGGATTTGGTGGTGGTGGTGGTGATGGTTAAAAAATCGTAGTGAATATGCCTTCGACTTTTTGTACTTATCTGAGAAAAAATGCACAGTTTTTTTATTTCTAAATTCTAGAATGGATATAGAGCGTTATTTATCCCTTAAAGAGCTTGAAAATAGCAGGAGCAGTGTGCTTTTCCCACCGCCCCCCTTTTAGTTAAGCCACTGGTTACATTACGAAACATTTTTTGAAAAATAATCAAGAGTACGTTCAGAACGAAGTTCTTTTCTCCACACTTTCAAGGATTTCTTTTGTGATATAAAATAAGGGTTTAGCAGTGGTATTTCAGTTTTTAGTATAAATGTTAAAATAACTAGAATGACGTAAGACTGAATGTTTTCTTAGGGCATAGCCAATCTTCGAAAGTAACATATCGTAGAGTCTTTTATTATAATTATAATTTAATTCTCATCATAATAATTTATCCATTACAACAATGTATTGTCAGTTCTGCTTGAGGTTAAATGACACCACCGATTCAAACCATCGAAAGTTCTCATTTTGAACATATTTTATTCGAAAAAATACAATAACGTTGTAAAAATATTTGAGTCGGTGGTCGAATTTTTTGGTATATTTAATTTGAAACCAATGTACGATTAGCTGATCTTACCTGCGTAAGTCAGGTATAATTTTAAGCATTTTTTTTAATTTGCAATGTCTTTGTGACGATTCTACCCTCCTTAAAATACATTTTAACGTATTCATTAATAAAATATAAAGACACATATTGCAAATATATGTTAAAGACAATGTACTTTTAACTTTAAATTTTAAAATACATGTATTCGTCATTAAGATTAGTTTTAAAAAAATATTGGTGTTAAAAAATGATGCTCATTGTAAGTGAACGAAGTTTTAAAATTGGCTTTTTACATTTTTCCGGTTCCGGTCTAGATACGTTTTAGTAATAACACATTTTTTTTGTCAAATTTCACCAAGTCATACATGAACTATCGAGTTTTCTAAAAAATAATTTCGGTCTCCACCCTTATTAAAGGAGTAATATCATGGTTATGTGAATCTTGCTAGATTTTTTAAAAAAGATTGTGTCATTTGTCCGTTCTTGCTACCTAAGGTTAATAAAATTTCGAAATTTCATTTTTTTTAATTCCTTTCAAAATGTCGACATTTCAACTTTTATAGTTTTTAGATTTTATCAGTATTATATATTTACATTCTAACTTGGAAAGCAGAGGCCTTGTACATTAGTTAAAATGTAATAACTATTTAAGTAAATATAAGAGCATATCATCATGAATTGTTTCTTCATCCAACCCAATCCAGTATGGCGATAGTAAATACAATCGTTCATCAGTACACGGGGAGGACCAAATTTGACCTTAGGACGCGAGTTTAATGTGTACGAGAGAGGAGCGCGAGAAGTGTGTAAAGCACATATGTTAGAAAGAGATACCAGCTGGATAGGGAAGCTCATCACACGTTGCCTAGCGATGGTGACGCAGAAGATCGTGCAATCTGCAGCGTTGCCAATATTTTACACCAGTTCCTTGAACTAAAGAGATTTTTTCGCGAGATCCCTTAGTGAACCGGAGCGGGAACAGATGGAATTTTCCCTTCCTCTCGAAGTTTTGACAGTTTCAAGTTAAACCGGGAGTGGTTAGATCGCGCATGTTGCGCAAAATGTTTGCTTTACGCTCCTTGATAAACATAGCTGCCTTGTTTGAATCTGAAAAAAAAAGACCGATCGTTTTGTGTGCAATGTACATAATGGGTGATTTTTTTGCTAGTATCTTTTTGGCAACACTGTTTTTGACAGATGACGCGTGAATCGTGTCTTGTGTCATTGTCAAACTGGTTCAGTTTGGTCTATAATTTAACCATGAATCGACTTACGAACGAAGAACGCTTGCAAATTATTGAATTTTACTATCAAAATTCATGCTCGGTTAAGAGAGTGCATCGATCACTGCTTCCAATTTATGGGCAATTTGGTCGGCCTACTGAGGGAGCTATTCGGAAGCTTGTGACTAAATTTCGAACCCAGTTTACATTATTGGACATTAAACCACCAACACGCAGACGTAGAGTGAGGACTGAAGAAAATATTGCGGCTGTATCCGCCAGTGCTGGTGATGACCGTGAAATGTCGATTCGCCGCCGTTCGCAGCAATTGGACCACTGATACTCCACTACGTGGAAAATTTTGCGACAGGATTTGGGTGTAAAACCTTATAAGATACAGCTGGTGCAAGAATTGAAGCCACACAACCTCCCTCAACGTTTCCCATTTGGTGAATGGGCGCTGGCAAAGTTGGAGGAAGATCCACATTTTTAACGAACAATTGTGTTCAGCGACGAAGCTCATTTCTGGTTGAATGGGTACGTTAACAAGCAAAATTGCCGCATCTGGAGTGAACACCAGCCAGAAGCATTGCAAGAGCTACCAATGCATCCCGAAAAAATCACTGTTTGGTGTGGATTATGGGTCGGTGGCATTATCGGGCTTCTTCAAAGACGACAATGGCCGGAACGTAACTGTGAATGGCGAGCGCTACCGTGCGATGATAACAAACTTTTTTTTGCCCAAAATGGAAGAGCTGGACTTGGCCGACATGTGGTTTCAACAAGACGGTGCCACATGCCACACCGCACACGAAACAATGGCCCTATTGAGAGGCGAGTTCGGTGAACAGTTTATCTCACGTTTGGGGCCCGTCAATTGGCCGCCTAGATCGTGTGATTTAACGCCGTTGGACTATTTCTTGTGGGGCCATGTTAAGGCTAATGTCTACAGGGATAAATCAGCAACGATTGACGCACTAGAAGCCAATATTGAAGCATTTATTCGTGAGATATCGGCCGATATGTTGGAGAGAGTGCCAAAATTGGACCTTGCGCATGGGCCATCTAAAGCGGAGCCGCGGCCAACATTTACATGAAATAATCTTTAAACATTAAGTTATATCGACCGTTCTATCGACTCAAAGATTTAATCGTTTTTTCAAATTTTTGTGTTTTTTTTTGAAAATCAAATCATATACCTCTTAAAAAATTTTCTCGTTATATATCAATAAAATCAATCATTTGATATGACAAGTGCGGTTCATATATCTTCGATGACCTTCTCCCTCGTCGTTTAAAATCAGGTGGACGTATTCCTCCATTTATGATTTAATAATTTAACTCGATTTTCAGCACTGCGAAGACAAATTTTCAATTGAGTTGCCTTTTTTAAATGACATTGACATAAGACCTGTCACCCGCTAGTACCTCACAGACGTTAGGCGGGTACCCGTACCACGTGATTCCTTGACATTCGGAGACGTCACATCCGTCTTCCCCTATTCCCGGCAGCGCAACCGGTCCGAGTAAAGATAACATGGCCACGCAAGATAACTGTTGAAATGTATTTTACTAGACTCTAGAAGACTATCAGTAGCGAAATTTTTGCCGAAATCGTTGCACAACACAAAGAAATGCAAATGAAATCTGCTGCTTTGACGTTTTAAACGACTCTGTCGGTACCCCCGGATAGACATCCGTCTTGTCAGATAACCTTGTCATTCTTGCCACCTGGATTACGGCGTTGCCGGCTATTTGGACAATTTAGCTACCTCTGCTATTTTGATAGAATGTTATAAAAAAAGAAGCTTTGAATAAAATATTGAGGAATAGCAATGGAGATATATAAAAATTGAGGCGTAGCATTGTTTACCAAAAAACTAAACAAAAGCTGTTATTTACATTTTGCATTGCCTGGCGTCCATGCGGCGTAACGTTAATGTCTTTGAACATTTTTAAATGACCAGTTTTATAGGATAAAATACTTTTTGAATACGGGACACTTCTTCCAAGAATTGAAAAAAAACAATGTTTTATTATATTGATATATTTATTTTTTTTATATTCCAACTACCATGAAGGCCTAAGGCCTAAGCACATGGGAAAGGGGGGACGCCACACGGACTCTGGCGAGGGAACACGTGTGTATGCAACATGCACACATTCTGGCTCCGCCTACGAGAACCGCCGGGTGGTACCTCCGCGTTCGACAGTCAGAGACCATCTACCACCTACGGACAATCACAACATCCATAGCCAAGAGAAAAATTTCTCCTGGGACGGGACTCGAACCCGCACAGCGCGCGGCGACTGATCAGGTGACCGAAGAGTCTACTACTGCGGCCGCTGCTGCTGCCTTAACTATTTAAAAAGTATTTTATCCAAAAAAAAAAAATTGGGCATTCATAAACATGTTCAGAGACATTAACGATCCGCCGCATAGACACCAGGCGACGCAAAATGTAAATAACAGCTTATGTTTAGTTTTTTGGTAAACATTGCTATGCCTCAAACTTTATAGATATCCATTGGCATCCCTCAATATTTTATTCAAAGCTTCTTTTCTTATAACATTCAAGCAAAAGAGCAGAGGTAGCAAAATTGTCCGATGAGCTGGTAACACTGTAATCTAGGTGACAAGATCAACTGCCAAAATGTATGTCTATCCCGGGGTAACGACGGAGTCCTTTAATACGTCAAAGCGCTTGTTTTCCAGTCTTGATTTGCGGTGTTCAACGATATTAAGAAACATTTGGCTACAGATAGTCTTCTAGTGTCTAGTAGAGTATATTTAATATAATAATAGTTGTCTTGCGTGGCCATGTTATCTTTACTCAGGCCAGCGCAACTATCTGACAAACATTAACGTGTAAGCACTTAAGGCAACAAGACTTCATTAGCTCCAATTTTAGTAACATCACAGTTATACAAAAAAAAATGATGATGATTGTTTATTCAAAGAATTACACATTTAAAGAGATCTAAAGACATACTTTGTAGAATTATCAAGCTACCGAGACTACTGATGTTCCCCAAGTTTAACTAGCATTATGTCACCCCATTTTTGTTCTTGTTCCCTCAATGTTAAATGTATATCTCCTGTATCAGCTTCAGGATCTGGCAATTCCCAAGTAGGTACACTGATATCATCGTCTGGCAGAGTATCTGATCGCCAAGCATCATCTACCAAGTCGACCAAATAGCCGTTTATTGTAACCTGGCTGTCCATCTGGAAATAAATCATGTTATATAGTCCTTTGCAAAATTCCCACTTTATCCCCGCAATATACAAATATATAGTACGTTGAATATTCTTACTTTTCAAGCCTTTTCAACAGCTTTGCGTTTGTTTTGTTGTTTAACACAAACATAACCTCTCACAAAACAAGCACAGACAAGTTCAGTTACCAGATGCAGACATCGCAGAGTCAATGATAAAAGGGGCGTCTTTGCATTCAAAGAAGGCGGGTTTAGCGTCCATCTTGGTTTAGTCAGACCACGCCTTTTTTCCTAGTGGACTACAATGGAATCGCTATTTCGGTCTTGGCATCAAGAAACCATTCATGTAGAATTCAAGTACTGAAAATTATCCTACCGTATAAGAGGTGGCGCTGATAATAACTTTCCCAATGTGTATATCTCTTCTTACAGTTTCAGATTTGTAGCTCTTTCTAGAAAACCCATTATTTTTTTATACTCGGGCATTTTAGATTTAGATTTCGAGATAGCTCATTTAATAAGAGACGAGTTGCTTGGTGAAGTCTTTCGAGGGAAAAGTACGAATTTGCCTTTTTTTTAGAGCTTGCCTTTACAGGAAGCATGCTCTGCTAGAACAGCAGAGGAGGAAATAAGATGTATTAAGCTATTTATTAACTCTGAAAGAAACGTATAGGATTACTGATTATCAAATTATTATTATCAAATTTATTGAAATTATGAACACTTCCCTAAGAGATTATCACTTCTGATTCTTGAAACTCCTATAGTTTGCGAAACACCTTCATCTTAACTTCAATCTGTTCCAAAGTAATCGTCGCCCATTTCTTGGGATGTGTGCAAAAACGGCAAAATACAAAAGATCTAGCTTTGATATATTTATGTTAAGAATAAAATGTTACAGAATAGCAGATTCTTCATTTATTCTCTAAATTCGAACCTGCTGTGTTCTCTCTCCCAAAACGAGAACTACTACGATCCGTTCAGGACCGGTTCAGAATCAGTACGGCCTTTTTCCGAACAAAGAACTGCCAGTTCCAGTTTCTGTTGGAACGGTATTATTGTTCTCTTGGAACAACGCTATAATTTCTGCGACTAAACCGTAATCTACGTGCGCAAATCCACGGGCAGAAAGCTAGTACATCTATACGTGTGCTTAAAGCAGGGTCTCATCTGTAAATAAGAGAGCAATGCAAACCTACGACACTAAAGAGACAAACCTCAAATCCAATCTCGGCGCTAACTTCCTTTGCTTTGCACGACTTTTTTTATTTGTACGTTTCCGTTTTTCTACGCCCGTTCAGCGCGGTCGTAGGATGCAGCAGCCATTATTTGCAAAATAAAACATCGAAAAGCTACGAGGACGACGATTCGAAGGAAAGATATATTGCTACATTTAAAGGGTACGTACACTTGTTCTTACATTCTGTTTTCTTCCCAGTTTCCTCTTTGGGGAGTCTGGCCGGTCCTTAGAAAGAAAAAGCTTTCATCATCGCAATAAGCGATTATAAGTGTTTATGAAGACATTATATATTTTACTATTCCTGCAGGGGTATTATGTAAAAAACGACAAAAAAATCGACTAAACGTCGTCTTGCAGACTAGTTTATTCCACGTTTGCTCGCCTTGATGGCCGTGAGCTGACGTTTAGATAACACGTACAGCTACCAAACAGTTCAGAACAGCTTGTGCTAAGTCAACATCTTGTAGAAAAACCTACCAAAATGTCAAAAAACGACAAAATGTCACTTTTCATGATACGTAATGCCCGTGCCGGTTTTAAAGGTAAAAAATTACCCACTGGTAATTTTGGGTTCAAAAGGGCTATATTTTCCACTAAAAAAAATCGGATTTGAGCTCAGGCTTAGCATTTTGACCGATTCCATTGCCAACAATGACTGGGCTATGACATAATTCCACGAAAATCCAACAGATTCCATTCTCCTTCAAGAAACATGCAGAGTCAACCTACTTGACACTGTGAGACAGTCTTTTATTTCATAACAATTTTATATAATAAGTATTTATTTCATTTAACTTATATTTAGTTAATCTGTCAACTAGTAGTTGGGATAGAAGCAGAGCAAATGTTCTCTAACCGAAGAATGCCACAATATGATTTCTCTATATAGAGAACCATGATTATAAACATTACCTACATAAATATTCCTCATATCGGCGAAATTAATTGTTCAAATAAACGAAATTGTCTTTAATAATACGCATACTCCCCTGCCTGGAAGAATTCCCAGAACTGAACTCAGACGTTGACCAATTCTTGGAAAAACGTCTGTCGTCTGGTGTGCAATGTTGAAATTATTTCTTCAGTCTTCGCGGGTTTTTTACACGGGCTCTTCGGAGGCGCTATTTTCAGTATTTTCCAATAGAAAACGCGGCCGTAGCGGGCAGTGTGTGTTGGTGGCATGCAGAATAAGTGTTTGTGAGTGTTTGTAGTGATTTGCACCTTTGGATTACGGGAAGAATAAAGGAAACCTGCGGAAAATGGTGCGTGCAAATTTATCTTGTCTTGCAAGGAACACTTTATTTTTTTTTGGAAATTCCTTATATCTTGAGGTGTGCACGGATACAGAATGAATTTATCTCAAAACGGTAATATGATATATCAAGAAATCGTTATGTGGGGTTATGTACATACATTGCGGCGGGCGTTTGCCATTGTAGCGGTGAAAGTGACTCCTGATATTCATTAGGGCTCAAGTATGATATTTTTTGTCTTAGGTTTCACTACTAAGTCTATCTATATGTGTCCTAGCGTCATGTCAAAGATACGAAATTGCGTTAAAAGTAGGTTGAGTCTATACCTTCCGCCAGTGGCGTATCTAGGATCTCTAGGGCTCGAAGCATGGGCGCCTGCTCGGGGGGCAAAGAGAATTGTGAAAGTGTACCTGGGGCCGTTCAAGTATTACTACAATTATTTGTCAATTAATGTATTGTTTTTTTAATATTATAATTATAACGTTATAATTATAATTTGAAAAATAAGAAAATAGATTTTGGATAGAGATTATATTTTACATAGAGTAAAGGACAAAAATATCATATCTTACTAACATAACAAACTTATTTTAAATTTTTGGTACATCTTAAAGGAATGCTCAAATTTCCCAAAATTTTACGTACAAATATGCAAATTTCAAGGTCCATCCAAATTCTCAGTCAAGGAGGTGGTTACTGGGGATGGTTCCAGCCGCGCGAATTTGTCTTTGATGTTATTAAAATGAGTAATTATTTGTTCATTCTAGATTTGACTTATTCTTTTATCCACACCTTTATTATTATATTTTTTCATTTATTTGTGCAAGTGCAAATATCGTCGTCTTCGACTATTTATTAGACGCACTCACGATACCACTTATAAAACAACCCTCGTAGCTTTGAATTATCGTGGCTAGTGCCCGCCGCCCTTAAACTTCCTATTCTACTCGACTGTCTCAATCCCACACGCTCAAACCGATCATCAAATAACCAATTTGATCCAAATTTCCGAAAAACCCCTCCTCCTATCCGCAAATCTAATAGTTTTTAAATTTGATTTAGTCAGTACGATCTGGGCGGGCCTCGGCAATTTCCATTCCAATTTATCCTGAACGCGCTATGTAAATTAGGGAATAAACCTACGGCGGGACGCGGATACTAAAACCTAAAGACCTATAAAAGTAACGAATTGACAGATTGGGACGTAACCGAGAATCGTTATACGATTATACGACTCTAAAAACGGACTACTTCGTGAAAAATAGGAGGTGGCTGTGGTTACAGGTCCGTCACGTAGATTAAAAATAGATATATACACAAGATTATTGTCACGCCTGTGACCTGGGGCGTAAGTTTGCTCCGGCACGGGTATTACGTGACATTTCGTCGTTTTTTCGGATGTGTGGCCATGTGTATCTACTTTTGTGCATTTATTTCGGGCCTGATGAACCCAACAAGCAAAAATATGTATCGCTCGAGTTACCTATCATATTTTCTGCTTGAATCCACTTTCCTTCTTTTTGCGGATTTTGCCCATTATTTTTTATATAAGTATACATTATATACATAAGTATACATTATATATATATATATATATATATAGGTGAAAAATTAAAGCTTCCGCCTTTTGTTGGGTACTTCGACAAAATTTAAGCAGAGGACTCTTTATACTTTTTTAATTCTCTCTAGCTTCAATGGACTTTGCCATCATGATCAGGAGCTGCAATTACAATGATAACAGTAGCAACAAAAGTGTAAAATGAATTTAAATTGACTCAACTTACAGTAGTATGTGAGGATGTTGCTAATTGCTGTTTACGTATAGGATGAGGGAAACGCCAGTAACATGGTGAGAGCTAGATAGATGGTACAATGGTCAAAATTATATAAAATATGACAAGAACAAGTTAAAAACAGATTAAAAATTATTTAAAAAACATTAGAGCATTACATCGTGCAACCACTTGATGATTGCACAAAATGGTGGTCATGGAATAATGAGTGAGATGAACCCTTTGACAGAAGGCCGAAGGTTGTCAATGTCTGTGTTGAAAGACGGAACGAATTGTGGGCGTGTATCAATGTGCCAACGTTGCCAAATCACTTCAGATGATGTGATTTTCAGAATGTTATGTAAGAAATTGTTAAACCGACCAGAGGCAGTTGAATAAACTATATTTTAATTAATGGGAATTTAAATTAACAATTATTAATAAATCGTGAGAAGAGAATTATTAGATTTTGAGTGGAATGAAATATACTGGTGGAATAGGCCAAAACACAGATTCTATTTATGGTTGTGAAGAGTCGAAATTTGGGGAGATGGATAAAATAGAATCTGTGTTTTGGCCGATTCCACCAGTAAATTTCATTCCACTCAAATTCTAATAATTCTCTTCTCACGATTTAATAATAATTATTAATTTAATTTCCCATTAATTAAAATATAGTTTATTCAACTGCCTCTGGTCGGTTTAACAATTTCTTACATAACATTCTGAAAATCACATCATCTGAAGTGATTTGGCGACGTTGGCACACGCCCACAATTCGTTCTATCTTTCTACACAGACATTGACAACCTTCGGCCTTCTGTCAAAGGGTTCATCTCACTCATTATTCCATGACCACCATTTTGTGCAATCATCAAGTGGCTTCACGATGTAATGCTTTAATGTTTTTAAATAATTTTTAATCTGTTTTTAACTTGTTCTTGTCATATTTTATATAATTTGACCATTGTACCATCTATCCAGCTCTCACCATGTTACTGGACGTTTCCCTCATCCTATACGTAAACAACAATTAGCAACATCCTCACATACTACTGTAAGTTGAGTCAATTTAAATTCGTTTTACACTATTGTTGCTACTGTTATCATTGTAATTGCAGCTCCTGATGATGATGGCAAAGTCCATTGAAAGCTAGAGAGAATTAAAAAAGTATCAAGAGTCCTCTTTGCTTAAATTTTGTCGAAGTACCCAACAAAAGGCGGAAGCTTTAATTTTTCACCTATATATATATATATATATATATATATATATATATATATATATATATATATAACAAAAATAGGAAAATAATGGGCAAAATCCGCAAAAAGTGGATTTGAGCAGAATAGGATAGGAAACCCGAGCGATACGTATTTCTGCTGGTTGGCTTCATCAGGCCCGAAATGAATGCACATATGCAACTACAAAAGAAGTGGTTGTGGTTATTTGTCGCCTTGAAAATTCTAGGTCTTCTAGCCATTTGATACTGCAATGTGTAGGTTGGCTCTTGTTGTGGACTTCGTGTGTCTTTTTTTTCCTCTCCATCTTTGTTTCCTCAGGTTACACCCGTATCCGGATGTATGGGCATGTGTCTCTACTTTTGTAGTTGCATATGTGCATTCATTTCGGGCCTGATGAAGCCAACCAGCAGAAATACGTATCGCTCGGGTTACCTATCCTATTCTGCTCAAATCCACTTTTTGCGGATTTTGCCCATTATTTTCCTATTTTTGTTATATACCTTTCTCCGCATGATAATTTACTCTATATATATATATATATATATATATAAAAGAAAGTATCCTTGATGTGTCTTTGGGAACCCGATAAAAATGTTTGCAAAGCGTACTCTTTTAAAACTTTAAACCTCAGGCTTTCGATGGTCTATGGAATCATCATCAGGAGCTAAAAACAAATTTAGAAAATAGCAACTATAAACAATAATTAAGTGATGTTTTATTGCTTACTAAGTCGGCGAGATTGTTGCTGAATTGTTCTTACAAGAAAGTGGATGAGACCATATAGTAAAACGATAAAAAAACTGGATGTATGAGGTGCATTTAGAAAAATTATTAAGAAATCATAGCTATGTTTTTTTAAAAAGCCACTAACGGATTTGAAAGAATTGAAGGTTGATTAATTTTATAATAGTTACAAAGAGATTAATTTCATGAAAGTTTCATAATTAATTATTCTTCAATTCTTTTAAACTGATAGGCTATAAAGTCTCCAGCTTGGTATTCCAAAAAAGCAAAAAGCAGTATTGCCAGCTCTTACAAATAACGAATAACGTTCAGAAATTCCAATATACATGGTGTTGTTTTCGCGTAAAAGGTTTTTTCAAATCTAGTATGACATGAGAACGTGTGTCAAGTGTCAGAAAAATACAACATGTCGTTAAAAAGTTGACCAATGACCAAAATCGGGGAAATTCTCTGTACATCTATTATAAGAGGTTAAAGCCCCATCATCCATATATTATTTATAATCACCCCAGTGGTCGCTTTTGTCTTTTCCACGATTATCCATTACGGTAGAGTAGCAGCTGATTTTAAGTAAGCTTTCAAAATTCCCCATATGGACAAATGACACATAACAAGTTAGTCTTTTATTTAGAAAACGCCTTATGACCCGCTTGATTTTCATAGTCTTCTCTCTCCATCAGGAAGGCTGGGGTATTTCTAGATTTCTACTGTCAGCGCTCTTCTATTGTGGAGCTGTTTTTTATTAATTGTAGGCTGATATAGCAGATGATATAAATCAAAAACATGAACAACTTGAGGCAAATCGATATTTTTAACATAACCTTAAAATAGAGCGCTGACACGGAACAGTAGAAAACTGTAAAAATCAAGGAGGAGATGAAGGCGCCCTACAATTGTAGGAGCAACAGATGATATGGCCTTAAATGCTGCTTCGGCTTTTCGGGCCCTTATACACGGCCTGCAGGAAATAATAAGCATCAGGGTGTAGTAGCAGAAATAGGATGAAAGTTACTGCTGTTACTGTTTAGAAGGAAATGAATGCCATAAAGTTTATTTTTACTTTTAGGATACATCAGGAAATATGTACATAAATTACCTAACACTCTATTACCTCAGGGCATTTCATACCAGTGCCTGTTGGAACAGTGCGTTAGTTTCCCAAAAATCTTTTTCAAAAAAGATACTTTTTGAACGTCTCATGACAAAGGACAGTGATTAATAGACTGTAACATAGGTAATATAATTTCTGAAACGTATCCTGTGTTTTTTTTTGTTCACAAGTCATCTGGTCGAATCAAAAATCAATATACAGGGTGTCCCAGAAGTCGACGTCAAGCCGAAACCGGGTGATAGGCATAACGTCATAACAGCTATCAGAAAAATATTCAAAAAAATTTTATGTTTTATATAATTATAGGAAAAAGATATAGAAATTTCACACCCTACGGCAGTCTGTCAACTCCTGTTACTACAAATATTAACTTTTTTGGATTTCATTTTTACAATGTAATGATGAATAATGCATCTTCCAACTGGTGTTTCAACCTTACTGCCAACTTTTCTCGTTCAGGAAAAATTGCCACTTATTTCCCAACCAAGTATTCCAAAGTAAAACTTTGCTCAACTTTAACTGGCTGTACTGGAAAAAAATGTACTACGAGAGTTTGGCAAGTAACCCTAAAAGTTGGCGCATTTAATAATGATTCCAAAATGGTATAACACTTAGAAGATTACTCGTTAACTTATGCACAATTTTTATTTGAAAAAAAACTGATGAAAATTTTTCAAAATTTCCTAATTAAACAGCGATTATGAAAACGCACAAGGACCCTTAAGGATAACTGTTTGCACAACAGTGGGCGTCAAAATGCTGCTGATGATGATTTACCTTTACAGCAAATGCTCAAACTGTTTTCCTTCAGCCGCAATACACGCTCGACATCTCCTTAAAAAAGATCGGGTTATTAAACGAGCGAATCCACGGTTATTAACAAACTCAGCTGCTTCCAATAGTCTTTGCCGTAGCTCAGCTACATTTTGAATCGGCTTGAAATACACTTTTTCTTTTACAGTTCCCCAGTAAAAAAATCTAAAGGATTCAAATCAGGTGATCGGGCTGGCCACGGTATTGTACCAGACCGCCCTATCCATCTGCCTGGAAAGTTTTGATCGAGATACTCTCTCACTGAGAGTGCATAGTGCGCTGGGCAGCCATCATGCTGAAACCACATGTCCCTGTAAATACTCAGTGGCACGTCCACCAATAAATTTTGTACATGATTTTTCAAAAAATCCAAATAAACTTCAGCAGTCAAAGTCTCTGGGAACTCAAACGGACCGATTATTTTACCATTTAAAATTCCTGTCCAATGGTTTATCTTGAAGCGATATTGAGATTTATCTTCTCTCATCAAATTTGGGTTTGCTACGAGGCACTCGTGTAAGTTATGCAGGTTCATGTACCCATCTTTCTTAAATGTGGTCTCATCCGACCATAAAATTTTTTCAAAGAACTGTGGATCTTTCCTGTGTCTTTCTAACATTGTGCGACAAAAAGCAACTCGGGGCTCATAATCCCGGGGCAGGAGAGGTTGAACACGCTGTATGTGGTATGGATGAAGCACATCACTTTCTTGCTATTGCACACTTTGATACCGATCAGTACTCCTTCGTTTACTGCGCATCTTTACATGTTCGTGCTTGTTGATTTCGTACTGTTACTAATTTTGGATTCGTGAACTGGACTGTTGATCGCTTGTGATTTGGATTTGGACTGTTTAATTGCTCTTCAAAACAACATTTGCTTTCCTTAGACTATCTTTGATAGTGTGATTGTGCAGTGCCGCTATGTCCGTGTACACCGTACAAGAATATGCTAACATGCACCTCATTTATGGGGAATGCAGATGCAACGCTAGTGCTGCAGCGAGACTTTACTGTGAGAGGTACCCGAATGCAGCTCGTCATCCAGATCATCGAGTGTTCACAAATGTGCACCGCTTACTGTTCTCAGAGGGCCAACTACCAAAAAAATCACACGGTGAGGGAAGATATTTCCTTCCTTACGAAGACGTGGTGCTAGGAGCTGTCGAAGAAGACCCGAGTACTTCAGTGCGTGCAATAGAACTAAAAACAGGCGTGCCCAAAAGTACAGCCCATAGAATCTTGCAAAAAAACGTGCTCCATCCATACCACGTACAGCGTGTTCAAGCTCTTCTGCCCCGGGATTATGAGCCCCGAGTTGCTTGTTGTCGCACAATGTTAGAAAGACACAGGGAAGATCCACGGTTCTTCGAAAAAATTTTATGGTCAGATGAGACCACATTTAAGAAAGATGGGTACATGAACCTGCATAACTTACACGAGTGGCACGTAGCAAACCCACATTTGATGAGAGAAGATATATCTCAATATTGCTTCAACATAAACCATTGGACAGGAATTTTAAATGGTAAAACAATCGGTCCGTTTGAGTTCCCAGAGACTTTGACTGCTGAGGTTTATTTAGGGTTTTTGCAAAATCATTTAGAAAATTTATTGGAGGACGTGCAACTGAGTATTTACAGGGACATGTGGTTTCAGCATGATGGCTGCCCAGCGCACTATGCACTCTCAGTGAGAGAGTATCTCGATCAAAACTTTCCAGGCAGATGGATAGGGCGGTCTGGTACAATACCGTGGCCAGCCCGGTCACCAGATTTGAATTTGTTAGATTTTTTTTACTGGGGAACTGTAAAAGAAAACGTGTATTTCAAACCGATTCAAAATGTAGCTAAGCTACGGCAAAGACTATTGGAAGCAGCTGAGTTTGTTAATAACCGTGGATTCGCTCGTTTAATAACCCGATCTTTTTTAAGAAGATGTCGAGCGTGTATTGCGGCTGAAGGAAAACAGTTTGAGCATTTGCTGTAAAGGTAAATCATCATCAGCAGCATTTTGACGCCCACTGTTGTGCAAACAGTTATCCTTAAGGGTCCTTGTGCGTTTTCATAATCGCTGTTTAATTAGGAAATTTTGAAAAATTTTTATCAGTTTTTCTTCAAATAAAAATTGTGCATAAGTTAACGAGTAATCTTCTAAGTGTTATACCATTTTGGAATCATTATTAAATGCGCCAACTTTTAAGGTTACTTGCCAAACTCTCGTAGTACATTTTTTTCCAGTACAGCCAGTTAAAGTTGAGCAAAGTTTTACTTTGGAATACTTGGTTGGGAAATAAGTGGCAATTTTTCCTGAACGAGAAAAGTTGGCAGTAAGGTTGAGACACTTGTTTGAAAATGCATTATTCATCATTACATTGTAAAAATAAAATCCAAAAAAAGTTAATATTTGTAGTAACAGGAGTTGACAGTCTGCCGTAGGGTGTGAAATTTCTATATTTTTTCAAAGACCTATAATTTTCAAAACACATACATAAAACTTTTTAAATATTTTTCTGATAGCTGTTATGACTTTGCCTATCATCCGGTTTCGGCTTGACGTCGTCTTTCTCTTTATTGTACGTTTCATCCACTCATATGGTCTTCTTAAAGTACAATTGACAATTCTGCGACAATATATTTTGTCTTCTGTCTCCAGAGTTTTACTGTAATATAGGTTTTTCAAATCCTAGAAGTTTTTCAGTCGTTTCTAAGCTCCGACTAGCTAATCTTGTGAAAACGACAGGGATTTAGTTGATGTGAGGATAGGAATTATCTGAATTTCAAACTGACAAATTTCTTTTGATAGCGAAATACTTACACTCTTGCTAGGCTTGAGTTAGATGTGGCTGAGATAGATCTCAACATCTATGATGTTATTACGGTTCTTAAGTTGTCTTCCTGTCCCTTACCCACACATTACGGAGACTCGATCTGTTTACTTATTCCATATGGTGTTGATGACGTCACCGCCAAGAACGGTGACTGCATCTATACTGTCATTGTATTTCCGGTTACGCAAAACCTGTATAAACGTATAAGTATCCGAAAAGCCCACCAGACAGCTAGCAAATAAAACTTCCTCTTCATATACGTAAAAGGTACAAAAAAAGAAACGAAGGGAAAGTCGAAAGTCGAGCCGTTTGGATGAGAGGGCAGTTAAAGAGCGACAAGGTGGATTTTCTATTAACTTTGGTCCTTATCGTTAGGCGTGTGATGTTGCCTTTTGGGCATTGCACCTGAGGCTGTATCCGGCACTGAGACGTACACAAAGCGGACGGGATGAGAGTTCTGCGTACGAATTTACAGTGGAAAACTTCTAGCCAATTTATATCAGACTGTAGCTTTCCACCAAGTCAGTAAAAAAGCTTTAAAGGTTGGCATTGATTAAAGTACTCTACCTGAAGATAGCCGACCGTATACTGAATTTAGAAATGTACCTTGACAACAGTTAGAGTGCTTGGTTTTGATGGCTCTTAGAGACAGAATAGTATAAATTAAATATAGCAGGGGACCCAGAACTGATCCCTACGGAACTCCGATGAAACCACAGTACTAGAAGGGACGCCCCTAACCGTATAAACTACCTGCTGTCTATCAGCCAAGTAACTTTCGAAAAATCTTAGCGGCATCTTGGTTGTGCAACATGACCATTGACATTGCCATGTCGATTTTCGGGAAAATTTTTGTTGGGGTTAAAAATTAGAGGAAAGGGGTTACAGGGGATGGGGGAGGCATATCTCAACTTCTATATGCTTCCAGCTATAGTAACTCTACGCATCTATTAGACATATTTCACCCATCATAGGTGTCGCCGTACATTTACGCTTGAAACAGAAATATACCAAGTGACATATAAATCCGAACACCCAGTTTAAATGGTTTTATTTTAAAAAATTTTTGTATAAGTACTTAATGAAGCATAATAAGTAAATGATAAAAATTTCAAAATGATTGTACTGTTTGAAAGCCCTTTGACCTTTAATAATGTGTGGATGCACCCTGATGTGCTACGCATTCTCCAACGCGCCTAGGCATGCTTCTGATCAGGTGGTCAATGTCCTCCTGTGGTATCTCATTCCAGTCAACCACCAACTCCTCTCGAAGTGCTTCTAGAGTCTGAGGAGGACGTTGCAAATTGAGCAATCTCCTACCCATCATATCCCACACGTGCTCAATTGGGGATAAGTCGGGAGATCTTGTTGGCCATGGTAACTATGTGACATCATTATGTTCAAAGAAGTCTATTGTGACTCTTGCAACATGTGGTCGGGCATTATCTTGTTGGAAAGTTGGATCTGCCAGGGTGTCAAGATAGGGTAAAAGATGGGGTTCTAGAACTTCGTGGATATAACGCTGAGCGTTCATGTTACCTCTGATGAAGATTAAAGGTGACCTGGAACCATAAGCTATAGCACCCCAAACCATAACTCCAACAGTGTGATGAACATGTCTTTCAACAAAAAACTGTGGATTCCTCCTTTCACCACGTCGCCTTCTAACCCTGGCACGACCATCGTTCATGCCTAAACAAAATCGAGACTCGTCACTAAAGACAATACTGTTCCATTCCTGATCCCAGAGTGACCGTTGTCTGCACCACTCAAGGCGATTACGTCGGTGTTCTCGAGTTAAAGGGAGGACCCAGTGTGGCCGGTATGAAAACAAGCCAAAACTTCTCATTCGTCGGTAAACACTTCGCATGCCAATAGGTCTTCCGTGTTCTGCAAACCATTCATTTGCAATGAACCTGGTAGTGGAGAAATGGTCCGTTAAGGCCAATAATCTTATGCGGCGATCTTCACGGTCTGTTGTTCTACGGCGGCGTCCAGTGCTCCTTGCTCTTTGCGTACGGCCTTCTTGAAGCCATGCCTGACAACACCTAACCACAGTGTCTACACTTTTTTGCACTCTAACTGCAATTGCCCGAAAAGAAAGTCCTACTATACGGCCCCTATCAAACTCACTAAGTTGACGAAATCGTACAGGTCTCCGTATTCTAGGCATCGTAACCGATCGTAAAGGATGTCAAGAACCAAAATCCGCCAACGTTGATTCTTTACTGCGGCTGAAATATTCATTTTTAGAGCGTTAGTGAATAAAAAAAAGCAGTATAAAAACCGGAATGTCCAACTGATAAGGCTGAACATTTTTTCACTTGTTATTTACAGTAAGATAAATACATTCACCAACTTTTATTAAAATAAAACCATTTAAACTGGGTGTTCGGATTTATATGTCACTTAGTATATCTCCAACAGTCGCGTATCGATACGTGTGCCTTGGTGAGGCTGCATACGTCGCGGTCGTCCAGTTGTGGGATGTGAAAATGAATATAGTCATTCACGCGGGATTAATCATAGCAACGATCAGGTGCGCCCGCAGGAATTTCTCTCCGAGGGAGTCATTTGATATTTTGCTATACATTTTCGTAGTTAACTATTTTATCAGAAGGCGTAACCTGCGTGTGAAATACACTCAGCTTATTTGCCGTTTGAGTCAGCATTAGCTTTGATATTTCAAACGCAGCTTTTTGAAAAAGAAAGTCCCCCGTAAAATCAAATTAAGTCCAATCTCTACAAAATAATAGCACTTCCATTATAATATACCGACGTCGTACTTGAAAATATTCGCCTGTCAGTTCTTCTGTTCCGAATGTCCTGCAAGCCGGAGATGGTCCTTACGCCGACTTGGTCCTTGTGTTCATCGATTTTGTCCAATTATGTGAGCTGGTGCAGAGTTGTACACAGATGACGAAGGCTGCGGGGAAGGACCTCGTTAAAATTCGAAATCTGGAAACTTGTTACCGGCAGTCATCGTCCGCGAGCATATTTCTGGCGCAATTGCATTATTATTGCGGGAAGAAGTGGACACTCTCGTCTCAAAAGGTCGAGCCAAAACTTGATTGTTAGTGCCCGTTATGATTTTTAGAGTATTACTAGCTTTCTGCCTCGAGTTTTACTCGCGAAACATGTAGATAGAGCCAACAACAAGTAACCAAATTTCCAAAGCAAGCAAGTTCATGAAAAACACAAAACCTGATTGAAAGTTTATAGCGTTACTTAAAAACAATGTTTTATGTTAGTAATAGTTGTTTGACACTATTAATAACAATAGCTTCCAGCAATTTTTCTATTTGAGTTGGGAAACATTTGATGTCGCCCCCCAAAAAAAAAAAAAAAAAACGCGAAGGATCTTAAAAAAACGATCTGCATGCACTCGCGAAGCCTCGGTAGCGTTTCGAAGACACTCACCGTGAATTAAAATAATATGGACAACACCGATATTGCTGTACGAGTGTGCGGTTTTTGTTTTGTTTTTTGAGAATCGATGGCCGGGATGTCTCTAATTTCGTTATTCGTTCAACAGCAAATCGACAACCTCGTTATTGCTGTCGGAAGGTGCCAATTTCGGTTTTTTCAAAACCGTTTGTGAATAAACGGTTGGTTTAACCTATACAGGGTGTTTCAGTTTATTGTTGCATAACTTTAAGATTCGATAGAACTTTTAAAATTAATGCATAAAGTCTATATAGACATGGGTCGAAAAGTGCGTGGCTTCCGAAATACAGGGTGTTCAAAAAGCAAAAAATTGCACTAAGAAAATTTTTTCGGTCATTTTAATACACTGCAGGTACAGTAGAGAGCGCCCTCTAGCGGCTACAGTAAAACTATGCCCATGGTTCGTATTGTCGTACCAAAAAACCCTTGTATACCAATTTTCACTGTTATACTTCAAATATTGTTCGAAATATTAAAAAAAAATTATTTTAGAAAGTAAATTTATACCCTGTATTTCGGAAGCCACGCATTTTTCGACCCATGTTTATATAGACTTTATGCATTAATTTTAAAAGTTCTATCGAATCTAAAAGTTATGCAACAATAAACTGAAACACCCTGTATACCGCTCGGCACTTGATTTGGATACTGACGCATGTCGTACCTTTTGCTGGGTTGTAGTGTCTCATTCAGATTTTTTTGAAACTGGATATCTCGTTTATCTTAAAGCTCTGGTATGTGTTATACGAGTATTTTCTTACTGTTACCAAAACTATACAGGTATGCATGCGTTATTTGTCTTAAAACATTGGTTGTGGCATTTTAACAAAAATATGACAGCAGAAAGTAAGGTTATGGTGAAGTTGTATACCAACATATTTAGCAACAAATTTATGCCGAGCATAGCAATTTTGTACTACAAAAGTTGTAATATTGTTGTATATGTACAGCCTTTAACAGTTACTAAACAACAGTTGTATAAGTGCTTCCGTTGGGAGCAATTTGTGGGCTAAAGTAGTAAATTTGCACAGCAAAACAACAAGGCTCCGGTTTGTTTTATAAACGTTACCATGGACGCCATTACCATTTTGACTAACGTGCAAATATGCCGTATAAAATAGTTGTATAAACGATTATGCAACAGTTAAAAATTTGTCCTATAAGGTGTTGTATAACTGTGCTATAAGAATATTTTAAACACCTGATTTTAGAGCAAATATGTTGCAGATAGCAAATTTGCATTCCATACAACATTAAGCCAGCATTTTGGTGTTCAGGCAACAACAATAGAGAGCTTTTATGGCTAAACGGTTCTTTTACCAAAAGCTTATAGCACTACTTTGCTAGTTGGGTAGTTTCACTGGTATCTCCTCCGAGATACTTGACCCAATCACAGCCATCTGACGCCTGTCAGTGAAATAATACAAAATTAATTGCAGATTCCGAAAAACCAAAGTAAATAAGCTTTTTCACAAGAATAGATGGTTCAGAGTATCAAAAGCCTTCGTATAATCAAGTAACAATAAGCATGCTAAATTTCCTTGATCTATACATCTGATTAAGTCATCCGCGATGCTAGCCAGATTTCAGGAATGATACCGTTAGAGAAGACGTAGTCAGATACCTGATGTTTCACGGCTAGATCTAATAACTTGGAAAATGCTGGTAGTATACAGGGTGTCCGCAAAGTCGGGGTTTTCCTTTACACGACGTGTAGATCTTGAAACATAAGCAATTTTTCTTAGTACCATATACACCAATGTCTTAAGGGGATCGAGATAAAGCGCTCTGTAACATCAAAAATATCTGAATACCGTCCTGTAGCCGCGACCCGCCGCGATATCCCCGACTGGTACAAGGTCTCAACCCGACGGCAGAACTGGGTCGGGGTCAGTGTGTCAGGTTAGTATGCAACCTTCAACCGACGGTTACGGTCACGCGTGTAGAGGTAAATGAACTCGTATAATCGATTGCGTTTCAAAAAACAACAAGCACTAGAGACGTGGCTAGAGAAGTGCAAGTATCAAAAACTAAAGTGTGACAAACGCTGCGTGAAGAGGGGCTGTATCCGTTTCACGTCCAACGTGTACAAGCCCTTCAACCTGACGATTTTCCAGCGGTTTTGTGAGTGGTTGTTGCATCAACATGACAATAATCCGGACTTGTTGAAGTGCATATTGGTGACAGACGAATCTACGTTCACGCGTAATGGGGTGAATAACTTTCGCAACACTCATGTTTGGTCAGTAGAAAATCCGCACGCTGTCCGTCGGGCACATTTTCAACAAACATTTTCGGTGAATGTTTGGGCTGGCATGGTGAACGGTATGCTCATTGGACCATTTATTCTCCCAAATCGATTGGACGGGATGCAATACCTAGACTTTTCACGCAACATTTTGCCTTCCTTGTTAGAAGATGTGCCAATAAGTGTAAGACAATCAATGTGGTTTCTGCGTCTGCTCGGTAGCGCTTCAGCTGATTTCATTTTCTGTTGGAGCGGTATGATTTCGGGCAGAGACGTACTTAGCCCTTCTCGTCAACTGGAGAGTGAGTAATTTTTCCTTTATTTTTTTTTACTTGGTCTCCCTCGTTTCACTACACATTACCTTTGTTATTTCAAGGGTAGTTGTTTCTGAAAAGGAAAACCCCAACTTTGCGGACACCCTTTATCGGCCTCAGATGTGAAATATCTGTAGGGTCACTTATTTTAGCTAGCGGGAGAACATTTGCTTTTTTCCAACAGTTGGGGAGGTTTGATGATGCAGTTGCATAGTTGATGATGAAAGTTATATTTTCAATTAGCAAATCGAATATGATTGTTAGCATATTTAGGTTGATTCCGTCAACACCCAAGGAATTACTTTTGATACTCGGGAAAAATCTTATAACATCATGGCAAGTTATTTGGGAGAATGTGAATTATCTGACTTGCTGGCTGGTCTTATATTTTTCCAGCAGTTTCATTTATAACTCAGACTTAACAATGGTAGGTAAACTAGAAAAATACTTATTTATGTCATTAACGTCCTGCAGATGGTAACTCTTTCAAGTTGCTGCTGATAATGCTCCGAAGACAGTTCCAGCTAGCTTTAGAATCTTTTTTTGACAGAATGAATTCCATATAGGCTTTTTTCTCCCTATTGATAGCCATCGCAACGTCATTGCGCATTTCTTTATAGAAAACCCACTTGTCTACCGATTTATTATGCTTGTACTTATTACTCGTATATGCCTTGTCTCTCGATTTCATCATTTACCTTTTATATTATATGTTAACCGTGGTGCCGGAGGGTTTGATATCCTAACAGCCCTTACTGGTGCACTATCGTCAATTATCGGAATTATGTACTTCGAACCTCTCTGGATTAACGGCTTAACTGGGAACAAGAAAATTCTTCCATGAAGTTAATCAAAAATATCTTCTCCTTTCTAATAAGAAAGCAAATAAGCTGGATCTGCACTTGGCCACCCCCGACGCTTTCTTACAGCCCCTTGATAATTTAATGATCACGGTATCTCGGACAAAAACTAATTAAAGCCGAATGATCCGATTCCCCGGGTCCGACGGGAGAGGAAGATTTGCAATTCAGAAACGATTATTCCTTTTCGAGGAGTTCGAACCGATTCATTGGTGGGGGGTTGGGGTAACATTGGGGGTCAGCAATATGAATATGCTACTCTCGGAGAGTCTCACACTTCAGGCATCATGCGCTGAATCAGTAATTAAGTCAATCCTTTCTACTTTATAGTGTACAGAAGTTATTTACATGAAATATGTTACCCATTTTTTAACAGACTTCTATACACCACACTAAGGTTGGTGAAAGGTTAGATTAAATTCAATTCAATCGGAGAGGTCTGGATAATCACCTAGCCTGAAGAAAAATAATCAGTAATAGAAAAAATGTAATCCAAAATCAAAGGGTCTAGACAGCTTTAGTAGCAATCCGACGCATCAGGAAGAGACATAAGATGAACATATACTAAGTGACATATAAATCCGAACAACCAGTTTAAATGGTTTTATTTTAATAAAAGTTGGTGAATGTATTTATCTTACTGTAAATAATAAGTGAAAAAATTTTCAGCCTTATCAGTTGGACATTCCGGTTTTTATACTGCTTTTCACTAACGCTCTAAAAATGAATATTTCAGCCGCAGTAAAGAATCAACGTTGGCGGATTTTGGTTCTTGACATCCTTTACGATCGGTTACGATGCCTAGAGTACGGAGACCGGTACGATTTCGTCAACTTAGTGAGTTTGATGGGGGCCGTATAGTGGGACTTCGGGAAGCTGGACTTTCTTTTCGGGCAATTGCAGTTAGAGTGCAAAGAAGTGTAGACACTGTGGTTAGGTGTTGTCAGGCATGGCTTCGAGAAGGCCGTACGCAAAGAGCAAGGGGCACTGGACGCCGCCGTAGAACAACAGACCGTGAAGATCGCCGCCTAAGATTATTGGCCTTAAGGGACCGTTTCTCCAGTACCAGGTCCATTGCAAATGAATGGTTTGCAGAACACGGAAGACCTATTGGCATGCGAAATGTTTACCGACGAATGAGAAGTTTTGGCTTGTTTTCATACCGGCCACACTGGGTCCTCCCTTTAACTAGAGAACACCGACGTAATCGCATTGAGTGGTGCAGACAACGGTAACTCTGGGATCAGGAATGGAACAGTATTGTCTTTAGTGACGAGTCTCGATTTTGTTTAGGCATGCACGATGGTCGTGCCAGGGTTAGAAGGCGACGTGGTGAAAGGAGGAATCCATAGTTTTTTGTTGAAAGACATGTTCATCACACTGTTGCAGTTATGGTTTGGGGTGCTTATGGTTCCAGGTCACCTTTAATCTTCATCAGAGCTAACATGAACGCGCAGCGTTATATCCACGAAGTTCCAGAACCCCATCTTTTACCCTATCTTGACACCCTGACAGATCCAACTTTCCAATAAGATAATGCCCGACCACATGTTGCAAGAGTCACAATAGACTTCTTTCAACATAATGATGTCACATTGTTCCGATGGCCACCAAGATATCTCGACTTATCCCCAATTGAGCACGTGTGGGATATGATGGGTAGGAGATTGCTCAATTTGCAACGTCCTCCTCAGACTCTAGAAGCACTTCAAGAGGAGTTGGTGGTTGCCTGGAATGAGATACCACAGGAGGACATTGACCACCTGATCAGAAGCATTCCTAGGCGCGTTGGAGAATGCGTAGCACATCAGGGTGCATCCACACATTATTAAAGGTCAAAGGGCTTTAAAGCAGTGCAATCATTTTGAAATTTTTATCATTTACTTATTATGCTTCATTAAGTACTTATACAAAATTTTATTAAAATAAAACCATTTAAACTGGGTGTTCGGATTTATGTCACTTAGTATATTTATAATTTAAGCTGGAGATAGAGAAAAAGATAACAAATAATTTAGCATTTAATAAACAGATCTTATAGTTTTTTTTTTGGCTTTCCTGTATTGTAGCAATGGAGCAACGGAGATGGTTGTTGTGCGTATTCAAATTTTTAATTAAATTCCTATGAATAAACTTTTGTCTAAGGTAAGTGAGAACAGAGGTTTTTAATATTTTCATGACAAAAGTTGTGTTGGGATATTTTTAACCAGTTCAAGGAAGTAATTGGATGAGAAACGTGATAGTTCCTTCTTAAATTGGGATTACAAACAATGTTGCAGTAAACTGTTTTAGTCAATATCAAAGACTCAGATAACATTTTCGTAATTTGATGAGATGTCCAAATATAAATCTAAATTCTTTCCGTAATAGGAAAATATAAGTAAGGTGTTATTGATAGATATGTTTAATTTTGATTGGGGAGAGCATGCTTTTTCTTGGAGCAAAAAAGTGAAGCTGTCAATTTGGATACATCAAGTCGTATATCGTACTTTGTGGCGTATGTACGTATGTATACAGGGTGATTCAGTTTATTGTTGCATAATTTTAAGATTCGATAGAACCGTTAAAATTAATGCATAAAGTCTATATAAACATGGGTCGAAAAATGCGTGGCTTTCGAAATACAGGGTGTTTAAATATACTTTCTAAAATAGTTTTTATAAGTATTTCGAACAATATTTGATGTATAACAGTGAAAATTGGTATACAGGGGTTTTTTGGTACGACAAAACGAACCATGCGCATAGTTTTACTGTAGCCACTAGAGGGCGCTCTCTACTGTACCTGTAGTGTATTAAAATTACCGAAAAAATTTTCTTAGTGCAATTTTTTGCTTTTTGAATGAAAAAACTGATTCTTCGCACTTTTCAACATAAAAAAGTTTTTTTGTGAGTTTTCGTTATAGTTAGCCGTTTTTGCGATATTTCGATTTTTAAGGTTCGATGCATTTTTAATTATTTATGGGAAAATAATATTTTATTTACATTTTCGATTTGGGCATTACAAGTAATTAAGATGATCGGTTAGATTGTGTTTTTAAACACATCAATAATTCCTAACTCCAAATAAACACAAATAAACAGAATATTAATTTGTTTAATTTTCCAATATTATTTTTAACAAATTAAATTAATTATTTACAACTAAAATGCTATTGGATAGTTAGGACAAACATACAAAATCTAAAGTAGTTGCTCGAAATGTAAACCCAATTTTTCAATACACAATTCACATCTACGAGTGATCGAACGTGGTGTAGTATTATTCAAATAAGGCTTTATTTCATCACATGCATTCCTGATTCTGTCTATTAGCATATCTCTTGTGGTTACGGGAGTCTGGTACACTTTTTCTTTTAGAAATCCCCACACAAAGAAATCTAATGGATTTAGGTCAGGGGATCGTGGAGGCCAGGCGACTCGTCCTCCACGGCCGATCCATCTTTCTGGATAATTTTCGTCCAGCCAGTTTCTAACTATTCTCGAATAATGAACTGGACAACCATCAAGCTGGAACCAGGCCAATCTCCTTAAATCTAACATAACATCATCCCACATATTTACATGTTCAGCCTTTAAAAATTCCAAGAAGGTCGCAGCATTTAACCTTGCAGGCAAAAGGTAGGGTCCAAATAGTCGATTACGGTAGATACCAATCTACACGTTCACACTAAATTCATGCTGAAAATTTCTTTCCCGAACTGCATGCGAATTTTCATGCGACCAAATATGTTGATTATGAAAATTTACCACTCCACGTCTAGTGAAGCATGACTCATCGGTCCATAAAACGTTACTTAAAAACTCCCTATTATTATCAGTTCTATCAAGAATCCACTGACAAAATGTGATTCTTCGTTCTCCGTCCCCTGGCTGTAGTCCTTGCACAGGTTGCAAATGGTAAAGACGTCTATGGTCATTTCTAAGAACACGGTGAACATGGCTTGCTGAAATTCCCAAGGCACCAGAAACTCTCCTAACACTTGTGGTCGGATCTCTATCAAACTCACGCAGAATCATACGGGTAAATCTGCGCTGACGAACATTTATGTTTTGATCCCTTTGTTATGCAATCTTCTATGACTTACTAACGATCCATGTGGATTTGAAATGCAGTTACTATTTGTGCAACGCAATTGAGCAATATCAGTATGACACGATGTATAATAATAGTGAATTAATAATATAGCTAAATCCTTCCTCGAAAGAGGCTTTATCTCCGTCTGTGGAATCGAAGCACAACCCAGCTATTTATTATAAATTCTGTAGTTGTTTCTTTGGTTTCTTTACATACCCCGCGCGGGAATCGGGATCGCCTCCTTGAAATCTCTCCGATGATAATAATTTAAATTTCAGATAGGTTCGGTGGCATGTGCCTAGATAAAGCTCTCCGAATATTTTTGAAATGTTAGCGAATAACGACTGGGTCGTTAAGAGTTAGCGAGCTTGAATTATTGGAAGTTTGGAAGCGATCTATACGCCTTCGCGTACGCTTTGGAAGTTCACCGTTCAGAAATCGGGTGAAATGATACGGAAGCACAGAGATTAGGGATTATTGTAGGAAGCGTGGTTTTCGGTGAATGTAATCGAATATCCCGACGCGCTAGGTGCTAGAATTCTAAGATTTTTAAGGCTACTTGCAACAACGTCTAGTAAGGGTTACCTATAGGGTAACAGACCGTTAAATACAGCGAATGACCTTCAAGTTCCAATCAACAAATTTTAGTAACAAAATACTGCCAAAGTATGAGATGACAGCTTGTCATTGAAACATCACCAGCTTATTGAATATTAAGAAATTACATATAATTTAGTCAAAATTTAAAAAAATATGATTCAACATTACCTACCGTGTGTTTTTTCCTATAAACCTCTTGCAGATAGCCATTAAGCACCTACTTGATGACAGGCTGTACCAAAAATTTCATAGATAGTGCTCAGTGTAAAAAGGGATGTTTTAAGGGGTAAATAGACACATGCCGTCCATTGCTCGAGATCTTTTATTCTTCTAAGCCTAATTTTCTGGGATATTTTGGAATATCTAAGAGCCTTCTGAGACTCAATGTAACGATGCCACAGAGTTAACCTACCTGACATCACTTTTTGTGCTTATTCGCCATCGCACGACAAGTAAAATTTCGCAAACAACAAAACGTCACCCCTCTCAATAAATTTTCTCATGAAAAAAGTGAAAAGAAAAGCGAATCCATAGCGGCGAGATAGCAGAAAGGGCGTAACCACACAGTGAAACCAGACATCGTAAATTTTCATTTACAACAAGAGTTAAAATCGAACAGGGACAAATGCTGGATGGGTTTCCCTTTCCCGGAAAGTGGTGGTATCTGTGAAAAACGAGCCACGCTTCCTGGAGGCCTCGTAAACAAATCAGGAATGCATTTGGAAGATGAGGAAGCGAAATCTAAGTATGTTTTACCGATTTCGTAGATGAAAATCGGGTAACTTATCTCTTCAGCAGCAAGTATTCAGTTCATAACTAAGGTTATAGACTTTCTTTTCGGGCAATTGCAGTTAGAGTGCAAAGAAGTGTAGACACTGTGGTTAGGTGTTGTCAGGCATGGCTTCGAGAAGGCCGTACGCAAAGAGCAAGGGGCACTGGACGCCGCCGTAGAACAACAGACCGTGAAGATCGCCGCCTAAGATTATTGGCCTTAAGGGACCGTTTCTCCACTACCAGGTCCATTGCAAATGAATGGTTTGCAGAACACGGAAGACCTATTGGCTTGCGAAGTGTTTACCGACGAATGAGAAGTTTTGGCTTGTTTTCATACCGGCCACACTGGGTCCTCCCTTTAACTCGAGAACACCGACGTAATCGCCTTGAGTGGTGCAGACAACGGTCACTCTGGGATCAGGAATGGAACAGTATTGTCTTTAGTGACGAGTCTCGATTTTGTTTAGGCATGCACGATGGTCGTGCCAGGGTTAGAAGGCGACGTGGTGAAAGGAGGAATCCACAGTTTTTTGTTGAAAGACATGTTCATCACACTGTTGGAGTTATGGTTTGGGGTGCTATAGCTTATGGTTCCAGGTCACCTTTAATCTTCATCAGAGGTAACATGAACGCGCAGCGTTATACCCACGAAGTTCTAGAACCCCATATTTTACCCTATCTTGACACCCTGGCAGATCCAACTTTCCAACAAGATAATGCCCGACCACATGTTGCAAGAGTCACAATAGACTTCTTTCAACATAATGATGTCACATTGTTACCATGGCCACCAAGATCTCCCGACTTATCCCCAATTGAGCACGTGTGGGATATGATGGGTAGCAGATTGCTCAATTTGCAACGTCTTCCTCAGACTCTAGAAGCACTTCGAGAGGAGTTGGTGGTTGCCTGGAATGAGATACCACAGGAGGACATTGACCACCTGATCAGAAGCATGCCTAGGCGCGTTGGAGAATGCGTAGCACATCAGGGTGCATCCACACATTATTAAAGGTCAAAGGGCTTTAAAGCAGTTCAAACATTTTGAAATTTTTATCATTTAATTATTATGCTTCATTAAGTACTTATACAAAATTTTATTAAAATAAAACCATTTAACCTGGGTGTTCGGATTTATATGTCACTTAGTATACTAAATGCACCAAAAAAATTATGGCTACTTTTTGGTAAGCTCACAATTTAGCAAATAAATATCCCATGAAAAAAATGCGTTTTTTTCACATCTACTATATGTACAAAGAGACCCAATGGACGTTAAAGCCTCGCTTTCCACTTCAAAGGCCTTGAAAGGCCTTGCCTTTTTCACATAACACAAACTAACTAGGTCAAACATTTGATATGGAATTCGGATTCATCCCAAGCAGTCTATTTTAATTTGATTTTAACGCTAAATTTCACCCTCCCTGTTTTCTGCGTATACCAACGTGTTTAATCTCAGATATGTGCGTTTCTGTAAAAACCAATTCTTCTGGTGAACATCACATTTTCTCGATAAGCTGTGTGCGACATTTTTATTGAGATCATAACTGCTCTATAGACAGTAAATGTCTGACATTATTCAGTACACATACTCGTCTGCATCACGGTAATATCAGAATAAGTTGTAAAAATTCTTGTATACTCGATCGAGCCTAGCGCGATCAAGAAAAAAGCCGGCACTTGCTGTAAAATTAGACCCTTTCCTTATCAATCCCTTTTACGAGATTGCCTGCTTGTAGTTGTTTGACTTGTGTCAGTTCCAGCCCTGAAGGACGACAGCGCCATAACCGTATAGAAAAGGGAAAACGTGGAGGGCAACCCATTGACCTCGCCAGGATGACGGCTCTACTTTTGGGCGTTACGCTTCCCTCCAGATCTTCGTTTATTTATTATCAATAAAGGGTTGTCGTGCACAGAACGGCAAGTTCGGATATGTCGGCAAAGAAAATGCTGAATGAGACGGAATTTGTTCTATCGCCCGTAGTTTCAGACACGCCAACATCCGAATTAACAGTGTAGCTTACGACTTGTTAACAATGCTATAATTGCAATATTCAACTACTTTATTGTATAATATACGACGTAGATACAAATATAATAGACACATCTGAAAGGCCTTATATCATTATCGCATCCTTTACCGCGTTTAAAACTAGCGGTAGTATTCTCAGCTACTCTGATTTCCTCAAACGCATCTGAACTGTTACCATTCCTTTCATAGTCACTGACGGTCACAAGTTCATCTCTTTCCATCTCTTCAGTAGACGTGGTTACACCTTCTTCAAATTGAGTGTTTTCTTCCATTACAATATCATCATCGTCGCTTTCTTCGTCTATGTCTTCATCATCGTCAACTATATCTTCGGTAACGTCATTAGTTTCTGTAATCGAACAGGAACAGCAAGGAGGTTAGATTTTATTTTCTTAGCGAGATCTACTGTTCGTCGGTGATCATGAAGTCACAGATTCTCAGTAAGTATATAATACTGACTTTTATCGACCAAACAATAGCATTAAGGTAGAGAGGAAGTGGAAGTCCAGGAATTGTCATATACCTCTAGCGTGTCGTTTCTGATTATCCTCGTTATTACTTTCTGGGAGCAGATCGATTGTCAAACTGTCCTCTGTAAAGCTTTTTCTTCTTTCTGAAACATAAATGCGTCCAAATAAGGGTATCTGTGTCGTGATATAGGAGGAGCACTACTATGAATAAAATTAGGAAAAGTACAATCGCTACAAATTTAGCATTAATGCTACAATGTCAATTTTGTATAATGATACGGTTACATATCTTTCCATTTTGTGTAATTTTACATTCTTGTATACTAAAATTGAAATTAAAATTACGTCACTATGTATTTTGATTATTCATAAAGTGATTTTTTAATTTCACCTTAAACATTTTTAAATTCGAACTTTGTTTAATATTATTATCCAATTTATTAATTTCAAATACTCCCTTTTGAAATATAGATTTACTAGTTATGATACTATTACAATTTTGCAGATGAAAATCTATACTGCCTCTAGTTTCGTAGTTATTATAATAACTATTTAATTTTGTGAAGTGCTCTAAGTGTGGTGGTAATAAATGATTTTTTAATTTGAATATGAAAACGATAACTAAATAACTTCGAAATATATCCACGAGTGATCATTTATCTTTGGGGTATGCTTAGCTTCAGCAATTAAATTTTGTTCATTAGTTATGAGCAAATCTATTTTTGTTTTCGAAAAGTTCGTAATCCTTGTATAGTCATCTATTTTCTGCCATAATCCATGTAAGTTTAGTATTTTTACTTTCTAACATAGAAATCTTTACTGTCAAAATTTATATTGAAGTCTCCTAAATGTACATTTGTGCAATTCCTGTAATAACGTTTTGCACATATACTTTAAAAAAATTCAATAAATCGATTGACGCTTCCAGTTGGTGTATAAATTACGCACCTAGTGCAAGATACTGTGCAATCAGCGGAACATTGATGAGGTAAGGTGTATTAATAATACGTAATAACATTTAGTTCATACCCAAAGTGTGGTTCCCTTGCTGTGTATAAATTATACGTTCTACGATGGCAGTACCATTTTCTTGATAAACTTCGCAGGTGCAGTTTTGAATAGATTCCGGGCAGCTAAAAATTCATATGTCATGTGGTTCATCAGCAAAATAATTGACCTTGCAATTTGCTTCCCGTCATGTCTCTAAATGACTAGACCCATGCCGTACTGATAATTGATGAAAAGCATGAAAGGACATTGCATACAGTTGGTTATGGTTGCAGAGATGTAAAGCAAAAAGATTCTATTTAGCCAAGATATAAAAGAATGGTTACACCTTTTGGTGTCTGTGTCTTATTTCAATTAATTTTTATAAGCTTACCAAGCTGTACCTGGTCCAAGACAATCGACATCACTTTGATTCCTAGAAAACAATGTTGCACAATATTAGCAAACCTCGAACAAACCATCCACAAATTATCTACCGACGTGAGTCTGTTTGTGCATATTGACTGATACAGTTTTTGTCCCGCGTTCGCTGCTACTTTCTGTGCATCTAAAAGTTTCCAAGTGGTCCAATTGGAGGAGATTAAAGGCAGTGCAGCTGATTTATCCAGGGGGTGCTCGCAAAACTAAAATTGAAATATTAATTATTGGAAAAAGGTCTTTATTGGAATACAAATGTATACTTTATCTGAAGTCACTTGAAATAGCATAAAAACGTTTGGTCGGCGCGTCCTTTGTAATTTCATGACGAATCATAGGCGTGCGGTCATTTATTTAGAACGATAATAATAATGTTTTTATATCACAATAAATGGATTTTACTATCTTCTTATTTTTTTGATTTGGGATAGAAAATACTTATATTGGGAGTTTAATTTATGTTGACTGAAAGTTAAGAAATGGAAAAATTACAGAATTCCAACGTTTGACATAGGCAAATATTTACATAGCAGGTAGGTATATAAAAAGGTATATAAAGACTTACATTATAGGTATTTATATATCATCCTCGCCTTCGGAGCTATCGCTAGAGTCATCTTGTAGAGGAATTACAACGGGATTTACAGGAGGCAAAACACAATATTCATTTTCATTTTCAATAATATGCCTAGAACACTGCTTCCATAGGTCTGTGGCAGCAATGTGAGATACTGCATCTCTTATTGTCGCCAATAGCGATTCACTTAATTGAGGGGTTTGATTATGTTTTCTTACTTTTTTTTAAAGCAGCCCAGACCAACTCAATCGGGTTAAAAATGCAGTAATAGGGAGGTAGACGTAATACTTCATGGCCATTTTGCTGAAGCAGATTGTCAACAACATACTCTTTTTCAAATTTTTGTCTTTTAATAAGATCCAATAATATGGCTTTGGTTGATTTTTGTGGTATTTCCATTCCCTTATCCTTCATAAAATCAATAATGTCTTGTTTTTTTGTGCCTGTATTCGGAATTTTGTTTTTCTGTCGGGAATGGTATGACGCATTGTCCATAATAATCACTGAATTTGGGGAAATGTTTGGTATTAACTGCTGCTCTATCCACTTTTCAAATAAGTCGGAGGTCATGTCCTCATGATAGTCGGCACATGATTCTTTGACATTTTTGGCAGATAACAGCAAGGCATTAGGTATAAATCCATTTTCACTGCCAGCATGGAGAATAATGATTCGTTTTCCACGGTTGCATGGTGCATTTAAAATGCACTTGTTGCTGTCGTCAACCCAGCCGTACTGCACAACATCATGGGTATCATACCACGTTTCATCCAGGTAAATCAGATTTCTTTTCTGCTCTCTATAGATTTTAACTTTGTGCAAAAATTCTTGGCGCAATTCAACGATTCGAGACGACTCCATAATCACCATTCTTTTATCTAATTTTTTGTATTGAAAACCACACAGTTTTGCAATACAGTGCAGCGAGTCTAAGCATTTGTAATTATAAAAATCTTCAGGATAATCTTTTAATTTATCCCGTATCATTTCCAACGTGGGCACCAAATTTTCTTTATAAAATCCGTATATTATACGACGAATATCTTCCTGAAAACCCACGTCTATTCTTTTTAATTTTTGCCCTATGCGCTTTCTGTGGAAGGAATGGTTGACTACATCTCCCCTTTTTATAACCCGATAAATGGTAGACCGACTGATTTTTGTCAGGATACAAATTCTGTTTAAAATTTGATTTTGCGAGGAATCTGGATTTTCGTTCCTCGTGGCTTGGAGCATTTTCCCAAGGTCTCCAAAGAGCCATATTTAGGACACACAAGAACAATCAACACAACAATTAAATCAACAAGTAAACTGAGTATTCAAAAGTCAAAAACACACAAACTAATAAAATCTACGAAAAAACACGGACAGACTAAAGAAAACACGTTTATTCACCGCTACACGGCACTGGCTAAACTGTTTCAATTTTCAGTAGCTACCTGCACTTGTTCGGAGCTCTGAAACACACGCTTTCTCATTGGCTATGTCCACGCATAGGCGTGCTTTACTCCACGTGGACCGGTGAAACTGCCTTTGATCTTATATTGCTGCGAAATTTGGCGATTTTTGCAGCAACAGAGCGTGTTAAATATAGATATATAAAACGCACCTGGTATTTCACAGTGTTTCAAGTGACTTCAGATAAAGTATACATATTATATTATTCCTGATAGGCGAAATTTAGACACGCAGAAAATATAGTAAAATGAATAAACCCATTACCGGATTACCACCATCACACTTCGGGTTACATTCAAGAGAAAAAATTGTATCCTCAACTTTGGTCGGTTGACACTGCTCCATTCCACATGGATTGTACCTGCATAACGTATCAGATAAAGGTGGGATGTAACATGCAGGAAATCCTGAAAAGGAAAGTTGAGAAGAATTCCTATGGACGTCTCATTTATTTCCATTAAAGGTTGTCACACTTTGTCCCATCACAGCAAGCTATTCGATCGATTTATAGGTACTATTCCCCAGGCAAATGTCTGAGCACCTTAAGGGAGCACTTTCTATTCAGTTGTTCTATTCAGTGCTCATGTCCAATCCATCTAAAAAAAAAGATCTGAGATCGACCCTTACAACTACGGACCTACAGTATATTCAGATAAGAGATAGACCGGATGTAAACAAAAGGTTCGGGTGATTTTCACGCTAACGCCGCCGTCTCGACGTAAAACAGGAGCCCTCATTGGTCAATTCGCAATTAAATGCCTATGCCGAGCGGCAGAGCAGTCGCATCAAGGCAGAGTCACATTCAGGTTCAGACGTGTTACGTATGTCGTGTGCATCATTGCAATTTGATATTTCTTTGGACGTTTTCGTTTGTTATCTTATTAAGTTGTTGAGTTTGTCGTTGTTATTCTTATACCTTGTTATTGATTGTTATTGTTATCAACTGCTTGCGCAAAATGCCCAGTAGTACAGATACTGCCGATGAAGTTGTAAACTCCTGTAGTCCACCTAGGAAACGCTCTAAAAAAAGACACCTGAGTGCAGAAATGAAAGAGGTCATTTTGAATATATATAAGATCGAGCGCGAGGAGAACGGGGCATCAACCATCAAAGAAATTGTTGTGAAGGTTTCTCACAAAGTTGGGGTGTGTCGCGCATCAGTGTTTAATGTGTTAAGACAATACAAAAAATCACACCTTTTCTGAGCCAATGACCAGTAAACATCGCAAAAGTATTGTTAAATCATTGGATGAAGCTGATAAGCATGCGATTAGGAGGAAAGTGCATGAATTCTTCTTTAGGAATGAAATACCTACTATAGATAAAGTACTGCAGGAGGTAAATGGAGATACAACGTTGCCAAATTTCAAACGATCAACTTTCCATGCGTTACTGAAGCATTTAAATTTCAATTGGAAAAAACGGGGTCGTAATAGTTTACTACTGGATAGAGAAGAAATTGTGCTATGGAGGAGGGATTATTTAACAAAAATTGGGAAATATAGAAATCAAAACAGGAAGATTTATTACCTTGACGAAACGTGGGTAAACGCAGGACACACTACAAGTAAAGTATGGGTTAATGATTCTGTAACTTCATCCAGGAGGGCCTTTCTAGATGGACTGTCCACCGGATTAAAAAATCCAGCAGGTAAATACGAGTAATAGACAACAATCGGACGTTTTTCAAACCTTGGGAACAAGGTTCTAAACATTAATTCCAGGGGGCAGATAAAACATATTACAAGTAACAAAACTTTAACTTTCGATAAAATGCGTGGATGTTTTATTGTCATTTTCATTTGTTAGAACTTTTTTAAGCCATGTTTTTATGTGTTTTCGATATTTCAATAATTTTTTAATATAATCTTAAAATATGTCGAATATTATAAACTTAAAAAAAGTTACTAAGTTTTATATTGTGTACCGTTCCTAATATTTCTAACCATTTTAATTCATACTTTAAGCTTTATAAAGTTATAATTTGTTAATATTAATATTTGCGCGTATTTCAGGTTCCTGATCATTCATTTTTTAAAGGTTTATAACTTTAAATTAAATTGTGAAGCGCTGAGTAATCATACGACGTTCAATATTCTTTCTTTCAATATGACTAAATAATCCCAATTATAGCAATCTGATACTCATGTCTCAATGTTTTTTCGCTGAATGTGATGAAAACATTTGAAAAAGGTTCGCTTATTAAAATAAATCTACACCAGTTAGTACTTCGATTTCCAGGTAAAGGGAAAATGTTCATTATCTGCCATATTGGCAGTGAGGATGGATTTGTTGTTGACGGTCTGTGGTGCTTTGAGTCTAAGAAAACTGGAGATTACCACGGGGAAATGAATGGCAAATCGTTTGAACAGTGGTTTTCAAAAATTTTACCGAACTTAGAAGAAAACGCAGTAATTGTGTTGGATAATGCGCCTTATCATTCTCGAAGAATGGAGAAGGTCCCAACAACGGCTTCAAGGAAAGTTGATGTTCAAAATTGGCTCCGTTCGAAAAATATCAACTTTGAAGAAGCAATGCTGAAAGTACAATTATTAAGAATTGTCAAGGATCACAAGGCGGAATATCAAAAATACGCCATTGACGAAATGGCAGCATGTCAAAATAAAACTGTGCTCCGTTTACCTCCACACCATTGCGAGCTCAATCCCATTGAGCTCATATGGGCAGAGGTTAAAAATTATATAGCTAAGCACAATACAACTTTTAAATTTTGTGACCTCAAAGGACTTTTCAAAGAAGCACTAGAATTAATAACAGCGCAAAAATGGGAAAACTGTATTAAGCACGTGAAAGACAAAGTTGAGAAGAGAATGTGGGAACTGGACAATATTTTAGAGGAACAAGTCGAGCCATTCATTATTGACGTTGGTGCTTCAGGCAGTAGCGATGATGAAAGCTCATCAAGCTCCTCTTTCCAATAAAAGATGTCGTTCATCAAATTCGGTAAGTTATAAGTAATTATAAAGCTACTGCATTTTTTAATTAATTATTGACATTTCTGAACCCATTTTGGCAAAACCTATTCAAGAATCTACTTTCTGACAATGTTCAGCCATGCACATTTTTTTACGTTTTGAACGTTTTAATTTGGTTACATATTTACCTAGAAATCAAAAAATATACTAATCAATATTCTAAAGGCAATTTTAAGAGATATACGATTATTTTTAATTTAGGCTAATTTAAACGCCATTTTGAGATTATATTCGACTGTATTTCACCAAACATCAGACGGCATCCGAAGCTGGAAATCGAAGCGAAAATTTTGAAACCCTTATGTATATTTACATCATTGTATATTTCTTACCCCACCCCCACATGATCCTATATCCATCACCAATCGTATACACATCGAATTGTGCTAATTTACTACAAAGTTACGCAAAGCAGCATCTACTATCTAAAATATGTACTGCGTGACTCTTAATACGTCCCTGCCGAATGTTACAGCGTTCGATGATCACGTGGTCTTGTTAGATGAATATACTGTAAGTAAAACAATGCTTACGCGTCGAGCACGATAGCGGTGGCGCGTACAAGTTATAACCTGTTCAAATCTGCGTGATCTACATTAGCGAAGATTGTCAAATACGTATGTATGTATGTAATACATATTCAAAGACATGTCGGATTACAGGGGGCGCCAGATTAGACAGGGGCCAGATTATCGGGGGTCCACTGTATAAGTAAGGCGTTTGATCAGCTGTGACACGAAAACTTCCGTCCTGTGGGCTCTTTGAGAAGCTTTGCAGATGGGTAGATGACAATCTTGTCACACAATATTGTAATTGAAGTGTTCTCCTCCTCATCCCCTAACGTAAACGCGGGTGTACCCCAGGGATCGGTCTTGGCTGTCATTTCCTCATTTCCTGTACGGTGAATCAGGTCCATAGCTTTGCTGTTAACAGCACTCTACATGCAGGAGTGACAAGCAGATCTCTGCTGGTAAGATGGAGAAAATAAGACTACGCTCTCTGACGAGAGACCTGGGGGTTGTCACTATTCGGGGACGCAGCAATCTTGTACAGATGGATGCTTCCAAAGCACAGTACTTTCTTTAACGAACAGTCTCGGGAATTTTCGGCGCCAGCCGTTGGCGATCTTAGGCAGTCCCAAAATCAGATGAAAAGGTTTTTTAGGTTCCTCACAGCAGCCTCGGCGCCCTGCCATTTAAGCGTCTGCCTGCGCGGTTACTTCGTCGTAAAAAAGTTTCTGATTGATTTTTTTGACGCTCTGTATAGCAGCAAGCCCCCGAACGTACGGAATGTGCGTCTGACATCCGAAGAACGTATACACATTACCTAGCATCCGGTGTACACAAAGATAAAAAAGTAAATAGACTCTGAGGTCGGCCCATCGGTTTTGCCGCGATGCTTTCGCTGAAATGCACGTTAAACGCTATGCCGCGGCGCGTCAATAAATTCCAGCTTTTCCTAATGGAATCTAAGTGGCCGTGATAAATGTGTTTGGGCATGCCGAGGGTTCCTCGCTTTTCGCGGAGAGTCCCCGTTGCATCCCTTACCTACGACTGTTGAAGCCCTTCGGATGCTGACAAAAGCATATAAATGGAATAGCTTTGCGGATTTGATACAGGACGACAAGAAAACAGGGGCTTTCAGTTACTGTCGAATTTTTCTGCCTGAGAATGTCTATACGAATTTTCCCCTGTCGAAAAAGGCCTAAGGGTCTATCTTAGATCCTTTTTTGGGACGAACTTCCTTTATAAACTGATGAAGCGCCGAGTCAACCTACTTGACTCCATTAACTAACAAACCTCTGAGAAGGTTGCTGCATAGGCGGGTTACTCACCGATCACTTTGTACATAGTTTCTCCGAAAATGGTACTGACGCACGGACAATCAGGATTTCGACTCATCACACCAAAGTCGCAATATCGCCTGTGGACCCTTCCGTGATATTTTCCAGTCCTCAAGCGAAACTTGCACTTATGCGGTCGTTTTCTTTCCAGATGTGGTGAACAAAATTTCCATTTTTCCAGCGTGCTCTGATGACACATCCCCAGGAAGAATTTGCTACTACGTATTCGGTTATTTTTATCTAAAACCGCACTTTCTACAAATATCTGGAAGAGTGTATAATTTGTATCAATACAGTCAGATGTTGTCCTAGAGAATCAAGCTATCATGTCCAATAATAATAACAATAAAATGTCTCTAATGTATGAGGAAATATACTAAGCGACATATAAATCCGAACACCCAGTTTAAATGGTTTTATTTTAATAAAATTTTGTATAAGTACTTAATGAAGCATAATAAGTAAATGATAAAAATTTCAAAATGATTGCACTGCTTTAAAGCCCTTTGACCTTTAATAATGTGTGGATGCACCCTAATGTGCTACGCATTCTCCAACGCGCCTAGGCATGCTTCTGATCAGGTGGTCAATGTCCTCCTGTGGTATCTCATTCCAGGCAACCACCAACTCCTCTCGAAGTGCTTCTAGAGTCTGAGGAGGACGTTGCAAATTGAGCAATCTCCTACCCATCATATCCCACACGTGCTCAATTGGGGATAAGTCGGGAGATCTTGGTGGCCATGGTAACAATGTGACATCATTATGTTGAAAGAAGTCTATTGTGACTCTTGCAACATGTGGTCGGGCATTATCTTGTTGGAAAGTTGGATCTGCCAGGGTGTCAAGATAGGGTAAAAGATGGGGTTCTAGAACTTCGTGGATATAACGCTGCGCGTTCATGTTACCTCTGATGAAGATTAAAGGTGACCGGGAACCATAAGCTGTAGCAACCCAAACCATAACTCCAACAGTGTGATGAACATGTCTTTCAACAAAAAACTGTGGATTCCTCCTTTCACCACGTCGCCTTCTAACCCTGGCACGACCATCGTGCATGCCTAAACAAAATCTAGACTCGTCACTAAAGACAATACTGTTCCATTCCTGATCCCAAAGTGACCGTTGTGTGCACCACTCGAGGCGATTACGTCGGTGTTCTCGAGTTAAAGGGAGGACCCAGTGTGGCCGGTATGAAAACAAGCCAAAACTTCTCATTCGTCGGTAAACACTTCGCATGCCAATAGGTCTTCCGTGTTCTGCAAACCAACAATTTGCAATGGACCTGGTAGTGGAGAAACGGTCCCTTAAGGCCAATAATCTTAGGCGGCGATCTTCACGGTCTGTTGTTCTACGGCGGCGTCCAGTGCCCCTTGCTCTTTGCGTACGGCCTTCTCGAAGCCATGCCTGACAACACCTAACCACAGTGTCTACACTTCTTTGCACTCTAACTGCAATTGCCCGAAAAGAAAGTCCAGCTTCCCGAAGTCCCACTATACGGCCCCTATCAAACTCACTAAGTTGACGAAATCGTACAGGTCTCCGTACTCTAGGCATCGTAACCGATCGTAAAGGATGTCAAGAACCAAAATCCGCCAACGTTGATTCTTTACTGCGGCTGAAATATTCATTTTTAGAGCGTTAGGGAATTAAAAAAAAGCAGTATAAAAACCGGAATGTCCAACTGATAAGGCTGAAAATTTTTTCACTTGTTATTTACAGTAAGATAAATACATTCACCAACTTTTATTAAAATAAAACCATTTAAACTGGGTGTTCGGATTTATATGTCACTTAGTATACATACAATACAAAATAAGATAAATACAAACCTAAAAATCAATAAATAATAATAATAATAATAATTAACTTCTTTTATTTGTAATATTCTTACAGGAGGCGAGATTTAGATTATATATCTATTCTACCATCTAACCCCCTTAACAATACAATATGTAAAAAAAAAGAATTTGTTGAAAATTAATAGGTACAATAACGACAGAATTTTACCTCTGTTTATAAATCTGAGATATATAATGAAAATAATAGGGGTCCTGAGACTGATCCCTGTGGTCCACCAGAAAAAATTTTTTGTTCGGTAGAGTACTGTTGATTTAGAAGAACTTTTTGAAACCGATTTTCAAGGTAGGTTTGAATGAACGAAAGAGGTTTTTCAGAAAAGCCATAATCACCGCACTTAGATACAAGAAGTGAGTGATTAATGGTGTCAAATGCTTTAGTGAAGTCAAGAAGTATCAGAGCTACTGCTTTTTGGTTATCAAGTGCCATTGTTGTATTGTCTGTTAGATCACTTGTCGAAATCCAGATTGTTTAGATGGAATAATTTTGTTAGAATATGCTCGTAAGCAACGCGTTCCAATGCTTTAGAAAAAAAATGGCAGTAGACTGATCGATCTCAGTTGAGCATAGTTAGTAGGATCAGAACACTTAGGTAGCGGAATAACTATAGCGCGTTTCCACTGATTGGGGAAATATAAATATAAATATAAATCGATTGATGTTAAGCTGAGGGAGCTAATGAAAAAGAAAAAGCAAATTGAGAAATCTTCTTCTTCTGAAAGGAACCAGATGAGAACCAATAATAAATGGGCGAAAATACAAAAAAAGGAATAAAAATAAAAGACAATAACAACGAATCACAACAGTTCTGACTTTCAGCCAGCTTCCTGAACGTTAGAACGCTTTTGCTTCTCGAGGCAGAGTCGGTTGGATTATAAAACCTCACTGCATTGGAAGCTGCACATTTTTGAAATAATGCGGTGTAAGTACAAAGGCATTGTAAGGTTATTATGATACCTGAGATCTCTAAAATTAATTCAATCTCGAAAAAGACGTATTGACACGATTATAAACTGAATCTTGATACTTACCGAGAAATACTTTAAGCCTACGGCTACTAGCGCACATCTCTGTAAATGTAAATTATTCACGTATTCGTAAACGTCGTACATAGGTTCGTTTTCATAATGTTCGTTCGGAGTTGCTGCCTCATTTGTATCTAAATTCACATCAGCTTTTGTCAAACACACCATTATTGTCAAAATTACGAGAAACATCAGTCTGGCATTCAGCAGATACACAGTGTGTTACATTGTGGACGAAAAACCGTAAATGCTCCGCGATTTTACCGGTTGGAATTTTAAACCAGCACCACAGTATATACAGGGTGGCCCATCAAGCACGAAACATACGCACTTACTTAGTAAGTTCTTTTAGTTTCTTCTGAAAGTAGTACAAACTAATCTGATGTACCTATTAAAGTCTACTTAAAACTTTAAATCAATAAATCTTCAAAACTACTGAACCGAAGCTCGTGTATTTTACATCATTATAAAGGGAATCGAAATACCTTTAAGATAAGGTATCACTCGATCCCCCTTTCCGTTTAAGATTTTAGGGTTGGTGTCACCCCCGCCTAGGGGGCTGCACGTGTTAACGTGATTTTTTGCCAGACTTGTGTCCCCCAGAAAACAAAATCGACGGGTCTGAGCGTTTTTCCAAAAAAAAACTGAGCTGCCAGTAAATCCGTCTGTTTCGTTTTCGATGCGCCACCCTGTATAGAATTGCGAAGTATGGTTCTTGTTTTTTGGTTCATATAACATTTTTGATCATAAATCAACACGCCTATCTAGACATGCTCTCAAGTTTTCATCCAAGTATAAGCCTAAAATACACGCTAACCGAGCTTATTCTCAAAGTATTGTGAACGAGATTTATTTTCAGCAGAATTTCAGAATTGTGTCTTCATTTATTTGGCCGACACATCGCTATACTTTTAGTCTAGTCTAAACGTATGTTACGAGAAGCTTTCAGACAGACAAGGTCTTTATTTATCAACAGCAGGCAATGTTTGAGCTGGAGGAATCGATAAGTTCATATACTTGTGTGCCATCTACATAAAAATGGGCTTATTGGGTAGGGAAAATGACGTCATAAGACCATAAATATAAGTCAGAAACGCACAATGTACATAAAAATATGCATTGCCATTTTACATTCGTCCCAGTTTTCGAGATTAATGTGCTGTTTATTATGTGTAGTGTTTTACTAATTAGGAAACAGGGCTGAATTTAACGTCGCTAATAAACAAAAAACTGCTGTAAATAAACTCTCATGTTTCCTGTTCAGCGCCGGGAGCAACCGCTGTCATTATTACATTCGCAATTTTATGAAAAATGTCATAAAAGATTTAATATCCTTCTAATTAGTGGTAGCTGGTGATATTCACGAGCTTTGAAACGGAAAATGTAAGAGATTCTACTGGGTCGCCGCGAGGGTCTTGTAAAATTATTATTATTATTATTATGGTAATTGAGATGAGAAGAGTACACAGTACTATAAGCTCATGCAGTAAATATAGTGTACGGACACGTAACACAAATACATCAAATAGAAAAAAATAAAAAAAGACAGTTCATAGCTATACAGTTTGTACACTCCTCCAGCTATCATACTGCACTTTGAAGCTATTAACTGAAGTAGCACCAACCACACTTTCAGGTAAACTATTCCAGGTGTTGAATATGCGGTTGGGAAGAAACCACTGTCGGACTGTTGTTTTAAATGGCTCCTTATGCAGTTTGAAGCTGTGCCCGCGTAGATTGCTGCGCGACAGACGGTATAGATGCATGAGGTTGATGCCCATCAAACCATGAAGTATCCTGAACGTAACTATAAGATCGCCACGAAGTCTTCGCTCAGAGAATGAGGTCAGGTTGAATAATTCAAGGCGATCTTCATAGCTTGGTCTTCGTGCTCCAAAAGGGATACGAGTAGCCTGACGCTGTACTGATTCGACGAGATTTCTATCGCGCAGAAGCACAGTGTCCCATACCGGGCCAACGAATTCAAGATTTGGCCTCACGAATGTCTTGTAAATGTAGGCGCTAGTGTTGACATCGGATCCTTTGAAAGACCTCTCCAGCATGTATAGAAGTTTCTTGGCTTTTGATGTAACGTGGTGAATATGCTCTGACCAGGAAAGACGATCGTTGACTACAAAGCCCAGATCAGTGTGGCTGGAAACTGCTTCGATGTTGTGGTCAGAGATCTTGTATGTAAATCGCGGATTTGTCTTCCCGAGGTGAAGGACACAACACTTAGTTAGATTTAAGGGTAAAAGCCAACTGACTGACCATTGACAAACAATATCAAGATCTCGTTGAAGCATAGCAGAATTTACGACAGTATTGTAAATCTTGGTGTCGTCGGCATAAGCTGAACATGTGGAGGAAATCAATGCGGGCAGGTCACTTGTATACAGAAGGAACAGCACTGGCCCCAAGACAGAGCCTCGAGGAACTCCACTTGCTACATGATGAAGGTGAGACTGGCTATCACTGACGCGCACAGAGAAAGTCCTCCCGGTGAGAAAAGCCTTAATCCACTTACATTCCAACTTAAACAAAAGCCTTCTATGTGGTACGCGATCGAAAGCCCTAGAAAAATCTAAGTAGATTATATCAACAGGAGTCTTTGTGTCCAGATACGGAGTCCAATCGTTGAGAGAGTGGAGAAGGTTGGTCATTATTGATCGACCAGGGAGAAATCCATGCTGATTCTTAGGGATAAGGTCATTTTCGAAAGCAAATGACAGGAGCTTATCTAATATGATTCTTTCAGCTATTTTGGCGGCGATAGGAACGAGACTTATTGGTCGATAATCTTTAAATGTAACAATACTTATGAATGAATGAGTAATTTTGTTGATACCATGTTTATGTACTCAAGTACAAGTCCGTACACTCTAAGTACTCAGCTACCTTGAAAAATTAATCTTTTAGCAATAATTCCTTAACCTCCCTTTTTAATATAATTACTAATTCATTGAATTTTAACTGGTAGTGTTGTTGAATAATATGAAGCAGTTGAAATAGGTGGTAGGTAGTAACTGTTTTTTTTTGGAACTGTTGACAAATTTTAGTTTCTTGTATTGTACTCGTAATAACATTGACACATTAAGAATTTCCCTTGACTCGAACATTTCCGTGGAGGAGTCAAGTCATTCCAAAATTTAATCTTGCTACTTTTTGGACCACAAATATTCTCTGAATTTCACATAATTTCCATCATACAATAATGTTGTAAGATGTGACTATAGGCCAGTGCATAGTAGGATTTTTTCGTTTAGAAAATTTTGCTGTTGTATAGCAAAATATGCTTAACGTAAATTTTCACAAACATGGTCAATATGTTCCTGAACATTTAATTTGCTGTCAAAATATGTACAGAGTAATTTACAAGAGTCAGGTAAAATTAGGTCATCTATATATATATATATATATAAATCTCCTGATGATGATGGCAAAGACCATTGAAAGCTAGAGAGAATAAAAAAAAGTATAAAGAGTCTTCCTTGCTTAAATTTTGTCGAAGTACCCAACAAAAGGCGGAAGCTTTAATCTTTCACCTAACTGGTTTAGACGACAATGTCCACGTCTCAAGTTATATATATATACAGGGTGACGCATCGAAAACGAAACAGACGCATTTACTGGCAACTCATTTTTTTTTTTTGAAAAACGCTCAGACTCGTCGATTTTGTTTTCGAGGGGGACACAAGTTTGGCAAAAAACCACGTTAACACGTGCAACCCCCTGGACGGGGGTGATACCAACCCTAAAATCTTAAATGGAAAGGGGGGTCGAGTGACACCTTATTTTAAAGGTCTTTCAATTCCCTTTATAATGATGTAAAACACATTAACTTCAGTTCAGTAGTTTTGAAGGTTTATTGATTTAAAGCTTAAAGTAGACTTTAATAGGTACATCAAATTAGTTTGTACTACTTCTGAAATTTGACTAAAAGAATTTACTTAATAAGTAAATGCTTTTCTTCACTACGCCCATGGTTTTTTTGTCATTTTGTTGTGAGAATAGCTATTGGAGCGTTTTTTTGTGGCAAAAAAGTTACTTCTTGAAGAAAGATTAGGAAATATCTCGTACTTATTTTGTACCATTATTATTACAATACCTGTAAATGTAAGACTTGTGCTACAAGTCTAAAGCTTCATCTGCTCTAGATGGCTTAACCTACAATTTATATCATTCCCTGCTTCTTTTTTTGAAATTGCAGTTCTTTTCCTACCACCAGGCAACGTTTCACACGAACTAGCTACTGAAATATAGTCTAACCTTTTCCAAGTGTTTTTCTCTCTTAAACAAAACTCCAAACTTTGGATTATAAGTACTTACTATAATTTATTCTATATAGAAATATGACTTGGCAAATCACTTACATATATATATATATATATATATAACTTGAGACGTGGTCATTGTCGTCTAGACCAGTTAGGTGAAAAATTAAAGCTTCCGCTTTTTGTTGGGTACTTCGACAAGATTTAAGCAAAGAGGACTCTTTATACTTTTTTAATTCTCTCTAGCTTTCAATGGACTTTGCCATCATCATCAGGAGCTGCAATTACAATGATAACAGTAGCAACAAAGGTGTAAAATGAATTTAAATTGACTCAACTTACAGTAGTATGTGAGAATGTTGCTAATTGTTGTTTACGCATATGATGAGGGAAACGTCCAGTAACATGGTGAGAGCTGAATAGGTTGCACAATAGTCAAAATTTATACAAAACATGACATGACGTGTTCTTGTCATGTTTTGTATAAATTTTGACTATTGTGCAACCTATTCAGCTCTCACCATGTTACTGGACGTTTCCCTCATCATATGCGTAAACAACAATTAGCAACATTCTCACATACTACTGTAAGTTGAGTCAATTTAAATTCATTTTACACCTTTGTTGCTACTGTTATCATTGTAATTGCAGCTCCTGATGATGATGGCAAAGTCCATTGAAAGCTAGAGAGAATTAAAAAAGTATAAAGAGTCCTCTTTGCTTAAATCTTGTCGAAGTACCCAACAAAAAGCGGAAGCTTTAATTTTTCACCTATATATATATATATATATATATATATAAGTTGAATAGCAGTGGTCCCAATACAGATCACTGAGGTACCCTACTCAACAACGTACACATCGAATACTGTACTCCTAAGGTTCACTTTAAGTTTTCTGTCGTCCATGTATGGGATCAGCAAATTTAAGAAAACCTTTTATACATAATTTTTTCCTCAACATATTTTTATCTATAGTGTCAAACGCCTTAGGTAGATCGAGAAGAAAAGACACTAGGTATTTGCCATTATAGAGTTTGTTATAGACGAGTTCTAGTAAGAGACATCATTAGATTTTTCATCTCTAACTTAATGTTGAGATCCATTTAGGATACCAGATGTTACAGCAAAATTGATATACAGGGTGACTTTGAAGTTGAGTCATTAATTTTCAGATAATGATTGTAGAAGGAAGATAAACCAAAATATGTGTGTAAAAATAAAAAAAATTAAAAAAAAAATGTTACCTTGTTTTATAAAGTATCCTCCCGACAAGTATTTCAGTGCGGACCTGTGCGCCCAAAAGCATGTCACAAAAACTGTTCGAAATGATTTCCATTTTGCTCGACGCACAGCTGGGCGCGTCTTAGCCATGTCTCTTTACAAGCACGCAATAAAATCACTGGTTGATTTCTGATCACTGTACTCATTTCCTCAATTCGAGCACGTAATTCTTCGCGTGTATTAACCGGTGTTTTATACACTAGAGTTTTTAGCCAACCCCACAAACAAAAGTCTAAAGGATTTAAGTCCGGAGACCTTGGCGGCCAAGGTACAAAACCGCCACGGCCGATCCAACGATTATTAAATTGTCTATTTAAAAATTCACGCACATTTCTTGCATAATAGGGTGGTGCCCCATCTTGTAAAAACCACATGTTTTGTCTAATATTTAAAGGCACATCTTCCAGTAAACCAGGCAAATTGTGTTGCAAGAAATCAAAATAATTTTCACCAGTTAAGCGATTTGGTAATTCAAAAGGCCCCACTAAAATTCCATTAACAATTCCCGCCCACAGGTTGATTGGTTCAAATCGCTGTTGAAAATTGGTTTCCCTTACTTCATGGGGATTTTCAATAGCCCAAACGTGAGAATTACGTGAATTAATAATTCCGTTTCTAGTAAAGAGGGCTTCATCACTCACTAAAATTTGATTTAAGAAATTGTCATCATTTTGATGTTTATTTAAAAGCCAATTGCAAAAGTCAACCCTTTGTTCATGATCTTCCGGTTGTAAGGCCTGCACTTTTTGTATGTGAAACGGATAGAACTGATTTTCACGTAGAGTTTTCCAAGTTTTATACTGACTAATCGCCAATTGAGTTGAAATTTGTCGGGTGCTTACTGTTGGATCATCACTTACTAATTCTAAAATTTGTTCTTCTAGTTCTATTTGATCGTGTGGTCTTGGAGCACCGGCATGATCTCCTCTGTGAGGTCTTAAGTCACCTGATTCACGAGCTCTTTGCACTACATTAACAAAGGCACGAGGGGTTGGTTGCACTCGATTGGGAAACCGATCCGCATAGATCCGTGATGCCGCGGCAGCATTTTGTAAAGACTCCCCGTAAATAAGAACCATGTCCACAAGTTCAGCATTTTCGTAAACATGTGCCATTTTTGATTTGAGCCTCGCAACAGACACGATTATTCACTTACGCGTTACCGACTACCGACTGATACTGACTGTATACAACTGAAGAAAATAATTGTAAAAAGATCGTTCCAAATTCTTTCGCTTTTTTGTTTCCGATGCGATGAACGGATAAGGCGGATTATATCTGTTGTTGCCAAACACGAGAACATAATATCATTATTGAGACAGGGCGGTACTCAAACTTCCAAAGGGCTATAACTTTGTTACTTTAATTTTACCAGAAAAATGGTAAAGGAAAAAAACATTTCTTTTGATCAGATCTACTCACTGTTAAAATAAATGACTCAACTTCGAAGTCACCCTGTATAGATATTTATAGCAATTTAGACATAATAGCAATAATATTTATAATAATAATATATTTATTCACACCAGTTATAAATTGTGAATAAATTGATATACCAAATAAGGCAAATATCTAGGAAAAATCTATACAGGGTGTCCGCAAAGTTGGGGTTTTCCTTTACACGACGTGTAGATCTTGAAAACATAAGCAATTTTTCTTAGTACCATATACACCAATGTCTTAAGAGAACCGAGATAAAGGGCTCTGCAACATCAAAAATATCTGAATACCGTCCTGTAGCCGCGACATCACCAAGTGGTACAAGGTCACTGGCTCAACCCGTCGACAGGACTGGGTCGGGGTCAGTGTGTCAGGTCAGTATGCAACCTTCAACCGACGGTTACGGTCACGCGTGTAGAGGTAATCGCGTAGACGAGAATCCCTCAACAAGCACTAGAGACGTGGCTAGAGAAGTGCAAGTATCAAAAACTAAAGTGTGGCAAACGCTGCGTGAAGAGGGGCTGTATCCGTTTCACGTCCAACGTGTACAAGCCCTTCAACCTGACGATTTTCCAGCAAGAGTGCGGTTTTGTGAGTGGTTGTTGCATCAACATGACAATAATCCGGACTTTTTGAAGTGCATATTGGTGACAGACGAATCTACGTTCACGCATAATGGAGTGAATAACTTTCGCAACACTCATGTTTGGTCAGTAGAAAATCCGCACGCTGTCCGTCGGGCACATTTTCAACAAACATTTTCGGTGAATGTTTGGGCTGGCATGGTGAACGGTATGCTCGTTGGACCATTTATTCTCCCAAATCGATTGGACGGGATGCAATACCTAGACTTTTTACGCAACATTTTGCCTTCCTTGTTAGAAGATGTGCCATTAAGTGTAAGACAATCAATGTGGTTTCTGCGTCTGCTCGGTGGCGCATCAGCTGATTTAATTTTCTGCTGGAGCGGTATAATTTCGGGCAGAGACGTACTTAGCCCTCCTCGTCAACTGGAGAGTGAGTACTTTTTCCTTTATTTTTTTTACTTGGTCGCCCTCGTTTGACTACACATTACCTTTGTTATTTCAAGGGTAGTTGTTTCTGAAAAGGAAAACCCCAACTTTGCGGACACCCTGTATAAATGTAATACATTAATTTTGTATCATAGATTAGTATTGTGAAGAAATTTATATGAAAGAGTTTTCATAAATTACTTCATGCTTATATTAGTATTCAATATCCCCTCGTATAAATCTATTTTATGTAATGATACTAATATTTGTTGGTAAGTTTTGATATAATTTCCTTTTCTGGGGTTGCAATAATCATTTGTCTAGTTTTATTTCTAGTATCGTATTCATAATTTTTATGAAGTTTTGTTATGCATTTTTTTTAATAACTTTCGTTTCATTTCTAAAGGATTTAGATGGTGGTTATTCCTGGATCCCCAGATAATAATTCCAGTGGCATTTAACTAATCTTTGATATAAAATTTTTGATCGAGCTTCATCTTATAATACTCGTATGTCACTTTATATCGAAACTTGGCGATGGTTGTCAAAGTTTCCACGTTCACCTTTTGGCCTCTCATCCCAACCGTGACGATCTTCTAGCATCTATAACTGGCCGATACGACCGCTCCTTTTACCCTAGGGTGTCGAGATTGTGGAGCAATCTACAATATGTCAAAAATCGGATTAACACAGTTTCTTTGGGATCATCATAGCAGACGTACTGCCCTGGTATTAAGGCTTCTGCCTGCGCGGCTACTTCGGTGTAGAAAAAAAATGTCAGGGAAATAAACAGTTTCTTCGCAACTGCATCAGCATAAAAAAAGTCAGAGTTAGGAAAGGAGGTTTAAGATTTAAGAGATGGGTTGGTTCTGGATTTCAAATACTCAACACTAGTGTCCAAAATATTCCGTGCCGTTTGCTAGAACGCAGCAGCGCATTTTCTGGCATCACGCGTCTGTTGTCGGCACGTGCTTCAGGAGCGTCGGCCACGCGCCGCGGCGCTCCAGTCTGTTCCAGACGCGCGGACGCGAACCTGTTAGGGAAACGACGCTCTGTCCTCGCGGAAGTCGCTCGCGACGTATTGTTTGCCAGTTGTTTCGATTAATTATTAAGGTAAGAAATAGCAAGGGCATGCACTTATTTATTTCTTTTTTTTTTTTATAAAAACCGATGAAGTCTTTCGTGGATGATACTCAACCGGTCCACTATTTTGATACTGATGATATAGAAATGGCACACACATCAATAAACTATGAAATTAAAAAGTGTATAGATTCTCAAATATCCACAACTTGCCGATAAATTCTAGTGAGTCCAGTCTGTTTTTTTTTTTGTTCAGATTGTAAGAGAGCAGAAATTAAAAGTCAACTAGCTGTTAACATTGGATCTCAAAAACTGTACCCGATTGATGAGGTTGACATTTTAAACTTAGATTCATGTCAAAAACCTTTTAAAGAAAACCTACTCGTAACTGAGACTAAATAAAATTTTAATTTTAAACTAAACTTGTGCTTATCTTTGATGATGCCTATTTCAAACTACTGTGATATTTTACATTAGAATATCCGTGTCTTGATGTTATTACTAGAAATCGGGTTCAAATTGTGCAAAGTAATTGTGCTAGGTTCATTAGCGAACCATGTTTCTGGTAGTCTCATACAATTGAACTGGATGAAAACAAGAAATATACTAAGTGACATATAAATCCGAACACCCAGTTTAAATTGTTTTATTTTAATAAAATTTTGTATAAGTACTTAATGAAGCATAATAAGTAAATGATAAAAATTTCAAAATGATTGCACTGCTTTAAAGCCCTTTGACCTTTAATAATGTGTGGATGCATCCTGATGTGCTACGCATTCTCCAACGCGCCTAGGCATGCTTCTGATCAGGTGGTCAATGTCCTCCTGTGGTATCTCATTCCAGGCAACCATCAACTCCTCTCGAAGTGCTTCTAGAGTCTGAGGAGGACGTTGCAAATTGAGCAATCTCCTACCCATCATATCCCACACGTGCTCAATTGGGGATAAGTCGGGAGATCTTGGTGGCCATGGTAACAATGTGACATCATTATGTTGAAAGAAGTCTATTGTGACTCTTGCAACATGTGGTCGGGCATTATCTTGTTGGAAAGTTGGATCTGCCAGGGTGTCAAGATAGGGTAAAAGATGGGGTTCTAGAACTTCGTGGATATAACGCTGCGCGTTCATGTTACCTCTGATGAAGATTAAAGGTGACCTGGAACCATAAGCTATAGCACCCCAAACCATAACTCCAAAAGTGTGATGAACATGTCTTTCAACAAAAAACTGTGGATTCCTCCTTTCACCACGTCGCCTTCTAACTCTGGCACGACCATCGTGCATGCCTAAACAAAATCAAGACTCGTCACTAAAGACAATACTGTTCCATTCCTGATCCCAGAGTGACCGTTGTCTGCACCACTCAAGGCGAATACGTCGGTGTTCTCGAGTTAAAGGGAGGACCCAGTGTGGCCGGTATGAAAACAAGCCAAAACTTCTCATTCGTCGGTAAACACTTCGCATGCCAATAGGTCTTCCGTGTTCTGCAAACCATTCATTTGCAATGGACCTGGTAGTGGAGAAACGGTCCCTTAAGGCCAATAATCTTAGGTGGCGATCTTCACGGTCTGTTGTTCTACGGCGGCGTCCAGTGCCCCTTGCTCTTTGCGTACAGCCTTCTCGAAGCCATGCCTGACAACACCTAACCACAGTGTCTACACTTCTTTGCACTGTAACTGCAATTGCCCGAAAAGAAAGTCCAGCTTCCCGAAGTCCCACTATACGGTATAAAGCAGTATAAAAACCGGAATGTCCAACTGATAAGGCTGAAAATTTTTTCACTTGTTATTTACAGTAAGATAAATACATTCACGAACTTTTATTAAAATAAAACCATTTAAACTGGGTGTTCGGATTTATATGTCACTTAGTGTACGATATTGCTTCACGCTTTAGATTTTTAAATGGAAATCCCCATATTTTTAATTTTTAGATTTTCCATAAAGTTTTTAGTAACTTTTGTTTGATAAAGTTTATACCTATCTTCAATCGTTCAAACTTTGTCTTTCATCTCAAATTGTTATGTTACCTACGTAGTTGTGATAAATATGGGATAGACCGGACATTCCGACAACAACTTAAAGTTTATGTAATTGAGAGTTCGATGCGGTTGGGGATGAGTAAGGAAACCGTTAATGAGACGAAGAAAAAGATTTAAGATACTTACCGCTTTACTATCTTACGATGAGAAGGCTTCTTAAGATCGGCGTGCACTAAGGTCAATTACTTGGTTGATTTTACACTTTAGTTATACAGGGTGTCCCATACAAGTAATGGTAAATAATTTAACAGCAGATTCCTTTCAAATAAATGTTGAGATCAAGTTGAATTTCCTTAGCTCGGAAGTCAAAGGCAACCAAGATACAAGGCGGATAGACTTAATGTAATTTTTTTGATTTTTGGCCATAAATTTAGCATTTATTCTTCGTGTTTAACGAAATTTGGCATATATTCATCCCGTCAGGCACCGCCTACTTAAAAAATATCTTAACTTAGGAAAATAAAATTTCATCTTGAGTGCATTGAAAACTTTAAATGTAAATATCTCGAAAATGGTGAATCACAGCGAGATTTTTAAGGTTTATATTTTTTAGTTTATCATATTGTGTCTTTGTTGCCTTTGATTTTTGGATTAAGAAAATTTACATTGATTCCAATATTTCTCTGAAAGGAATAAGCTGTTAAATTATTCACCATTACTTATGGGGTATATTTAATATTATTTGGTTGGTTTTGGAGTTGTTAGGCAGACGTAATACATTTTTACTTGACGTTTCGCCAACACGAATGCTGGGCATCTTCAGAAGATGTTCACATTGGTGTGTGGAAAACCCAAAAACCAACCAAATAATAATGGATGATGGCCGCGAAAGCCTTTCGCATTGCATATATATTTAATATCTGAATATATCTTCAAAAGCTATGGCCTTATCACTTTTAGCACTGTTCTATACACTTCATTAGCAAGAGTGTCAGACTGGAGATGCTCAAGTGGACGGCTTTTGGCAGAAAGGAACCATCCCAGAAATAGAATTATTGAGCAACTAGGCTTTAAGTTTTGACAATGATAAAAAATTCAATTTAGACGAAAGAACGTTTTTAATTAATGGCATACTAAAGGCTTTACATATGTGTAATCAATATAACACTAATTTATAAGTTATATGCTCGTAATAGATTTTCCTAAAATCTAGATTTTTCATATTTAATGGGTTGGTTCCTTTCTGCAAAAAGCCGTCCAAGTAAAAGTCTGTCACTCGGTTGGGGTTAAATGGGGTGAAACTACCCGGCTACGAAATGAAACAACCGAATATCGAGAGTTGAAGATCACCCATTTATTAACTCTCAACATAAAAAGATTACTTGAGAAAAGAAAAGACTGGGATGTTTAGTTGAGTTACTCTGTCAGCCAAATGAGTAACTATCAAAGATGAAATTAAACGGATTTTGTTATGATTAATTAAAAATTCAAACTTCAATTCAAAGGATTAGCTCATCGAATATGGAAGAAGGACTAGAGATATGAATTAGATACGTTGTATTAGATCGAGAGACTGAGGTAGTTTCATTAGAAAAAATTTTTAATAAGATGTTGGAAAATGCTAAATTGATCCATAGTGAAGTCATAATTATGTCACCAGGAACCTAAATAGCCACCAGAAGGAAATTGAGAATTTAAGCGCTAAAGAACAGAAAACTCACGAGGTCTATTACCTCGAAACCCAAGCAAAGACAGAAAATCGTCTTGGACCGAGAGATCAGACATATAGTCATTCCTTCAGTGGTGTCGTATTTAAAGTGGACAATTTTAGAATACGAACAATCAGATCAACAACTATTTTTTCCATATTATTTGATGAGCTATCCTATCAAACACCTGCCAATTCGACGGGTGGGAGAGTTGGACAGTCGTTAACGTTAAAGTGAAAGCAAGCCGATATCCGAGGAAAACTCTACCAAAAAAACCTCTTTCGGCTGTATTTACTTGATGTTTTGAATCTCTATTACAGTTCAACATTTCATTTTATTAAATATCTTGAACAAATGTTTAACTTCTACGGGCTCCCCTTTTTGGTGTTTATGTGCTCCTATACGAAGCTTCGCCCATTGCTGTGATCGTTCATTTTCTTATAAAATGCACAGATGTGTCTCCATGTTACACTGCTAAGATTAATTGTATCAGGTGAAGAAACCAAGTCGTTTCACAATTCTGGGTTCATTTGTACAATCGAAAAACTGTAATCCGCCAGTATGCCACAGTTATTAACCTAAAAAAAAGAAGCATTTTTATACGAGGTTTATACGAGGGTCATTTTTTAAGTAAGAACCGTTTTGTAATCCGAGTCAGAGAAACTTTGTTTATGAATGTAAATTGTATCACAATCTAAAATATGAACATTTTTTCATTTTTCTCACATAGCCACCATAAACATTCAAACACAAGTCAAGTCGAGGCACCAGTTTTTGGTTAATGTAGCATCTGAAACTTATCATGTGGTTTTTATGTCGATAGTCCCCCTCATTGATACTTTACCCTCGTCCATAGTCCTGAAGACGCCAAAAGCCCGCCCCAAAAGAACGCGAAATCCAACCCAGAACTGTTGTCGTAACACACTGGTTAATTGTTATTCAATCTTCGGCTAAAATGTTGCAATCTCAAAATTAGCATAGGATAAAATGGAATGAAGTCTCAATACCACACAAAGATGATAATTACAAAAGGAATGTAAAGGAATCAGCCCATATAAATTTAGTAATAATTGACTTTCTAGTTCTTCTGGGACCCAATTTGGTTGAAGATCCTCGAAGGAAAGACCTTATATTCGCCAACCAAACTAATTGATCATGAGTTTTTTATAGCGGCGTAGTGAAAGACTGACCAAGAGTGTCTGAGCTAGAACGGTCTTCACGTTACAGAATGCGCGATTGGTTCTTACTTTAAAAACGCCTCTCGAAGTTCACCGACATCTTTCTGATAAGTTGTTAGAAAAATGAAATTTGATGAAAGCTTTCTTCTAGGGCGCCGCTGCTTTTTGCAATATGTTTCAGAATGTATATTTCTTGATAAGCTTGACTTATCGGGTAAGGCGTTAGTGACACATGAACAAATGAGTTCAAGATTATGTAAAAAATACATACCTCTTCATTATTTCAATTATCAATTTAATTGATGTTCATTCTGCATGTACCAGGCCGTAATCATCTTCAAGAGTGTGAAGAAGTATAACTTTTGGCCTCAGAGTGTTAGTTTTCCAATTATGTCCCTGAATTTCTTCAAAAGTTGTATGGAAACACTTTTAGAAGATTTTGGTTGGAACCTGACTATAAGTATTTCGTAAATCTTCATCAATATATTGATAGTAGACCATACTACTATTATCCACAGATTCATCTACAAAGAGAGATCACATAAGTACTCCGATTTAAATAATCGCTCCTTATTTTGAAACATCAAGTAGGTTGACTCTGCATTTCATTGGTAATAGCATATAGTTTTAGTAGACAGCTTTTGATCTTCTTATGGTAAATTTTAAAAATATATCTAATGGAAGATCCTCAACAGTAGCTTCTATACTTCAGTGGCCCTTGAAGTTCAAACCAACCTTCTTGATGCCATACTCTCCAATGCTTACCCTGTAAAAATGTTGATGTTTGATGTTTTCTTGTATTACAGCATACTATAAGTCGAGACTTTAATCATTCTTAACATGTTTCTATTGTTCCTATTCAACCTTTATCCATAAACATTCATCCAGCTATCCAGGCAGAACATTTTTTGGAACAGCTATCTGTTATATCACGTTTATCACTCTCGGGAGGTCTATAACTTGGGCCAGTCCTGAAATTGGGAGTCTCCTCCCTCAAAAGCTTGATAAAAATATTTTGACAGTGATTTTGAAAGAAAACCTAAAAGTTTCCGGACAGCAGTTCTGTAAAATACGTAAAAACGAGGAAAGTGCAATCACATCTTAGCTAAAAATAGATATGTTCGTAAAATATGTACCCAACAGAAATAGCAAATACAGAATGTAATTCAAAATTGAAATTATAATAAATATATCACTAGCATAATATTTATCACAGTTCATCACCATTCCTGGAATACGGAATGGCCTCACCCTCGCCTAAAAGCTGAAACAAACCAATAAAAACACTTTCCCTACGATTTTAAGACCTAATAATCATAGCCAACATACTTATGAAATACGAAATAAGAATTGTGTTAACCCATTGTGGTTGTAAATATATTTTCTCGGTAAGTTGAACTGGGGATAGTAAAATATGAATAATTAATACCAAATATAATTAAAAAACGTAATAAATATAGTTTTGGAGACCATCGGGGGGCCTCAGCCTGCCTGCTGGGGCATCTTGCCTTATACCTGTAATAATCCTACTACTAGCCCTACTATCGCTAAGTATTACCAGTACTACTGCTACTACTACTACTACTACTACTACTACTACTACTACTACTACTGCTACTACTACTGCTACTACTACTACTAATACTACTACTACTTTGTTATCTAGTTAATTAGCATTTACGAAGACACAAAACCTGAACTTTTCACATCCCTGGAACATTGGACGATTTGATGTTCATTCTGCATGTATCAATCAGCCTGTAATCATCTTCAAGAGCCCGAAGTAGTATAACTTTTGGCCTCAGAATGTTAGCTTCCCAGATATGTCGCTGAATTTCGTCAAAAGCTGTATGAAAATCGTGAACATTTTTAGAAGCTTTTGTTTGGAACCTGGCTGTAAATATTTCGTGAAGCTTCATCAATATATTGACAGTAGACCATACTATATTATTATCCACAGGTTTATCTACAAAGAGAATTCACATAAGTACTCCCATTTAAATATGCTTATTTTGAAACATCAAGTAGGTTGACTCTTTATTTCATGGATAATAAAATACGAGTATAGTTTAAGTGGAAATCTTTAAGTCTTCTTAGGGTAAGTTTTGAAGATATATCTCTTGGGAACGATTCCAAGATAATATCTATACTTCAGTGGTTCGTCAAATTTAAAACCAACCTTCTTGATGCCATACTCTTCGATGCTTACCCTGTAAAAGTGTTGATGATTGTTTGATTGTGATTTTCATGTATTGTAGCATACTATAAATGACTTTGATCATTCTTAGCATTTTTCTATTGTTCATATTCAACCTCTATCTTTATCCATCAACATTCATTCTGCTATCCATTTTTTGAAACAGCTGCGTATTCAAATCATTATATCACCTCGAGAGTGCCTATAACTTGTGCCATTTCTGAAATTGGTAGTGTCCTCTTTCCAAAGCTGGATAAAAATGTTTGGGCTATGATTCTGAAAGGAAGTCTGAACGTTTTCCTAGAGCAGTTCTGTAAAATATGTAAAACTAAGAAATATAGTAAATACCAAATGTAATTTAAAATTATAATATGTCATTATCATCAGTATTTAGCATAGTTCATCAACACTCCTGGAATACGGAATGTCCTCACTCTCACCTAAAAGATCAAAAAACTAAGAAAGACACGCGCTACGATTTTAAAGCATAAATAATCATAGCCAACAGACCTATGAGATTGATATTGGATACTTAGCAGTATCCTTTTAAATTCTGAATCCTTGTTTAACAGCTCGGCATTGGACCTAAGGGAAATTCTTTCCATCACTTTCTCTCTCTGCAAGGGTATGATGATGAGTTGTCTGTATCTCTTGACGTGCCCCCACATCGCAGAGTGCCCAAACAAGATTCCCTAACATTTTCCCTAGCTACTCTCGACCGCTTGATTGGAGTTCTCTGATGCAAACCTTTTTGTTGAAGCTTATGTATTATATGACAATTCCAATTCTCTCTACTTTTAAAATTTGCCACCGTTATATTTTTCCTAACTTCTCAACTGAACTGACGCTTTTTCTAGTGATCCCTAACTATCTAAGTGGGGCACCCTGTCACTGGAGGGCAGTATGAAGAGTCGTCCGCCACATTTGTCAACCATGCTCGCTCTTCGCATTGGGCAAAATTAGTCAGTAGCGACAGGCGAGATAGATCGATGAAGTCGATCGATCTTACAAGTCAAGATCCGGCTCCCCAAAGTCTTCTTCCAACCCCGAAAAAGACGATGGTTCTACAGACCAAAAAAGCCCTCCGCCCTTTCATCGCTTGTTGTGTCCAGCTATCCTAAGGTAGTGTAGAAACCGAAGGAACATTGAAGATGCCCCTTCCAATTCTATCCTGTCGATTATGGACCTAAATTTTTTCGAAGCTATGTGCAATGCCCCTATAAATTCAAGACATAATCGACAGCCTACCGAGGATAAAGGGGCTAGTCAACCTCTTTCGCCAAATGTCTCAATTCACACTGACAAACTGGGTGTATAAGGGAGTTGAACTTTATACAGCCAGTAGGTTTATCAATCTCTCATCTCTCGCTCTGTTCGGCTGAAAACCTTACACCAATAAGAAATCCCTAAATGCACTTACATTTCAGCAAACTCCTGTTGTCCCTGTGCTCCTGCATGCTCTGCGTAAGAGCATATACTATGTGTCTGAATCTCTCGATGTGCCCTGCTTTTTCGCAGCAAGGCAAGGTGAAGAGTTGTCTCTTGACGTGCCCCCACATCGCAGAGTGCCCAAACAAAATTCCCTAACATTTCCCTAGCTACTCGCTACTCTCGACCGCTTGATTGGAGTTCTATGATGCAAACCTTTTTGTTGAAGCTTATGTATTATATGACAATTCCGATTCTCTCTAATTTTAAAATTTGCAACCGTTATATTCTTCCTAACTTCTCAACTGAACTGACGCTTTTTCCTAGTGATCCCTAACTATCTAAGTGGGGCACCCTGTCTGGGGAGGGCAGTATGATGAGTCGTCCGCCACATTTGTCAACCATGCTCGCTCTTCGCATTGGGCAAAATTAGTCAGTAGCGACAAGCGAGATAGATCGATGAAGTCGATCGATCTTACAAGTCAAGATCCGGCTCCCCAAAGTCTTCTTCCAACCCCGAAAAAGACGATGGTTCTACGGACCAAAAAAGCCCTCCGCCCTTTCGTCGCTTGTTGTGTCCAGCTATCCTAAGGCAGTGTAGAAACCGAAGGAACATTGAAGATGCCCCTTCCAATTCTATCCTGTCGATCATGGACCTAAATTTTTTCGAAGCTATGTGCAATGCTCCGGTAAATTCAAGACATAACTGACAGCCTACCGAGGATAAAGGGGCTAGTCAACCTCTTTCGCAAAATGTCTCAATTCACACTAACAAACTGGGTGTATAAGGGATTTGGACCATATACAGTCAGTTGGTTTATCAATCTCTCATCTCTCGCTCTGTTCGGCTGAAAACCGTACACCAATAAGAAAACCCTAAATGCACTTACATTTCAGCAAACTACTGCTGTCTCTATGCTCCTACATGCTCTGCGCAAGAGCATATACTATGTGTCTGAATCTCTCGATGTGCCCTGCTTTTTCGCAGCAAGGCAAGGTGAAGAGTTGTCTATATCTCTTGACGTGCCCCCACAACGCAGAGTGCCCAAACAAGATTCCCTAACATTTTCCCTAGCTACTCGCTACTCCCGACCGCTTGATTGGAGTTCTATGATGCAAACATTTTTCCTGAAGCTTCTGTTTTATATGACAATTTCGATTCTCTCTACTTTTAAAATTTGCAACCGTTATATTTTTCCTAACATCTCAACTGAACTGACGCTTTTTCATAGTGATCCCTAACTATCTAAGTGGGGCACCCTGTCCGGGGAGGGCAGTATGAAGAGTCGTCCGCCACATTTGTCAACCATGCTCGCTCTTCGCATTGGGCAAAACTAGTCAGTAGCGACAAGCGAGATAGATCGATGAAGTCGATCGATCTTACTAGTCAAGATCCGGCTCCCCAAAGTCTTCTTCCAACCCTGAAAAAGACGATGGTTCTACGGACCAAAAAAGCCCTCCGCCCTTTCGTCGCTTGTTGTGTCCAGCTATCCTAAGGCAGTGTAGAAACCGAAGGAACATTGAAGATGCCCCTTCCAATTCTATCCTGTCGATCATGGACCTAAATTTTTTCGAAGCTATGTGCAATGCTCCGGTAAATTCAAGACATAACCGACAGCCTACCGAGGATAAAGGGGCTAGTCAACCTCTTTCGCAAAATGTCTCAATTCACACTAACAAACTGGGTGTATAAGGGATTTGGACCTTATACAGTCAGTTGGTTTATCAATCTCTCATCTCTCGCTCTGTTCGGCTGAAAACCGTACACCAATAAGAAAACCCTAAATGCACTTACATTTCAGCAAACTACTGCTGTCTCTATGCTCCTACATGCTCTGCGCAAGAGCATATACTATGTGTCTGAATCTCTCGATGTGCCCTGCTTTTTCGCAGCAAGGCAAGGTGAAGAGTTGTCTATATCTCTTGACGTGCCCCCACAACGCAGAGTGCCCAAACAAGATTCCCTAACATTTTCCCTAGCTACTCGCTACTCCCGACCGCTTGATTGGAGTTCTATGATGCAAACATTTTTCCTGAAGCTTCTGTTTTATATGACAATTTCGATTCTCTCTACTTTTAAAATTTGCAACCTTTATATTTTTCCTAACATCTCAACTGAACTGACGCTTTTTCATAGTGATCCCTAACTATCTAAGTGGGGCACCCTGTCCGGGGAGGGCAGTATGAAGAGTCGTCCGCCACATTTGTCAACCATGCTCGCTCTTCGCATTGGGCAAAACTAGTCAGTAGCGACAAGCGAGATAGATCGATGAAGTCGATCGATCTTACTAGTCAAGATCCGGCTCCCCAAAGTCTTCTTCCAACCCCGAAAAAGACGATGGTTCTACAGACCAAAAAAGCCCTCCGCCCTTTCATCGCTTGTTGTGTCCAGCTATCCTAAGGTAGTGTAGAAACCGAAGGAACATTGAAGATGCCCCTTCCAATTCTATCCTGTCGATCATGGACCTAAATTTTTTCGAAGCTATGTGCAATGCTCCGGTAAATTCAAGACATAACCGACAGCCTACCGAGGATAAAGGGGCTAGTCAACCTCTTTCGCAAAATGTCTCAATTCACACTAACACACTGGTTGTATAAGGGAATTGAACCTTATACAGCCAGTAGGTTTATCAATCTCTCATCTCTCGCTCTGTTCGGCTGAAAACCGTACACCAGTAAGAAAACCCTAAATGCACTTACATTTCAGCAAAATACTGTTGTCCCTGTGCTCCTAAATGCTCTGCGCAAGAGCATATACTATGTGTCTGAATCTCTCGATGTGCCCTGCTTTTTCGCAGCAAGGCAAGGTGAAGAGTTGTCTCTATCTCTTGACGTGCCCCCACATCGCAGAGTGCCCAAACAAGATTCCCTAACATTTCCCTAGCTACTCGCTACTCCCGACCACTTGATTGGAGTTCTCTGATGCAAACCTTTTTGTTGAAGCTTATGTATTATATGATTCCGATTCTCTCTACTTTTAAAATTTGCAACCGTTATATTTTTCCTAACTTCTCAACTGAACTGACGCGTTTTCCTAGTGATCCCTAACTATCTAAGTGGGGCACCCTGTCCGGGGAGGGCAGTATGATGAGTCGTCCGCCACATTTGTCAACCATGCTCGCTCTTCGCATTGGGCAAAATTAGTCAGTAGCGACAAGCGAGATAGATCGATGAAGTCGATCGATCTTACAAGTCAAGATCCGGCTCCCCAAAGTCTTCTTCCAACCCCGAAAAAGACGATGGTTCTACAGACCAAAAAAGCCCTCCGCCCTTTCATCGCTTGTTGTGTCCGGCTATCCTAAGGTAGTGTAGAAACCGAAGGAACATTGAAGATGCCCCTTCCAATTCTATCCTGTCGATCATGGACCTAAATTTTTCCGAAGCTATGTGCAATGCTCCGATAAATTCAAGACATAATCGACAGCCTACCGAGGATAAAGGGGCTAGTCAACCTCTTTCGCAAAACGTCTCAATTCACACTAACAAACTGGGTGTATAAGGGAGTTGAACCTTATACAGCCAGTAGGTTTATCAATCTCTCATCTCTCGCTCTGTTCGGCTGAAAACCGTACACCAATAAGAAAACCCTAAATGCACTTACATTTCAGCAAACTGCTCTAGTCCCTGGAACAAGTAGAAGCAGCATGAGTATACAAGTACTATACTCTCACACTTCGGGAAGAAAGGCGGATGGAACAATTCGAGCGAGCGTTTCGGCGTGCGAACGACTATAAAATCTGTTTCATGTCAGGAAAAGATACGCTCGTACTATTTTCGTACATAGTTTTTTTTTGATTGTATAATACTCTTGTTTTCTAATATCTGTTTAAATAAATTAATATAAATTAAACAGTTCGCGATAATATACTGACACCTTTTATAAAAGCTGCTTCGCACCCCTTGCACGTCTAGCCACTGCCAGTAACTTATCAAAATATGAAGAAAAATTTTCGTTAGACAAATAATCGCTCTATTTTCCTATATTTGTGAACTTGTCCTTACGAAGCATTTTTGCAAAAGAAAAATTATAAAATATTTCAGAAACCACTATCTTGCAACAACGTCATAGAAAGCTATATTTTTATTGTTTTACAGTTTAAATTATAAATACAGGTGGTTCCATTAAGAAAAAAATACTTTTGAGTTTTTTAAAGCTTAATTTTTACTATGTACTTTTTTTCACATTAATTATCCTAATATCGAATGAAGTCTACTAAAGTTTCCGTGAGATAACCATTTCAATTACGTGGCAAGAAAACAAATATAATAAGATTGAAGTGTTGCGTTAAAATTTTAAATTTTGTGTCACATAATCCGTTAAAAATAAGGTATAAAAAATATCTTGAAAGGAAATCTTTGAGTTTTTACAGAAAAGTTCAAATTTATTCAGAATATCCAAGAACTGGCCCTCAGCACTAACCTCTTTACTACCGTATTTCCAATTGTTTTTATTTATATCTCAACAATCATCTTATCACTGCGATATTTTTAACATGTTTTTACAGCAACCCCTTTTCTTTCATATGTCTGAATTTCTTTATAACCCAAAAAATTATTTATCACTATTAATGGTTTAGAGTTTCATTTGAAACATAAGATATTCAAATAAAAGCGGTTACCTAGTTTACCGTTCTGTTGCGCCCTCAGCTATAACTGGACCTGAAACAAATAAAAAAAATATTTTGAAATTGCCTTTCAAACTGAAGCTATTAGAATGAACGAAAAATTCTCGGTTTGGAGTTTGAAACATGTGAAATACATCACTCGGATTCTTTCAAGTACACTGCACTTCTTGCTGATTGTTATTTTTACATTTTGCTCTAGAAAAGTTTAGTCTATACAAATGAAAACAAAACCCACCTAGTTCTGCTAAGTTTTCCATCTCAACTGGACCCTGGACCTGAAACAAATAGAAACATATTTTTGAATCCGACATTTTTTCCGAAATGTAGACCTTGAATCAAAATGCTTGAGAAATATAGGAAAAAGTCAAGTAGTTTTTAAATATAATGTTTATCAAGTGTCCACAAGAACTTATGCAAGTTTAAAAAATCAAAATACTTGAGAAATATAGGAAAAAGTCAAGTAGTTTTTAAATATAATGTTTATCAAGTGTCCACAAGAACTTATGCAAGTTTAAAAAATCCAATCACAGAAGCATTGAAAAAAATTCAATAATGTACCTCATTGTATAAAATATTTAAGTAACCATGGAAGTTTTGTTAGAGAATTTAAAGATTAAAAAAAGTTAATTAAATCGTTTGTTGAAATTATGAGCAAAATTGCAGTGTATATTTTATTGATATTGATTATTGTTTTGTTATTCTCGGAACTAGCATTTGCAAGCACTGATTGGAGAATTATTGTTAAAACTGTATTACTGTGTTTAAATAAATTATTTAAAAAAAATTTAACAGTTTATTCAAAAAACAATATACATGGTGTCCCAGAAATAACACGCCTGACACGGGAGGTAGACTGGTTTCAGATCAATCAGATAAAATCAACATGACCTCAGTGAAAGTTTTCTAGTTTTCGAGATATTGCCAATTCTAAGTTTTTTTCAAAAAACCCCAACTTCTAACATGATTTTTTTCCTGGGCTACAATTAATAGTTGGTTGATACAACCGAGTATCCATTTCATTGAAAACTAGCACGCTATCCACCTCCCGTGTTATTTCTGGGACACCCTGTATACACACAAGCTCCCTAAGCAAGTAAAAACGTACTTACCATCACACGTCGCCTCATGATAGAGAAAACTTCACTAACAGCACAAAGAAAACGCGTGTTGTTACGCGACTTGGTAGCACCAACCGACCGCCGACGCGCTACCCCGATAACCGAAAACTGAAGCCGCGCAGTACCTTGCCGCAGAACCACTCATTTCCCCTCATTCTCCTACTCTCCCTACCGCCGCTTGGCTAGCGTCGTTCTTGTTGACGCTGGAAAAATTGCCGTTTTTTTATACATGTACGTCGATTTTACTACACAACCGAATCTGTATTTTTGGATATCATATACAGGGCGTTCGGACCGAAGAGATAGGATGGTTTTAATAATGAAATTCTAAAAATTACTAAAATATGTATGTTTAAATTCACAAACATTCTAGGATTATTAGCGGTGGAAAGATATGAATCTGTCATTGCAATGAGTTTGTGAGTCCCACATTTTGAATTCTTCGTTAGACAATAAAAATTGTTCTAAAGTACTTTTTGGGCTTAATATAGTATTCGAATTCTGAAAGATTGAAATTTCGAATATTCATTATAGTTTATTATTAATAATGGAAAAACGGTTGACAAACTGTTATAAACTTACGTTCCTTTGTCAGGAGATAAGGTTAGTGGCAAGCAAAGAAATCATAATATTTTTCATTGTTTATTATTGAGAATTACACTTGAACAGTGACTTATCAGAATGTCAAATGTTTCAATTGTGCATGTTAGAATATTTTTAAGAGACATAGGGGAAGCCCGGAAAGCCTGGGAAAATCGAATTTCCCGTTTCACTGAAAACCTAATTTGTCAACATACTTTTGAAACTGAGCAGCAACGCAGCAGTTACGAGAATGTGTAAAAGGAAGCTTTTAGTATGATTACAACAGAAATGTTACGTGATGTTTTCAAACCTGAAGATCATATTGATGTTTAAAAAACAATGGCAACCTATTTGAACACCTATTGTGAATTGTTTGCAATGCCTACTTAAATAAAATAAAAAATAGAAAAAATCACATTTTTCTTCATAACTAAGAAAACCAATGTAACATCGTTGAATTCGTAGAAAAATATGCTATCAGATGGGCGTACTTTTTTTTCGGACCATATAAAAAATAAACTTGGACTCTCAAAAACGAAAATTTAAAAACACCATTATGTAGCGCCTAAAAAGTGCCAATGAAAAAGTTCCATCAGTTTTTTGATATTTAGTAATAAAAATAGAAACGATTTGACCAAATTTTAGTTTTTCAAAAAAACCTCGATACGCCATGAAATGTTTACTTCTCAACGGCATATAAATACTTGAGACAAGAATGATGTGGTTTCAGCTGATTATTTAGTGATATGCAAATCATCCCATATCGTCAGGTGATCTAACTGACCGATCTGAAGACAAAATTTTAATAAGAAGAGATGGTCTTCTGTGGCCATATGTTTTTGTAGCTTTTTGTAATTCGTATACAGATAAATCCACATCGTAATGTGTACCAGAGAGAATCATGCAAAACGCCTGTTGGAAACAAATAGAAACACCACGTTGCCTAGCAACCCGAAGGACAAGGCCGCGGACGCCTCTCTCTCGTTCACATGACGACGACAGTGATATTCGGATTTCTCTGTATATTATTGTCAAATTTGACAGTCAGCGGAAGTATGTGATCAGCTGTTTCGTTCAAAGACGCCAACACGTGATAAAGGAGCATGAAAAAATATACAGTGTGATCCACAAGTCGTGACCAAAAATGAACATTACAAAGATACGGGGTGTTGAAGTTTAAAAATGAAAAACAATTTTTTTATATATTCAAAACCATCAACTTGAATGAACGGAAATTTGGTATATGGATTTATTGTCCACATTCAAAAGTCTGCTCAAAATTAACGTACATCAGTAGCGGAGATACAGGGTATTAGTGGCATTATTTTTCCAAATGAAAATAGTACGCCACACATTTTATCGTTTTTTACGCCAGTATTTCGTCACGTAATAATGCGACCAGAAAAACATCTTGACGTTTATGATCCTACCATAATTTTGGACATGGGGAGGGGGAAGGTTTTTCTGAAGAAATACAAGTTTTCTTAACAAATTTTACTTTATTACAAACCATTATAGGTGTGTACAAATGAAATATAAAACGAAACAAATGAAATGTTAGTGATATGTTGTTAAAATAGATCAGTATATTATTTACAAAATTCTAACACACGCCCTATCCAGCATACATTGATTTTCAAGAACTTCAGACTATCCTCTGTCTCAGGATCATACTGACTAGCCCTAACAAGGACGAAACAGCATCTAAAAATCTATGCATACTGAAAAGTGGACGGCAGATACGTTTTCAAAACAGACATGAAATAAGCAATCTGTTTCAAACACATATCTAAACCTCAAGGAGCTCAGACTATACACAAGATGCAAAAAATATGACTGTAAATATTGCTATATTCGCTATAAGGGCCGAATCGCCAGTCGTTCCTAAGATTGTAGGACGCCTTTATGGCCTCCTTGATTTTCCTGGTGTTTCCTGTCCTTCAAAAAGGCGCTCTAACTTTGAAAAGTATTAGAAAGAAAAAAGGCGGACCCCCCGAAAAAAAAAGGAGAAAAATGAGTGATTTGGAACGGAAAATGAGTAAAAAATGAGCGGTTTGGAAGCTTTTCTCTAGTCAAGCCATTGATATGAATAAAAATGCTTCATGCTTAACCTAGAAGGGCTTCTAGCTCCTATGATAGACCAAATAACGACTTTTCGACTCACTGATACACTTTATAGACGTGAGCGCCTACAGGACGCTCATTGAATTGAAAAACATCAAAAAATGATGATAAAAATGAGCAAAAAAACGGGAGCAAAAATTGGCAGCCAACAAAATAATGAGTAAAAATGAGTGGACACCCTGTTGATAATTTCCATGCATCTTTTGGAAAATGCTTCCATTCCGGATAGTTATGCAAAAAAATAAATCAGAATATTTTTTGTACACCTTGTACATAGCAGCGCTCCTATAAGTCATATTAACTAAAGTCGCTAGATTGCAATAAGATTAAATGTGGAAAGCACCGAATTAAAAGAATACTAAGAAGTATTTTTGAACATTCAGAGGTAGAAAATGGTAGAATTATAATAAACATGATAAAACGAAAATACATACATCCATCAACTAAATAAAATGGCAAGATGTATCTCAACGAGGGCAATAAAGATGTGCCATAACACAAAAGTTGCGCAATTTTTAATTGATCAAAATTTCTAATAACCGTTTTGGAGTCAGCAATAGTAAGAGAAATGTTGATCAGATGCATGCGCACTAGCAAAACTGCCGAGGTCTTGTATTAAAATCAATCAGTTCGATTTTTCATGTAACTTTCTCTGCAATTCTGATGCAATAGTTTGCAACTTACAAATTCATTCAAATACCCCTAGAAAGGTCCTGTGGGTATGTGACTATATTTAAATGTTTACAGATACCTTGAGATTGCATGCAATGATCTTGCAGACTGTAAAACGGTTTTAAGAGACTCGGGTTATTTGCCTTTTGTTGTGCGAAAATTAAAGATCGACCTGATCTTGGAGAATCCGCCTGATCTTGAAAAGTTCAAGGATTTTATTTTCAAGTCAAAAATCACTACAAACATTTCCTCCATGTCTTCGTACATCTAACTCACCCCGTAGAGAATTAGTGGATAGTATATTGTATCTGAACCTGAGGGGAGTCCATTTCTCAAATAAAAAAATGTATACAAGGTGATAATACAGAAGAAATTACGATTTGAGCTTATATCTACCCTGTACTGTATGAAAATTAACCTATTGTTCACAACACCATTCTATTGTACAAACATGTGTATTTACAAAAAAAACGCTATTATATATAAATATTATATTTCAATTATTTAACTATATAACCTAAGAACTTGTATTTTGCACCCAAAAATTTCATCTAGGGATCACCACAGCCGAGTGACAAATATTGAAATGACTCGTGTAGCAATCCATGGAATCCTACCTTCAATTTTTTGAAGCGGAAGTTCGCTTATGGGAAATTAAAGAATCAAAAATATGAAGTCTCATCTCAATGTACAAGATTTTCAAAATGACATGACCTCGAGAGGTTGACTAAAAAAATGTATAACAAAGGATCGTACGTTTTTGAACCTGTAAAAGGAAAGAAAAGATAACCTTAATTTTGGAAATAACCTTGACCGTGCCCTTGAACACGACATCAAGGTCATTGAGACGTTACCGTAAAACTTTTATAACAAGGAATCGTATGTTGATCATCCCGCAAACGGAAAGAGGAGCAGAAAACCTTACGTTTAGTAATGACCTTGAAAATGCCCTTCAAGTTCATTAATAGACTAACTTGAAAATCGTATAACATGAACTCATGTTTTTGATCTCGCAGACTGAAAGATTAGAAAATATTACGTTTGGAGATGACCTGAACAGTGACCTTAAAAATGTCCTTCAAGGTCACTCATAGGTTAACTTGAAAATCGTATAACATGAGATCGCAGAGTGAAAGATCAGAAAATCTTACGTTTGGGGGTGACCTTGACAATGACCTTGAAAACGACCTTCAGTCGCTTTGGAACTCCAAATGGAACCACAGGTGGAAAGGATCAAGGTCGTTTCTTAGCGTAAAAGTTTAAGTTGACCTTGAGAGTCACTAAATAGTATTTCTTGTGCAGCGTGTGTACAACAAAAAATGATTTTTTTTACGGAATATGCCCTAGGACAAACTAAAACTACCTGTAAGTTTCTCGCGGCCATTTAGAAACTCCAACTCCAAAAAATTGAATATAGCTCAGCTGTTAGACGTATTTAAGATAAATTCATAATTATTTGTTTATAGACATTTTCTTTTATTCAGTGGTCCAGGTATACCGCACTCACTATAAAGAGGATGAATTTTACACCCTATATTCAATAACATTTTTCTTAGTGTAACATTTATATTTTCACTATGTTTACATTTTATCACCCCGTATACGTATGTGAGCAACCCAAAAATCAGTGTGTGTAGAACTACGAAAAAATCAGCTGCCTTCATAGAAATAACATGAAAAACTATCCGTTTAGACTTAAAATTGCAACCTGCTGTTATTGGAAAATGAAGCAACATAGATGAGACTGCAAATTACTGTAATGAAACTAAAGTCCGTTTGAATGACAATAACCCTAAATCGTTGCTGTGGTTACATGACGATAAAAAGAAAGCGTAGAAAGTCAACAAACTGAAAAATCTTCTCGATGTCGCGGAACTTTAGATCAAGTTTAAATGGATAGTGTTTACGTAAAAATTCTCTTATAAAATACTCTGTACTATAGATTCCTAAACCGTTTGTTTACACTTATAAATGGAAGAACTAAAATAACTAGATGCTAAAAAGTTAAATCTTAAAGCAGGTTAGGTTATTCCTTTTTTTTTTTCGAATGAATAATACGATTATTTCTGTTAATATGTCCAATTTCAGTCTCACAAATTCCTAAAAAGATCGCTGAACAGCTTCAATGCGTCAAAGTCGGTTACCACTATTTAGAAGTAAGGGATTTCGGTCATTGCACTTCGGGATTTTTATAATCACCAGACTTGTTTTTAACCTGAAAGTATTGAAAATTCTCTGAAGTCCAATTGGATAAAGGAACAGACGACAGTGATGTTGAAACTAAACAAAAAACAACGGTCTAGTTTTGGATCGAACATCAGATAATTCTTGTCGCGTCCACCAAGTAATTCTGGAAAAATCATAGTCCAAGTCCAAAATTGAACCCACCCTTTTATCCAAAAACCACAGTATACTTTTCCGAAGATTTTTTTGGAAAGTATACTCTAGTTTCTGGGTAAAAACTTTGTGTAATTTACATTTTCGAACTTTCAATCCTAGCCTACGAATTCTGCAGGTCAGACTTTCGTCATTGAAACTTTGATACAATGGAACTGTTCAGCTACTCAAATGTGTACATATTATATTCTCCAAAACGTATGTAGACACCAAACAAAGTAAATACAGTACCATAATAAGATATTTTTTTTCATAGAAAATATTCATGCTTTGAATATTTCTTTTCTATATAATTTCGACCAATCCTATAACTTTAAAAACTGAAAAAATCCAAGTTCAGGTATCGTAGGTTCTGTCTCAACAATTAAAAAAATATTCTCATATTTCCTTTCAACATTACGTTACGTCTCTTTCAATATTTTCTGCAAAATATCGTATTCATTAAAAATATACCATCCTGATTTTCCCTACAAAACATAATATTCTTCTCCTCTGATCTACATGTAACAGTTAATACAACTAATTTTATGAAGGAAAACAATCCGACTTGTAGGAATGTTTATTATTTTTTGTGGGTTGTAGCGTTCATCTGAATTTCTTAAAAAAAAGTGGCCGTACACAAAAACAGGTTTTTCGAGACGTCGTGTTGTGTGTGCACAGAAGTATAATCTTTTAATATCACATCTAATATACAGGGTGATTCAGCTGCATTACTATGTTATTGTATGTAAAATGAAGACGTCTATTATTACTATTATTATAACAAGAAAAGACGGACAAGACGAATAAATTACGAACCTCGGCATATTTTCAAAGTGGAAAAGACTGAAGTGCTCTTTACGGTTGTCACCTCAAAATATTCAAACCAATTTTTCTCCGAAACGAATAATCCTGTGGGGCATTGAATTTTCCAATTTCCACGCTACTGCCACAACTTCGGCCACGAAAATTTTTGGTCATACTGTTTCTACGTCAAGTCAATACCGTTTTGCTAAACGTATTAATATTTGACTTCCACAAAAAAAAAATCAAAAGGTTTCTAGAAGAACCCCCACCCCTACATAAATTGCAGCAAATTTTTTTCACAACTCTCCCAACGAGTCCGGATTTTTTTGTTCATGTAAAAGACCTCATTTTTTGCGCCACCGTTTTCTGAATCACCCTGTATAAACAACAAATGCTAAATATACCAGTAGTCGATTTATTTTCCTAAACTTTTTAGCACAATGTTCCCGTACAACAAATATTATATTAAAGAGACGTTTATCGTTAATATAAAAAATATATACAATTCAAATTTCACGAATTCATGTAGAATTGATATGTAACTTCTAAAAAAATGCACGCGTACACGAATTTTGTCAATCAAGAGCGTTCATCTGAAATTTTAAATATTCCGAAAAAATGTGAACCGTTTCCCAGGCATATCATACTTTCATCCGTATCATTGTACTAACCCTAAGACATCTGTATATTTTTCTACAACACCGTACAAAAAGAAATACTCAAAATGTTAGACGCGACGCGAAATACGGTAAAAACGTCCGTCGCGTCACAGAAAATTTGTTTAATAGCACGCGTCTATGCCCTCAGAAAAAAATACCAAACACGTCGTGCCAGGCAATTCCAGCGTCCTCCTTACGGTAAATCTTGCTCAAACTTTGGGGAAAACCTCTCCAGAACACCTTTGATCTAAAGTTCTCATGGGCTCTTAAAGCGTTTCCATGATATACAGGGTCTCAAGCATGCGAGAACGGAGTATTTCTCCTAAACAAAAACTCGTCAAAGACCAAGATGGTTATTATACATAATAATACCCAAGGACACATTTCTCAAATACTCACAATTATACAGCGTGTTCCAATTTTGCTCGACCTTAATTTTTTTTAATTGCAAGTTTGTACGTTTTATTACACATTCGGATAAGCCCTTTTAAAAGAGGAAGATTGAAATGACTTACTTATGGTTTATTAGTTATTGCCTGTTGGGTTTTTTATCTAAGAAACACCACAGTTTGACAACCTGCATATTTGACAGTTTGCATTAGTGTATTGATGAAACGGACCATAACATTCAAGGTCATGTCAAGGACAAGTCACTTCTTTTCGATTAGATTTTTTAATACTGAAATGAAAAGATTGAAGCATTCATCAACTTAAATGCCTCCACTGATGTAAATTGTCAAGACAACTGATGAGGTATTTTGTAGGTCAATAACTAACAATCAAAACCGACAAGTACCGAGGTTATATCGATCTTCTTCTTTTAAAAAGGCCTACCCGAATGTGAAATAAAAGACACGGCCTTCCATTAAAAGGAAATGTTTTTGACGTTGGAATTGGCACACCCTATATAATTGTGAGTATTTTAGAAATGTGCCCTCGGATACCATAAATAGTTGAACATTACTCCATTCTCGCATTCTTGGCACACCCTGTATATCAAGGAAACGCTTCGTAGGATTGTTAAGAGCCCATGAAAACTTTTGATCGGGATGCTCCGAAGAGCTAAATTCCGAAGTTTGAGCTAGATTCACCGTGAGGTCTGTGCCCCCTCCTTTAATACTCAAAGCCCGGAGGAATTCAGGAAGAATTCGAGATTTATCTACTGTAATTCTTTTGGGCTTTCGCGTTCTGAATCAGCAAAGAGCTGAGTCAAGAGTCAACCTGTGTCAGCCTTTTAACGATCGCACTCCTGTCTGTTGTTTTTCTTCTGAAAGCAAAGATACACATTCGTAGTTTATTTCTTATATTGGTTAGTAACCACACATAAAAACGATTATGGTCAGTCTGGTTAAAAACAGAGAGATTCCCCCTATTTAACTATTGTTGGCACATGGAATGGTGAGGTTCACGAATCGAACCTTTTTGGCATTACTTATGAAAAATGTTTACGTGTATCTGATATAGTTTTAATTCCAAATTTATGTCGCCTAAATAAAATACATTTTCGTTCATTGCCATCAAATAACGTGAAACGCTCTAGAATCAATCACGTTTCAGCTGACCAAATGTTTGACATGATTTGGAATATAAAACTATTTTTCAACATGAAAATCTAGTGTGGCAACGAGCTGCTTCGTTTTACAGGTACTCCTTTCTATGCAATTGCAGGTACAATACCCTCCTAGCTTCTGTCTGCTGAAAAAAAACGAAATGACATCACAAAGATATTAGACCGCCTAGAAACACGAAAAATAAAAACACAAATCCCGTGGTTTTCATGTTGATAAAACAGTCTTTCTGACTAAATGAAACCACGCATACACGGTGTCCCAATTGAATCTGTCCACCTAAATACTGCGAAAATTGATAGTGACTTTGACAATGACCTTGAATACGACATTCAATGTCAAGTGAATATTTTCAAATGGAACGCCCTCTTTTCACACCGGAATTGAAACGAGTAGTAAAGTTCACGTCAGAACGTCACCCGACATGACAATGACCATTGCCTTTAAGGTCACATCAAGGTCAAATCAAGATATAAGAAACAATTTTCTCCAGCAAAAATGTTCGGCAGGACAGCTGTGAGGTCACCCAAATGTGTCATCGAGCATGACCTTGACCTTCAAGGTTAAGTCAAAATTCTCGAGAGAAAACTCTCTATTCCGCAAACGAAAATTTATGAATGAATGCGACTACGAATATAAATAAAGTTCAAGATCGACACAACAAGGTCACATTTGGACGTGAAATTTTCTGCATATTCTACTTCCATTATAAAAATATGATGTTTCCTTAGGAAATTTTGACTTGACCTCAAATAACGTTAAAGCTTGGCACAACCTTGACTTTGAGGTCAAGGTTGCATTCGGACGAGAAATTTGCTGCAATTTCCATTTCAAGTAGAAAAATAAGAGGTTTCCTTAGGAAATTTTGACTTGACCTCGAATAACGTTCAAGCTTTTCACAATCTTGACTTTAAGGTCAAGGTCGCATTCGGACGTGAAATTTTCTGCATTTTCCATTCCCAGTATAAAAATAAGAGGTTTTCTTGGGAAATTTTGACTTGACTTCAAATAACGTTCAAGCTTGACACAATCTTGACTCTAAGGTCAAGGTCGTATTCGGACGTAAAATTTTCTGCATTTTCCATTCCCAGTATAAAAATAAGAGGTTTCCTTAGGAAATTTTGACTTGACAAATAACGTCAAATAACGTTCAAGCTTGACACAACCTTGACTTTAAGGTCAAGATCACATTCAAACGTGAAATTTTCTGCAATTTCCATTTCCAGTATAAAAATAAGAGGTTTCCTTAGGAAATTTTGACTTGACAAATAGCGTCAAATAACGTTCAAGCTTGACACAACCTTGACTTTAACGTCAAGATCACATTCAAACGTGAAATTTTCTGCATTTTCCATTTCCAGTATAAAAATAAGAGGTTTTCTTGGGAAATTTTGACTTGACAAATAGCGTCAAATAACGTTCAAGCTTGACACAACCTTGACTTTAACGTCAAGATCACATTCAAACGTGAAATTTTCTGCATTTTCCATTTCCAGTATAAAAATAAGAGGTGTCCTTGGGAAATTTTGACTTGAAAAATAGCGTCAAATAACGTTCAAGCTTGACACAACCTTGACTTTAACGTCAAGATCACATTCAAACGTGAAATTTTCTGCATTTTCCATTTCCAGTATAAAAATAAGAGGTGTCCTTGGGAAATTTTGACTTGACCTCAAATAACGTTCAAGGTTGTGTCACCTTGATTTTAAGGTCATAAAGTATATAAAATAAAATAAGTATATAAAGTATATAGAAAGTATTTCTATTCAAAAATGTATGTTTTCACCCCATAGAAATAAAAATATTTCCAAAGGAAGGAGCATACTGTTGACTACATTTTTCGCATTTAACTTTTTTAGTAACCGCGCAAAATAATGAAATTATCGTCCAAGCCCGCACTAGAAACTCACCCTGTAAGTGGCTTCATTTGGCCAAAAACAAGGAAATTTTACACACACCTTTAACTATAATTATAATCAAGGACAATACTCAAAGTATAGTGCAAGACTAAGTTGGAATAGAGAGCATAAGCCTGAAAAGTTCAACTAGTAGGCTCAAAACGCAAAGGGTAAGAAGTCATATTAGTAGAAATGCGAGACAATTTATTATCGTGAAAAATATATTACCTTAATTCTACATGCTGATACTGAAGTCTTTGGGGGGCGCGTTAGGCGTTTCGTTTTCTATCCTCCAGCCGCCCAAAGCGGATTGTTGGTACTTGGACTGCAACATGACTCTTTCCATGACGCAAGACGCTGAAAGTCTCGCTTCAGCGTCGTGGTCCCAGCATTCTTCCATCGTGTCGCACATTGAAGCTAAGCCCTGTAAATAAATGGAATCATTTTAAATTATAAGTAATGTTATGGCACACAGACTACGTAAATTAAATCATTGTACATGTATTGCTCTCTAAATGGTATATGTAACAAATGCTTTATTATTATTACTCCAAATATGGCTTAGCGCCAAGATCCTTACCGCGTGGTGCCTCCAATGCTTCTGTATGTGCGGCCGCACTTTTCTCTGCACCACAGCCTCCTGCATGTCCTCCAAGGTGGGATGCTGCCCCACCTCCTCTTCGAAAGGCAGCCTGTACTCTGGAACAGGTCCGTCCTGCGCCGTGCACCGAGACGCGAGCTCCCACAGGACGAGACCGCAAGCGTACATGTCGATGCGCAGGAATGCGTCCGAGGTGAAATTTATCGCGCCTTCTAGGACTTCCGGGGCCATGTATCTGAGAGAAAATGTCACAGTTACAAACATTAGAGTAACCAAGCGTTGACTAACGTAGTCTAGTTGAAAATAGCCAACCTAATGACATACTCGCGCGTCCAAAAAATCATCCGAGATAAAATGAGGTACCGTATCGTCATCCATGAGAATTTCTCACAGCTATTTACTATAGGACTCACGTACCATCCAAAAAAACGTATCTCTAACTCAAAATTTTTTAGATAATCATGGAACAGGTCCGTCCTGCGCCGGGTACCGAGACGCGAGCTCCCACAGGACGAGACCGCAAGCGTACATGTCGATGCGCAGGAATGCGTCCGAGGTGAAGTTTATCGCGCCTTCTAGGACTTCCGGAGCCATGTATCTGAGAGAAAATGTCACAGTTACAAACATTAGAGTAACCAAGCATTGACTAACGTAGTCTAGTTGAAAATAGCCAACCTAATGACATATTCGTGCGTCCAAAAAATCATCCGAGATAAAATGAGGTACCGTATCGTCATCCATGAGAATTTCTCACAGCTATTTACTATAGGAGCCACGTACCATCCACAAAACATATCTCTAACTCAAAATTTCGCATCGGAAGTAAAACCAGGGAGATTTTCTAATTTTTTCCAAGTGCACGAAATTTTCAAAAATATCCAAAAACAGCAATTCTTCAATATTTGCAGGAATTTTAAATTTTCATGCAATTCTCACCGTCTCGTTCCTACTTGACCATGCGTATCTCCACAGGACTCTCCAGGCTTGAAAATGATAGCCAGGCCAAAGTCGGCAATACAAGCTGTCATGTCACTCTTCAAAAGCACGTTTTTGCTCTTAAAATCTCTGTGGGCCACTGAGGGTTTCGATGGCTCTCCTGGCAGCCTTCCGGGTATAGCTTCGTGAAGATGCATCAAACCTAGAAAATAAAATTAAATTCCACGGTGAAATTCGTAAAAATACAGCCTCTCACTTCTTTCATAGCAAGTGCCAAGTTCTCGATTCAAAAAGCTTACCTCTCGACATAGTTTCTGCCACGCGACATAGCTCGTTCCACGTCAGAGTGTGCGCCTTCAAGTAATCACATAGCGACCCTTTGTCATGATATGCTGTTATCAACCAGAATTCAGCTTGGAGATTGTCTCCTCTCTTCTCGACGCCAATGTAATGCAGAATGTTCGGATGATCCATATAGGCTAGTTTGAAGATATCTTGTTCAGTCTGCCAAGATTGCTTGTCCTATTCACAAAAATCGTTGATCGACTCAGTATCCTCTATGTATGTATACTAAGTGACATATAAACCCAGTTTAAATGGTTTTATTTTAATAAAATTTTGTATAAGTACTTAGTGAAGCATAATAAGTAAATGATACAAATTTCAAAATGATTGCACTGCTTTAAAGCCCTTTGACCTTTAATAATGTGTGGATGCACCCTGATGTGCTACGCATTCTCCAACGCGCCTAGGCATGCTTCTGATCAGGTGGTCAATGTCCTCCTGTGGTATCTCATTCCAGGCAACCACCAACTCCTCTCGAAGTGCTTCTAGAGTCTGAGGAGGACGTTGCAAATTGAGCAATCTTCTACCCATCATATCCCACACGTGCTCAATTGGGGATAAGTCGGGAGATCTTGGTGGCCATGGTAACAATGTGACATCATTATGTTGAAAGAAGTCTATTGTGACTCTTGCAACATGTGGTCGGGCATATCTTGTTGGAAAGTTGGATCTGCCAAGGTGTCAAGATAGGGTAAAAGATGGGGTTCTAGAACTTTGTGGATATAACGCTGCGCGTTCATGTTACCTCTGATGAAGATTAAAGGTGACCTGGAACCATAAGCTATAGCACCCCAAACCATAACTCCAACAGTGTGATGAACATGTTTTTCAACAAAAAACTGTGGATTCCTCCTTTCACCACGTCGCCTTCTAACCCTGGCACGACCATCGTGCATGCCTAAACAAAATCGAGACTCGTCACTAAAGACAATACTGTTCCATTCCTGATCCCAGAGTGACCGTTGTCTGCACCACTCAAGGCGATTACGTCGGTGTTCTCGAGTTAAAGGGAGGACCCAGTGTGGCCGGTATGAAAAAGAGCCAAAACTTCTCATTCGTCGGTAAACACTTCGCATGCCAATAGGTCTTCCGTGTTCTGCAAACCATTCATTTGCAATGGACCTGGTAGTGGAGAAACGGTCCCTTAAGGCCAATAATCTTAGGCGGCGATCTTCACGGTCTGTTGTTCTACGGCGGCGTCCAGTGCCCTTGCTCTTTGCGTACGGCCTTCTCGAAGCCATGCCTGACAACACCTAACCACAGTGTCTACACTTGTTTGCACTCTAACTGCAATTGCCCGAAAAGAAAGTCCAGCTTCCCGAAGTCCCACTATACGGCCCCTATCAAACTCACTAAGTTGACGAAATCGTACAGGTCTCCGTACCCTAGGCATCGTAACCGATCGTAAAGGATGTCAAGAACCAGAATCCGCCAACGTTGATTCTTTACTGCGGCTGAAATATTCATTTTTGGAGCGTTAGTGAATTAAAAAAAAACAGTATAAAAACCGGAATGTCCAACTGATAAGGCTGAAAATTTTTTCACTTGTTATTTACAGTAAGATAAATACATTCACCAACTTTTATTAAAATAAAACCATTTAAACTTTGTGTTCGGATTTATATGTCACTTAGTATATTATCAAATATCATTGCCTTGTATTTATTCATAAACTAAGTCTATATACTTAAAAGAAAAACTGATTTTTATGCGTGATAGACATATCAGATTTCCAAATACTTATGATAAATATACCTATTCGCCCCAGAGCTTTATTTCAGCGTTCTTTCACGTACAGTGCTGCAGTTTTATACAACGCATTGAGTCGTAAATTTAAAATAATGCCATTGAATTGATCGCGAAAGCTGTTAAACCTCATATTTGCTTGAATCCATAGATGGAAAATGTTGCACTCTGATTTTATTTTTTTTTTCATTACTTTCTTTATGTACATATAGTAAGCTTTCGTATATATATATATATATATATATATATACAGGGTGTCCGCAGAGTTGGGGTTTTCCTTTTCAGAAACAACTACCCTTAAAATAACAAAGTTGATGTGAAGTGAAACGAGGGCGACCAAGTAAAAAAAAATAAAAGAAAAAGTACTCACTGTCCAGTTGACGAGAAGGGCTAAGTACGTCTCTACCCGAAATCATACCGCTCCAACAGAAAATGAAATCAGCTGATGAGCATACCGTTCACCATGCCAGCCCAAAGATTCACCGAAAATGTTTGTTGAAAATGTGCCTGACGGACAGCGTGCGGATTTTCTACTGACCAAACATGAGTGTTGCGAAAGTTATTCACCCCATTACGCGTGAACGTAGATTCGTCTGTCACCAATATGCACTTCAAAAAGTCCGGATTATTGTCATGTTGATGCAACAACCACTCACAAAACCGCACTCTTGCTGGAAAATCGTCAGGTTGAAGGGCTTGTACACGTTGGACGTGAAACGGATACAGCCCCTCTTCACGCAGCGTTTACCACACTTTAGTTTTTGATACTTGCACTTCTCTAGCCACGTCTCTAGTGCTTGTTGTTTTTTGAAACGCAATCGATTATATGGGTTCGTTTACCTCTACACGCGTGACCGTAACCGTCGGTTGAAAGTTGCATACTGACCTGACACACTGACCCCGACCCAGTTCTGCCGTCGGGTTGAGATCTTGTACCAATCGGTGATGTCTCGGGTCGCGGCTACAGGACGGTATTCAGATATTTTTGATGTTGCAGAGCTCTTTATCTCGGTTCCTTTAAGACATTGGTGTATATAGTACTAAGAAAAATTGCTTATGTTTTCAAGATCTACACGTTGCGGACACCCTGTATATATATATATATATATATATATATATATGCATTTTGTCTTATACACCTCCGAAATGCACTATGCTCTATACGAATACGCCTCCAAAATCGGAGGCGAATTGGAAAATTCGGAGGCCAAAACGTATCGACGTGTATAACATGTTTAATCGTCGTGTGACGTATCAAAACACATTTTCCCAAATTTTTCGGTGGAGGCCAATTCGTCATGTGCACATATACAGTTATACAATTCAGTTCAGGAATTTTTTAATAGATGGCACTCAAGTCTTATACACTTATACACGACATATTGTGGGCTTTACCACTTTACCTCCATGCATTCTTCAGTCAATGCGCCTCCGAAATTTGGCAACATTACATGGAGGCGAATTGGATGATCTAATGGCATGGAGTTGAATTGGACGGTTTATATATACTCATGTATATTCGGTGTCTCATATGTATAAGAAAGCGAAAATTTAGTTTTGACAGTTCAAGAATTCGCAGTTTGTGATAGATTTTTTTAAATTCTAATAAAGAAGATAAATAAAAGTAAAATTCACATTCGCATGACTTTTTCCCTCTACATGATGACTTAATTAGATTTTTGATCCGACGATTCGTTCATTCGTAATTATAATCAAATGACGTTGATGATGGTTTTTCTCATCCGAAATATCGAATAAATGTAAAGAGCGATATGTAGTTGGATTTTGAATTAAAAGGTTGCCGTGAAACGAAACGTCAGATTGACAATCTAATAACATCAGCTTGTACAGCAGAAAAAGTAGCAAGGGGAATGTGAAACATTTACTGTCATATATTATCAAATATAATCAGACGAAAATAAGAACGGAATCGTGGAAATTCTGTTAACTTGGATTATTAAAAAAGCACAACTAAACAAAAATTTTATTTATTTTTAAATAAACAAAAATAAAATATTTTGAGAAAGCACAGTTTCCTAATATTTTAAACAAAGTTTCTGCATTATTAAAGAAACATTTTGAAATAAATTGATTTATTCTGTTTAATGGTGAAATGAAATTGTGCTTTTTCCAAAATCCAGGTAACTAGAACTTCACGGTTTTGGTTCCGAATTTTATAAATACCGATACAATTGCTTATATCTCAAATATCTTTTGATCAGTACCTCACAACATAAAACCTATAGGTTTTAAAAACAATTGCACAAACTAAAAAATTAGCAAGGAAAGAATAGTTTTTCGAGTGTCTGAAAATTATAAATAAGATAGATGTCAGAATGTGACATAAAACACTGGATGACATAATGAACATTATCTCAAAACGAATCTTTATTATACAAGATGATGTAATTCTGAATAAGAATTTCTTTATTTTTAAATGTAATGACGTCGCAAAGAACTGGTAGTTTGAAAGAAATTTCCAACACAACTTAAATTTTTGTAGTCAGATTTACTTCTAAAATTCACAAACTCTGTGGATGAAAAAGCACGTCTTCAAGAAAAATGTACTGTTTAGTTCAACTATTTATCTAGTTTACACACAACTTTGACAACATTTTGAAAAATTTAGTGGACCAGAATTTGTTGTAGTAGATTGAATGGCTTCTGTATATTCAGTGAAAAAATGACAAAATAATAATAAAAATCTTCGACGCTTTGTACTCTTGCATTTATAGAAGCTTTTTTTATATCAGCTCACAGATTTTTCTACATATCCTTAAAACACAACTCAGAGCAACCAGTGATCTGTATAAGATACCTTTGAAAAACAAATATTTTTATATTGCCGGATACAGTGTCACACATAAAGTTAGAATCATATGGGATTTTTTTTTCTTAAACTATTTAGAAAGAATTTGATTTCGCGGTTAGTTTTTGCTAAATGATGCCAAATAACATGCATATGAGCAATTACGTGACCATTCTTCATAGTCAAAATTGAGGATTCTTTGTTCAAATCTCAAAAACCCAACTCTCTTCTCAAAATTTCGGGAAATGCTAAAGGAAAAAGTTGTTTGTCTTTCAATTCTTTATTTACATCCGAATTTTCAACTGTCTAATACAAATTCCAAATTTATTTCACATTTGTGAATTTTTCAAATTTCACCAAAGCTCAAAAAAATATATACTACTGACTGAACAAAGCTTCACTTATTTCTATAGATATTATAGACAAAAGTTTTCACGCGAACCCAGTCTTTGTCATGGAATATCTCGGGATACTTTCCTATTAACTGCATGCATTCATTCTTTTTGGGGGCCTTTTTTGTGCTAATGTGGGACTTGAAATGTTTTTTCACTAGAAGAGCCTGTTCAGAAGTCCAGAATGTCCTCCCTGATATTTTCTTCTTCGATACTGGTCGACTTTCTTCTTCCGGGATTGCTTAAAGTAAGTTATTAATAAATATCAACATTCTGTTATTCTAATAGATGGGAGGGATGGTCATTTAGTGTTTGAATCGAATTGTATTTTAAAAGCAAAAAATCTAATAAGAGGTAATTAGTGTCGTTTCTAGAGTGAATGTTCGTTGTACTAAACTCTTGAAACATTTTTTCTTTCCTATCCATGTACTAATTGGTACTTGATATGCGATATTAAAAAAACATGTTTTTTTATTCTGAAAGTTTTCAACAGCTTGAGAATGGCTCTGCGTTTAATAAATTGATATTCAATATTACTATTAAAAGTTATACGTACGATTTACATCAAGGACGTTTAAATACACTGACTAAATGAGTCAAAGGGTATATAAACTTGCATTGCTTTTCTTCAGTAGAACGATCAGAAATTGCTTTGGCCAAAAGGGGCATGAATATAGTATTTTTGTTAAGGTTAAGTAGAATAGCAATATATGGCTAAACTTCGCCGATTTGTAATATAATTACAAATAAAGTCCTGTTATTATTATTATTATTATTATTATTATTATTATTATTATTATTATTATTATTATTATTATTATTATTAATAGAAATACTTATTAATAATTTCATACTATCGATAATAAATATTTTTATAAGATCTACGCGGAAAGAGAATTAAATTACTAAAATAGCTGCAATTTTATTTTTATCAATTGATACGTTTTGCCGCATACATTTAAGCTTTGCAGAAACAGCCATATTTACTGATCACTTTTTGACTTTTCACTGATTACCTTGAAATGCCGTACAGTCAGATTCATTTGCATCTAGGAAATCGTTATCTTCATTATCTGATTCTTCTTCAGCAAATTCACTCATTGGATTAATATTAATTTCATTTAGCGACTTTCCTTTATACTTGTCAACGCCCTTTTCCATTAACATTAGGAGTTTGGAAATTTTTGCGGTTTGGTACACATCTTGTGGCAGCCTAGAAAACAAAGTACTTAAAGAGTGAAAAATATGCAGAGTGTCACTAAATTGTTACTCAAAATTTCAAACACAAATCGAACTTCAAAAAATAGTTAAAACATCTCCTATGAACAATGGACCCGGAAATGTTTAGTTTCCAAGATAGAGAATGGTAAAGTTGAAAATTGAAATTCGAATTTTTTTGAATTTTATAAACATTTCTCAATGTATTACTTTTAAAATTGGTCCAGAGGAAATTTTTCAACTACATATTTTCTGATTTATTTGTAGGTAAACTTTTAAATACTAATTTAGCGACATCCTGTATATATTCATTTGAAATTCATATTGGTCTTGATCCAGGAAAAAGGAAACGTCAATTTATTAAGCATAAGTAAAGTTTGTTACATCTGAGATAAAAATCATGACATCAAATAAAATTTTTTTCATTGTCGGTTTTTTCAATTCAAAGTGAATCCTATGCCGATCTTCAATTGTTATCGAGAAATGGGCGTCTGAATTTGATACTTTAACGCATTGATATATTTAGACTAATCAAGTTAGATCAAAATGGTTGCCACTTTCTTATAGCAAGATCCATTACCTATCCGATACCATTAGTCATAAATAGTAGGAAAAAGCTGACCACCAGGTGAAATTCAGAATAAGTATTGTTGGATGTTAAGAAAAAAGTGGAAGTACTTTGACTTGATCTTTTTAAACGCCACAAGATCACAAAGTTAAAAATTGTGAATAATTCGACACCATTTTCTCAAAATCATTTGAAAATCGGGAATGTAACTTAGAATTTCAGATGCTAATCAAAAATAGGGTCCCTATTTGAACACATTTCTACTGACATCCTTTTACTCTAAAATAAAAGTAACTGCGTAATATTTCTTCAGGGCATTTTTACAATAACGAAAACTTGAATTTCAAATGAATGTATGCCGTAATTTATTGTAGGGAGAACTTACTTATAAAATTCATTGTGGGTTTTTTCAGTATGTCCCATGAAGTGGGCGAATTGTTCACTCTCTTCCTTACTAAGGTTAAGAATTTGCATTACCGTTGCAATTTGCTTCCGTAATCTGTTAGAAGATATTTGTTTGGGAAATTCTAGATCAGCTTCTTGGGCAAATTTCCGTATAATAACATCCCCTCTTGTCCACTTCGAAGTTCCAGGACACCCAAATAAATATGGATTATTTTCGGGTACTAAGTGATGTTCTTGGCGGATTTTAACAAAGAAATCTATATAGGTTTGTAATGTTTGAGGGAATAGAATAGCTATGGGTCTACTACCTTTTCCACCTGTCACAATGCGTTTATAATATTTTGTTAGTATTTTTTCTGACTGAGACAATGCTTTTTCACACTCCTCTTGGTTAACCGGTTTCCAGTAGTTGATGTATGTACTTAATTTTGTGTATTGAACGTCGCCTATTCTTTTTCTGTTAAATAATATCGTTAAAATAAGAGAAGCCTGAATCAACTTTTTCATTTCTTTCCTATCAGTTGGATTGAGTGTTAGACAGGTCATTGCTTTATTTGCCACATTGGTAACGTAGTCTTTGAATTTCGTTATGTCCCGAGTTAAAGGTAACATTGCTGGTTTCTCCCATTGTTTTTCATTAAGGTCTTTAAATGCTAAGCTACTGATTTCCGTGGTCCACTGTGTATTTATGAGTTCTCGAAATCTGTTTATATCTCTTAATGCCTCTTCTTTATCAGAGATTCTTAAAGCTTCATCCTCTTTCAGGACCAGTCTGTGAAAAGTTCACAAACTTGTTTTAATGAAGTTCCCAGATGTGCAGGTAGGCTAGGTGCACGATATGTCTTAGAATATTTTTCATATCCCCCTACATGTTTTGCGCATTCGACTGTCATATCAAACAATTTTGGTTTAAAAACGTCTTGTAGCCTGAATTTTGAGTTATTTGTCATTTTTCTGAATTGTATCAGAAACCGTGCCAATTCTCTCATTTTATTGGAACAAACTGTAACGAGTTGTTCTCTTCTGTGTTTTTTGAGATAGTTTTCTCCAAAGTTATAAATTAGGTAGTCGGATTTCGCAACCAAGGAGATATAATCAGGTTTCATTCGGTCAAAGACTTCCTCTTTTACTCTCAGTTTGTGCAAGTTACTATTTTCATCAAAAGAACTAGCTATTAATGTTTGTGATGCTGCTAGTGAATTCATCTTACGAATTTCATTATTATTCGTGTGTTTCAGTATGCAGTTTTTTTTATGACGTGACAAATACGATTTAGACAGCATTGCTTTGCAGCGTGAACATGGGTAATATTCTTTAGATTCTGTCTTATAATGATACTTAGGCTGTACATTGCCTTTAAGATACTCTGTAAAATTTGCTGCATTTCTCAACAAACTTAGAATTTTTTTCCTTTCAGGATGGCTTTTTGGAAAAGACATCATATCTTGTACCTCTTTAGTATCATCGTGGTTCCGCTCAAGATGCCTCTCAAAATTTGTTACATCTGTCTGACAAAACTTACACTTTGTTCTCTTTTTTTTCGTTGTTGTCTGAAAAATGTAAAAAAAAATTGATTTTTTTAAATTTCTGCAAAAATGCTGATAGAAATTGATAATGAAACAATACAAGTTTGAGGGAGAGGCTTGGCATTTTCGGTGATATCTTGATTTAAAAAATGAGCTGGCCTGGCTTTTTTAGCTACAATATTTTATGACTGATAAATTTTTTATATTTTCTGACAGTGAGAATCTTGTCAAAGATTTTTGATGACCAGCAGTTATTTACTAGAAACAACGATACAATGGTGCTAATTTGAGACTGACAAAATAATTTAATCATGCCTTTAGGAATAATAGGTGACTCAAGGTAAAGTTAAAAATATTAGTCTAGAATTTCAAAGCTTATAAATATTATATTCCCACAAAGTAAGAAAACGTCTAGCAAAATATTTTACTCTAGAATTAAAGATTTGATTATCAAGTTAATAAAATATCCGCAGTAATATTTTTGTATATGATTATTTCCAAGTGAAGTTTTATGGTTGAACTTACTTTAGTTTGAGTCTCCGATATTTGATTGAAATTGGACACATCAATGTTACTCAGGATAACAATTTTAGGGGACTTTTCATTTAGCTGTTCATCCTGAAAAAATATTAGTAAGTTTCCATCAAATACAGATATACAGTATTTAACTGAAAATTTGCATCATAAAAGGGTAAAATCATTTTTAGAGAATCTGTTTATTACCAAAAAGAAAAAATACGAAACGTTTCACTTGTCTAAAAAATGGCGTCAAGTAAATTGACTTGGCACTTCCCTCGCACCGCCAAGTTTAAAGACTTTGGAAATTTAAGAACTGAAATATTGTCTTTCCAACAAAATGTACGGAGAAATCTAAGCATTGAATTACTGCTTTAGGATACGTACTAACGTCAAAAAACTGAACAAAACCCTCCCCCCACCCTCTACCGCCTTCTGCCACCCCCAACCCCCAATTTTTGACCCCTACAAAAATTTTAAAAATCAGGAACCTCTGAAACGTCCAAAAACGAAGTTTGAGCGATTTTAATTTTTTTTGTTTTTTGCTTCTAGCACCGCCGCCACTGGATAACTATTCAAAACTATAAAGGTTTTCGTCCTTGACATAATAGTAACCTTGTGTTCTTGTAATAATTTGGAAATTTAAACAGAAAATTTGGATTTTTTTTTTTAGAATCTGAATATATCTGAAATTATTCTGTTTACTTCCCTCGCCAACTGGCGGGAAAGTATTGTAATCGCGAAAAAAATCGAAATTGAGATGTTATGTTTTTTGGATATCACATGACATGTACATCACGAAAAACCATGTCACTCATTTCCGTCAGTCTGTCTGTCTGTCTGTCCGCTAATCCTATAAGCCCGTATAAGTTGGAAAGTACCAGTCGGATTTTGATGAAATTTTTACACAAGGTTACTATTATGCCAAGGACGTAAAAGCTTTATACTTTTTGAAAATCGATCCAGTGGCGGCGGTGCTAGAGGTAAAAAACGAAAAAAAAAAATAAAAAAGCTCAAATTTCGTTTCTGGACGTTTCAGACGTCCCTGATCATTTTGGAATTTTTTGTAGGGGTTGAAAATTGGGAGTTGGGGGCAGCAGGGGGCGGGGGCGGGTATGATTCAATTTTTGGACGCTATTATTTTTATACGTATCCTAACACAGTAATTCACTGCTACAATTAGGATTTATTTCGCAATCAGATTTCTCCGTACATTTATTCAAAAAATTTCAGATATTTTCAGATTCTAAAAAAAAAAATCCATATTTCTGTTTAAATTTTGAAATTATTACAAGACACAAGGTTACTATTATGTCAAGGACAAAAAACATTTATAGTTTTTGAAAAGTTATCCAGTGGCGGCGGTGCTAGAGGCAAAAAACGTAAAAAAATCAAAATCGCTCAAACTTCGTTTTTGGACGTTTCAGAGGCTCCTGATTTTTGATATTTTTTTGTAGGGGTCTAAAATTGGGGGTTGGGGGTGGTAGAAGGCGGTAGAAGGTGGGGGGAGGGTTTTATTCAGTTTTTTGACGTTAGTACGTATCCTAAAGCAGTAATTCAACGCAGCTATTTGTATATATTCCACACTTAGATTTCTCCGTACATTTGTTAGAAAGACAATATTTCAGTTCCTAAATTTCCAAGGTCTTTAATCTTGGCGTTGCGAGGGAAGTGCCAAATCAATTTACTTGACGCCATTTTTTCGAACAAATGTACGGAGAAATCTCATTGCGAATATATCCTAATTGTAGCGGTGAATTACTGTGTTAGGATACCTTTAAAATAAAAGCGTCAAAAAATTGAATCATACCCGCCCCCGCCCCCCTACTGCCCCAACCCCCAATTTTCAACCCCTACAAAAAAAATTCAAAAATGATCAGGGACGTCTGAAACGTCCAGAAACGAGATTTGAGCTTTTTTTATTTATTTTTTTCGTTTTTTACCTCCAGCACCGCGCCACTGGATCGATTTCAAAAATTATAAAGCTTTTACGTCCTTGGCATAATAGTAACCTTGTGTAAAAATTTCTTCAAAATCCGACTGGTACTTTCCAACTTATACGGGCTTATAGGATTAGCAGACAGACAGACAGACAGACAGACAGACAGAGCGACAGACAGACAGAGCGACAGACAGACAGACTGACGGAAATGAGTGACATGGTTTTTCGTGATGTACATGTCATGTGACCTCCAAAAAACATAACATCTCAATTTCGATTTTGTTCGCGATTACATACTTCCCGCCGATTTTTTTCGGAAATTCATTTTTAATGCAGATATATCGGGAGGCTCCTTTTAAATGGAACGCACTGTAAATATACTTCTATCTGTATTTTAATTGAAAAATGAAATAAAAATTTCTGCTACTTACAGTGGAAACGATATCCGATCTCATAATTTCTTCCACTGCAGCGTTATTTTGTTCTTCTTTCTTTTTAACTTCCTTTTTTTCTAACTCTTTTTCATTATTTTTCTCTATTGTCAATACATCCTAGAATATGTTTATGAATACAATAGTTAAAAAACTGAATTATCTTCAAGAGTTATAATGAAGTAGAAAAAAGTCAAACCTCAGTTTTTTGAAGATCGAAAAATGTCGTTTGCTTATCTTTAACTTCTGGTTTAAATGTGGGATCCTTCATCGAGTCATCGGAATCGAAATCGAGGAACGACATATCACCAGAAATCGATGGAGCGGGACTACTTTCATATTCATATTCATCTTCTGGAAAATCATTAAATCGAAAATAAAATTATTCAAAACCATAACCTAACAATATATTTCCATTAAACGACTCCAGACTATTGTTTGAATTAACTAAATAATACATTAAAAATGTGATTTTTTTTTGAATTTTTCATAAATCAATAAATTAAGTTAGTATTCAATTTGATCACCTAATTCAATAGACATGGAATAAATAATCACCTTTATCCTCTTTTTCCTTGTATTATCTAAGCTGTTTAGAATTTTTCTAGCTCTGTATGTTGGGCTATAATAAAATGCAGAATTATTATATTATTTCTTAAACTAAATCATTATCACTTACATATTCATTTTTGTATTGTGGAACTGGAGACCGAAACAAAGCCAATACACACACACACACTCTGAGCACGTTAACTAGACTAACACGACACCGAAGATCTGAAACTATTTAAGCATTGTCAATAATATTTTCAGGATTCTAAAAATAGCTCAAGGTCAGCATTTTTACTATTAAAGAACCGGCAACGCCGCGGGAGGCTGATTAGTCAACCAACATAGCAAACTATATACAAACGGAGGTATATTAGCAAATTAAGTGGTCGGAGGCATCTTACATTTAAAAGTATAGCGAAAATCTGTATAATTAAAAAAGACATATTTTTACCCTCTCAGGGGAAATGAGAAAAACAATGGACGGGAATCTTTCTGTAACCAATATACACCTGAGATATGTAGTATTTCAGCCGGAGGCCAGGGTGCCTGTTCGTATGTGGAGGCGATAAGGTTAGCTGTGCATGTATATATATATATATATATATCTATACACAATTAATTGTTAATTGGGAAATTGGCAAACCTTTTAGGCTTTAGTTAACTCTTTTAACTGTAATCTCGAGCTTTCAGCAATTCTCTATGGAGCCTTCATCAGGAGCTGAAAACACAATTATGATGCTAGCAGCTCCTGATGAAGGCTCCATAGAGAATTGCCAAAAGCTCGAGATTACCGTTAAAAGAGTTATCTAAAAGTTTTCCAATTTCCCAATTAACAATTGATTGTATTTTTTTGTCCAACTGGTCGTTTGCAATGGCAATGACTACTGCTCACATTATATATAATATATAATCATCTAGTTAGAAGCCTGGTACGACGACTGGTCGAATGTATATGGCATTAAGGCGGCAAATTAAATAAAACATGTCTAACCGTCTACAGAGACATACGTATTGCACGCTTCTACAGATTACGACGTCAGTGCTATATGGATTTCTGTGTATAAAATTTCATCCAGGTAAAGCCATGTATGCTGGGTGTTCCATTGTCTTTGTCGCTCAGTATATTACCAGTCTGTAATATAAACCTGTTATCCTGCTTATCGTCCAGGGAATAGAAGCATATACAACCAGAATAAGTCCAGTATAAAGGCATACTGCGAATAAGAGAGCTTTGAGTCATCATTCCGTCTAAGCGCCACCGGAAACCCGTACAGGTCTGCAATCATTCCCACAAGTTCCAGTGGCGGGTTATAAATGCTTATTAATATATTTCATACGGACAAAATATACGCCTATCTTGCAGTGTAATCTCCGCTCGTCAAGCATTGGTTCCAGGGGATTATTTTAACCTATAAGCGATATCAGGACGACCGGACAGAAAATCAACATGTGAAACTCGGCAAACATTATAAATTCGTAGTAGTGGTAAAGGATACGTTAGTTATGTGGCAGAACTAATATTTTTCAAATATCGGCCAAATAATCCAGATTTTGAAATCATTGATTTCTTACAGTTGAAGCATTAAAGATTCACGAATAGTTGGATGAAGTAGAATATGGATTTTTCTGTATTTATGGTTGCGTTTGATACAATTGCAGTATTAAGACCTCATTTTTATGACATTTGGACACAAAATGTATTATGAACAGATCAGTGTAGAGTTGTATTTATTTTACAAACTGATATTTACTATATACGGGTCTATCAAAAACGTTCTGGGTTTTCAATTAGAACATCTGAATGTGAATATTTGTAAATATCTTATTAGTTATGTGTAAGAAAATGAGAAAAACAATAAATGGAATCTGTCATGCAGGTTTTAAATTCAGATCAAAATGTGTAGTTAATTTTCTTCCTTTTCCATTAAATATCATATTCCTGAGCAGTATAGTATCGTATCAAAGCATTACGGATGTTTTAGTCTATAATCGTCGTGTATCATGTATACAGGGTGTTTCAAATTACCCTCACCATTGGGTTCCCGGAGACTGTAAGAGATACGAAGTCGCTTAAATGGGGACAAAGTTGCGTATTTAAGTAATCAACAAAATGCGACTTAGAAATTTTCGAAATTCAAAGTACAGGGTGGCCAATATGTATCTGACTGATTTAAATTACGCGCCATTTTTGATACACGCATTTCAGTAGTTGGCGCCCGTAGTAGTCGTTTAAAGCTCATGTGTCCAATTCATCATGGAGAGTCACACGATCCGTCAAGGCGTCCGTATTGTTAAAACGTTTTACTTAAATAATGAGTCGATTGTTGTAATGATTCGGGAGAGCGACAAGACTTCGGTCGAAATGATGTGAACAGTGTCAACCCCATTCGTCAGTTGGAGCCGAAATTTAAAACAAACAGGTCGTTCTCCAGAACTGGGTATTCGTCGCACGCATCGTCATGCACTATTTTAAAAATGACTTGCATTTGCGGCCATACAAAACTCAGTTAACCCAAGAACTACAGCCTAGCGATCATGAAAGTCGACGACAATAGTCACTATTGCAGCTTAATATCCAAAATAAGGATTTTTTTGCGACATCTGATAAATGAGCGATGAAGCCCACTTCGATATGAACGGATTTGTTAATAAGCAGAAATGTTCTATCTGGGCATTAGAGAACCCTCGTGTCATCAATTAACGACCACTACATCCTCGTCGAGTCACAATTTGGAGCGGTGTTTGATATGGAGGTGTCATTGGACCTTAATTCTTTGAAGATGCTGCAGGTAATTCTTACTATCACTGGCGAGCGCTACCGTGATATGGTGCAAAACTTTCTGGGTCCTTAAATCCAACAATTTAACGTGCAAAACATGTCGTTCCAGCAGGACAGAGCAACTTGTCACACAGCTAAGGAAACAATTAATCTTTTGCGAACAATATTTCCGGGACGTTTAATTTCTCGATTTGGTGGCCAACTGGCCACCAAGGTCTCCGGATTTAACGGCTCCTGACTTTTTATGGGGTTGTTTGAAAAATAGGGTTTATACCAACAAACCAAGTACTGTTAGAGCAGCTGAAGAACAATATTACGAAGCGATTGAAAATATTCCTCCCGAAACCTACCAAAAAGTGATGGAAATTGTAATCAAGATTGCTCAGGTTTGTGCGGCTTCTAGAGGCAGACATTTGTCTGATATTATTTTTCATACATAATTTCTAAGTTTTAATAAAATATTATGGAAAAATGGACGTATTTCATTTCATAAATATTCATGATACAAACCAGTCAGTTACATATCGGCCACCCTGTACTTCCGGAGAGACGGAAAAAAAAATTTTTTATATTGTAGTGGGACGTCAAAATAAATTGCACATTAGCATTGCCACTGTTTTCCTCTACAAGATATAATTAGAATTTCAATATGACGTTTCGTTATTTGCCCTTCAGCATCAACTTTATTTTTCCTTATGGATGACATATGCAATTTTTGCGCAGGTGAATAGTTTCTAAATCAGATTTCAAGAATGTATACATCAGTGGTGGCTCGTGGCAAAATAAAACAGGTGTTCTGCAAATCCGAAAATACCTATTTTTTATATGTCAGTTCGATCCTGAGCTCCTTGGCAGCAAATTTGTCGATCACCCTCCCGTTGAAATTTTCCTTTGTCGAAATAAATTCCTTTTTAGTGGACAGCATCGACAACGCTATAAGGCGAACCTGGGTCATAGTATTACGAAGAAAAGTCTTGATTCTTTTCAATGTTGAGAAATTTCGCTCAGCCTCTGATGTTGACATAGGAGTTGTAACAATAATTTCTAATAGCTTTTTTGGTTCTTTTAGTGTTTCCTCCAAACTATTTTGTATCAAAAATTTCAAAAGAGACAGAGTTCCATGTAAATCTCGGCAATTAGTCAGTGCATAAATAACAGACAACTGTGTCTTTAACAAACTGTTTTCTATTTCGGGATAAACCAAGCAGGTAGTTTCCAACTTGTCATCAGGACACTTACCACAGTATTCTCCAAAGTGTTCGGGGAATTCACTATATTGTCGCATACTTCTAATGCGGCAACTCGGTGATCGTGACTGCTATTACTACGTCGTCTCCTTTGTTGCCTTGGGGTTCAGTGCAAATACTTTTGGCTTCATTTATTATGTCATCAATTTTATTTCTCACATCGACAATACATTTTTCAAAATTATCGATAGCCGTTTTAACTTGCGCTAGCTCGGTTTTTCTCTTCTGCAACTGGTTGAACAAGATGTTCATGTGAGGCATGACATGATGAAAAAATGTCAACCAAAACACGAAAACAGAATCGTTCAACATACGGCGAATACCGCAAGCTGCCTTGCAAACGGTTTCATTATGAAATTTTCAGGTTTAACTGATGCGCATAGCAATGCACATAGTGCGTAAATGGATATCTTTGTTTAATTTTTGCCTGTACACCAGCATTACGTCCACTCATTACCGCGGCTTTGTGAAATCAGTTTGTTAGAGAAATTTCCTCTTAATGGATCTACGACGCTCAAATATGTCTTGTGAAAGTACCAGCGTCACATTTTCGGGATTCATATAATTCCATAAACGTTCTACTGGTTCGCCGTTAAATACGTATCTGAAAATTGTTACCACTTGGGTTTTCCCCGAAATGTCCGTTGTTTCATCTGCTATTATCGCCAAATACGATTCTCCGTTAATCTGTTTTATTATTTCTACATGAAAACTTCTAGAATCAATCCAGTCGATCGTTTTTCTTTCGAAGTTCCTTTAAATATTGAAGCATTTTTTATGTGTTCGCTTAAGGTTGTATCAAGCTCAGCAGAAAAATTAATCAGTCCACGAAATATTTCCGGGTTTTGGGAGCTCTCGGTTTCGTCGTGGCCCCGTAGCGCGCCAATTCAAATGCTCCGCAAAATTTTATACCGAGCACCGACCGACCAATCAGATATCGTACTTCGCATTAGATCTGTACGGATCTGTATAACGTGCAGCACATGCTTATGCTTAAATGGCGCATATAATTTTGTAGAGAGAGACAAAAGCAAGCGCGTGCGGCTTGTGTCGAAGTAGTGCACAGACCACAGACCCTTTTCAAGTGGCCCATGAATAATGTTACGCTGCGATCGCGACGAAAATGACAAGTACACATTGGTCGATTATAATGCTTTCTCAATACAAACATACTCGACGCTGTGTCTTGCGGGCGCAGCGTTGCCGGTATTTTTTCTATTTGTGTGATAACATGGATAAATAATGATCAAATTACTACTGCTTTTTTCTGTTAAGACAAAAATTTTGGCAGTTCTGCAGCTCTGCAGAACTTAAGTGCCAGCCGCCCCTGGTATACATTGCTTAGTTATTTCAGAAAAACACAATTTCCTAGGTCGGCCTTGAAAGTACCAGATTTTATTTGTTTCGTATACCAAACCCGACCTCAAATTGAACGTAGCAACCATCAATAAAGATATAACTTTTAATCAATGATGTTTCCCACCAAAAGTGGCCGCATAGCGACGTCATTTTGGCGCCATCATGTTCAGTTGGTAGTATCTTTTAGCTTATGAATGTGAAGGTGTTTCTTCTGCGCATACAATGATGCAATGGAATTACATGTCAAATATTTATAAAATCCAATTTATGTTTATAATATTCCAAGTACAAAGATTGACGATATAGTTTTGTTTTCTGCTGTTATATCATAGTCTTGTTATAAAGATGTTGAAAGTGATGGTTTGTCTGTAATTACTATTTAGCCTAGTTTGAGCATATAATTTTATGTGATATCACTTCAGCTAAAACATATATATATATATATATATATATATATATATATATATATTGGATTTTAAAATACACCTAAATTTTGTGTGCTCAAGTAGACATATTGCAACAACATGATATACAAGACTATGTCAAAGTTTTAAAATACACCCACAGGTATCTCGAACTAATTTAAATGTATGATATAAAATTCATCTACAGAACCACCCACCAAAACGCCCTGTATAGGTGTTTAATACCACTAGCATTCAGCATAATTTAAGTAAAGATATTCGTCCGAAATATCAAGGGGGGTATTATTCGTGATCTCTACTCTCTGTACAATGTGTTACCTCGTCATTCGCTACGATTTCGTATCCGACTTTTATCACCGATTTCAATAATACGGTCCCTGCAGAATTGTTCACCCACATAGATCGTCAAATAGGTTTTGAGGTATATGACTGGCTTTAGCTGTAACTATGATTTATGCAGTAACAACCAGGGATGTTCCGACATGCACAATTGTGCATATTATGCACAATTTTACGATATATGCACAATATGCACCCGCCACACAAAATATGCACAATCGCCAATAAATAAAGTGCATTTTTTTATACAAAACTGGCAATGAATTTTCTTAGCAGCTGCATGAACGAGTGAAATGTTACTGTTAGACACATACAAAATACTAATCCATAATTATTTGTTACGCATCCGAGTCCCGATGATTGTTCATAATTGATGGCCTTAGTTAAATTTAATAAATAAATATTTTTTTTATTCTTGTATTATTTTCTTAAATTCGCATTGAACAATAAAAAGGTTCCATGAAATTTAAGTTTTTTTTTAAATTGGCGGTTGCGCCAGAAAATCAGTATACATATGCACATTTTTAAAGAAATATGCACAATTTCTATTAACATCTTTGCACAATTCAAAATCCATCGAGTAAAACTGGTAACAACCCATCCCAACCCCACAATGACAAATATGACAGATGCTTTAAACCTCAACTTAACCTCAAATAATTCTGATAGTTATTCAAAAATATCAATAAGTTCAGGGGGACAATTCATGTAAATATATCAGCTTGTCATTAAAAATCCTGATTAGAGTGCATTCAACACGCTGACCTTTGCTCCAAAGTTGGTATTGGTCGGTAGTTGATGGTGAGCGAATGATTTTCTGATTATAAATTATTTTTTACATTCACTATCAGCAGCTTTTTGAGAGCCAAAAATGAAAAAAACCTCGTTATTTAATTATGAAAGCTTGGTGCACGCCACAGCTGCAGTTGCTGTAAGTATATATTTTTACATTAATAGGATTTAGGAAAATAGTTTGGTTACTTCAATGAGTTAATAGGTAATTAATTAAATTAAAAATATTGCAGCAGATAAATGATACATGTATAGTATTTTCAGTCATTACCTCATGAAGTAGTGTAATTTTACATTCTTTTACTTGAAGCTGATACCTTATAACTAATTTCATATAATTGGATTTTTCTGCACAAGTTTTCTTTTCTTAGCTAAAAAAACATGTGAATCCTGCAGGTTTTGCAGACCAAACCTTGCATATAATTACTAATAACTCATCATATGTCACTCAGAGACCTTAGCTTCGGTAAACAACTATTCCACTTGACTTTGTAGTCAAGTGGAATAGTACAGCAACCCTGTTTTGTCAGTAGATATGGCCAATCATGTAATTTTAGTTCCCATCAAATTAAATTTTCACTCAAGATCAGTTTTTAAATCAGTTTAGGATTTTAAATTGTAAGGCTACCTCCTCACGGTATCTGGTCATCCAATGAGGAAGAGAGAGGTTTTGTATTTCAGCCATGAATGTCTATAGATAGATGCAAGAAAAGTCATATGTGTGTGTCAGTACATATGCAGAAACATTGTCAGATTTAGAGGCAGGGTATTTTTCAATAAACACACATGTTGCTCTAGTTTTTTGCAAAAGTTATTTTGCTACTGGAGTCATGGATACATGCTCCCCTTCTTATACATATCCCAACCCCACTCTCTACTTGTTGCCATGGAATTAGAAGCCCTGCTTCACAATGACTTACACTGCATCATCAAAGCCCAATACACTAAACACCTTGATACCCAAAATAACGATGAAAATATGAAGAGCAAATATTAAAAAAAATAATGAGAAACTGGCCAAGTTAGTAGTTGTAGTGGTAAAAAAATTTATTAAGCACATTTGGCTACATAAATGGAATAATTATTAACAACTTGGAATTAGTAAATACAAGCCATATGATGTGCATGTTGGGCAAGCTATATAGTCCAGTTAAATAGCCGAAACTGAGCAACTGTGATAACATAGCCACAAAGTTATTTCCGCTGGCGTAATGGTGTAATAAAGGATTGCGAATATTGTTGTATGAATTTGGTTTTCCGGAAAGCAGAAGTTTTTTCTAAAACAGCGAAAAACCCAAAAAAGCTGTTTTTCGCTGAAACTACTGAGGATATCTGGGATTTTTTTACACGCAAATTTTTCTAATTTTTGGGCCATCAAAAACGTCTTTACACATTTTTGCATAAAATGCGTAGCTTTCGCGCTACAGCTTGCTGATACAGTGGACTTCCAGTAATCTGACAAACATTATCAGGGCAGTGTCAGACTATCGAATTTGTCGGATTAGAGCACTGCCAAGACCCCCTATTGTCCTGAATTTTCTACAAAGGAGTACCTTGTAATCCGACAAATTACATATCCTATGGTAAGATTATATATGTTATGTATATGTATGTACTTTGAAGTTTCAAATCATACATAGTTTATGTATGTCGAATTAGTAAATTAAATAACAATAGAGAGCTTACGTTTTATTATAAAATTAAGCATAAATGCACATACATATGTACCAAAAAATCAAGAATTATCAATCAAAATCATTAATGGATTTATCAAATTATGAAGCTGGGAAATATTCATCAATTTTTTTTGTTTAAGGTTGTTATAACGCGAGATCAGAGCTTTGTTCCTCAGCCTTCTCAAAAGTAAAACTTCGTTGTAGGATTTCTCTTCAGCCCATTGTAAACTTAGCTCAAAGGCGTTAATTGCGTCTTGTGCTGTGACTTGTGGAGCAGTTGCAATCACGTCGTCGTTATTTTCCTGATTGTTTGTTGTATAGTTAGAAACCACTTTTAAATCTCTTCGTCAGACATTTCCTCTTTATCCATTTCACGGCACCAGATTCCAAATCTTCCGGACTTATCTGTGTTTCAGTAGCGACTTGTTCTATAACTTCCGAAGTTACACTGATTTGTGGAACGTTGCTAGGAGTGGTGACTATATCTGGCCATAACTTTTTCCAAGACGATTTAATATTGATGACGGTAACGCATTCCACGACTGACAAAGAGCAAAATCCAAGTCTTCATATTAAATTCTTTTAAAGTTTTTTCTATTGTTGGTCTTTTGATACGGCTCTCAGAAGTAGGTTTTTCTTATAGTCTTGCTTGACAAACTGAATGATATTCTGTCCGTTGGTTGAATCAGTGCAGTGCAATTTGGCGGAAGAAAATCGCAGTGATGCATTTATCCAGTTGTTAGTTCTTCTTCAGACGGGTGACCGGGAAGAAGCAACAACGCTTTTTGAGGAAAATTATGATCTTTTAACCATTTTCTAACTTCAAGGCATCAAACCACTTTTTAAAAAGGTCTTTTGTCATCCATGCTCATTTTTGTCCCAATAGTGTACAGGTAATCAATGTTTTGAATGCCCGTGGTTTATTAGATTTTCCAATGGCCATCATCTTAAGCGCGTGTATGCCCGCAGCGTTAGCACATGGTAGTATGGTTACACGCTCTTTACTTACTTTTCGTCCAGGTACGGATTTCGTTACAAGAACGAAAGTTTTTTAGGCATCACACGCCAAAAAAAGCCCTGATTCGTCTGCATTGCACACCTGTGACGGGTCAAGATTTAAATCGTTCACCTTTTGCAAAAATCTTAATTTAAAGGGCTCTATGCAGGTGGCATCGTTAGAAAGTTTCTCTCCTGTAATAGTCATTAAACGTATGCCATGACGACTTCTAAACGTTCTAGCCATCCTTTACTGCCACAAAATCATCTTTTTCTGTTATTTCCTTATAAAAAAACTTAGCTTTCATGGCCAACATGGGTCCTGAAATTGGTGCATGCCTATTTCTTTTCCTGAAGAAACCACATGTAGAAAGCTTCTTCCACTTCTGGATGTTCAGCTTTCTGAGTGTCTGTCTCTTGCCTGGCCTGCAGTCAGTAGTTGACACGAACTTCTTGATCTTCTCGTGGTTCTTTTCAATGTCATAAATTGTAGATCGGCCTACGCGCGTATTCACTTGCTAAACTGAAAAAGTTTCATTGCGATTTAATTTTTCTTTAATTGTCATGTTTTGTGCTTTCGCTTCTGAGTTTGTGATGACATTACTAGGTACTATACTAATACACAAGACTAAATAGTAAACATTGAACGCACGCTAAGCCGTACCGCATCACCAGTAGTCAAATTCAAACTTAAGTAAAACAATGCTTACGCGTCGAGCACGATAGCGGTGGCGCGTACAAGTTGTAACCTGTTCAAACCTGCGTGATCTACATTAGCGAATATTGTCAAATCGTATGTATGTAATATTCAAAGACATGTCGGATTACAGGGGACGCCGGATTAGACAGGGGCCGTATTATCGGGGGTCCACTGTAAGCAGAGGGAAATCGTAACAGATGTTCAAAATGTTATCCGTTATTTGTAGTTTGTTGGTGAGGTAATTGCGGGGAAAGGGCGCGCGTAACTGCATTCCTGCATACCACCAAACTGCCGCCGCACCGTCCACCAGGGTTGCCAGGTTTTCAGTCACATTGGTCGCAAAGTTTTGATGAGAAAATCGACAGAAACCGCCAATCTTTGAAATAACTAGGAGTCAACCATAAAACGCCAGGTTATAGATGGGATGAATTTGTGGGAGGGGGAGCTGCCTGCCTGTTGACTGAAGAGCGGAGGTGAGGG
>CAVLJG010000010.1:206000-226573 GCA_963669975.1 Acanthoscelides obtectus
GGCCTTAAGGGACCGTTTCTCCACTACCAGGTCCATTGCAAATGAATGGTTTGCAGAACACGGAAGACCTATTGGCATGCGAAGTGTTTACCGACGAATGAGAAGTTTTGGCTTGTTTTCATACCGGCCACACTAGGTCCTCCCTTTAACTCGAGAACACCGACGTAATCGCCTTGAGTGGTGCAGACAACGGTCACTCTGGGATCAGGAATGGAACAGTATTGTCTTTAGTGACGAGTCTCGATTTTGTTTAGGCATGCACGATGGTCGTGCCAGGGTTAGAAGGCGACGTGGTGAAAGGAGGAAACCACAGTTTTTTGTTGAAAGACATGTTCAACACACTGTTGGAGTTATGGTTTGGGGTGCTATAGCTTATGGTTCCAGGTCACCTTTAATCTTCATCAGAGGTAACATGAACGCGCAGCGTTATATCCACGAAGTTCTAGAACCCCATCTTTTACCCTATCTTGACACCCTGGCAGATCCAACTTTCCAACAAGATAATGTCCGACCACATGTTGCAAGAGTCACAATAGACTTCTTTCAACATAATGATGTCACATTGTTACCATGGCCACCAAGATCTCCCGACTTATCCCCAATTGAGCACGTGTGGGATATGATGGGTAGGAGATTGTTCAATTAGCAACGTCCTCCTCAGACTCTAGAAGCACTTCGAGAGGAGTTGGTGGTTGCCTAGAACCAGGAGGACATTGACCACCTGATCAGAAGCATGCCTAGGCGCGTTGGAGAATGCGTAGCACTTCAGGGTGCATCCACACATTATTAAAGGTCAAAGGGCTTTAAAGCAGTGCAATCATTTTGAAATTTTTATCATTTACTCATTATTCTTCATTAAGTACTTATACAAAATTTTATTAAAATAAAACCATTTAAACTGGGTGTTCTGATTTATATGTCACTTAGTATATAAAGAGGTAGGTCAATGTGGTTGTGGTTCTTTTGTAACTATTTTAAACAACATTAGAATTTTAACCGTACTGATCTGTTCCTGGAGCTGCATTCTGTGTTCTGAATAGAACTTGTAAAATAGTAAGTTTGGAAACTATGGGGCGTTTCCTACCGACCCAAATTGGACCTAAATCGGACGTTCCAGGAACCAAGTATCCTGTGACAACTTTTGGTTATTCTCGATAATTTCAGGAACCACCCCCGGTACCCCCCCGCAATGTCACAAAAGTCAAGTCGACCAGTCAGTAAATGACCCTAATGACCTAGACACCGAAGAAAATTCGATGAATTAGAGTAGAAGTTCAGGTACTTATCGGCCACCAGGAATACCTCCATCAGTAAGATCCTACTGCCCGGTTACCCGAATTGGGTACCGAAAACGGTGCAACCAAAAACGGACTCGTCTCCATTGTGGGATTCCAGGACCTCAATCTCATCAGCACGGTCGATGCAAGATCACACCGAAACTAGCTTCGCTGACGTGGAGGGTTACCCTCTTCATTACATTCGCGATCTCGTTGGGGTTTCTTGGTACCATTTTCAGATGACTCGGAAGTAGAGAGAAAGCTGCCTCTAGCGAAATTATTGGAGAATGCCTTTGAGGGTCCTAAGGGACGGATCGAACACTTGGGAGGCGATGCAGCAGATATCCAACTCGGTACAACAGGGATCTTTCGAAAAGCAGTACTTTGATAGGATGAAAGGGGACAAGACTGGAGGCCAGTACCAAGGTAAAGCAGCAACGGGCTTGCCACAAAAAAAGTACAGCAGACGCTCGATAATGTAAACTAATTTAATCCAAGTGTGGTTCACATTATCGAAATGTTACATTAGCGAACGTGATTTATATAATATTTGATTTATTAAAAGAAACGTTTAATACATACTATTTATAACAAAATAAACAAATATTCTAACAGCGATAAGTATTTTTTTAATTAGAAGAAAAATAATTATCAATTTTTGTCTGCGTAAATTTGCGCTTAGCATTGTCTTCCAATGCCTGCGCCCGTAATTTACGAAGAACTAAAATATCCGTCTATGAAACTTCTTTTCTTTCAGCCCAATCTAAAGCTTGGTTAAAAACTTGTTTAGCTTGCGCGTCAGTCACTACACTTCTGACTTCAATGGGATCGTTCTCATCATCCTCACTGTCCATATCCTCCTCCTTATCAGCATCATTCGTCTGCTTATCTTCGTTCCATAAATTAATATCAGCAGGAGTACAAACAATGTTGGGATTCACTGTTTTCAATAAATCAACAACATCCAATGACACACTAATAACATTATCATTATTGGATCGCAAACGTTCTCTAATTACGCTTAAGGGGACATCGTCTTCTTCATCATCTTCATTATTGGTACAAAAGAGATTGTTCCAACATTTTTGAATAGTTTGCTGGTTAAGTTCATTCCAGGCCATATGTAAATCTAAAACAGCTTCTCGTAATGTTACTTTTTTTTAAGCCTCAGATAGTTTTCAGGATTCTTTGATAAGACAGACGAAAGTAGAAACTTCCTATAGTATAGTTTGGTGAGTCTTATTATATTCTGGTCCATCGGTGTTACGTTGGGCGGGCATGTACATGACGAAAATTGGCCCATCCCTGCTCCTCAGTTGTTGCTCGGGAGGATGACTTGGTGCATTATCCAATAGTAACAACGCTTTTATTGGAAGCTTCTGTTGTTTCAGGAAACCTTTTACCTACAAATTGAAAACACATCTTCAAATTATGAATAGAGCATTTGTGATAATTGATTGTCATACCTGAGGGACAAAGCTCCTGTGGAACCATTTCAGGAATATACTGCTAGTCATCCAAGCGGTTTTTGAACAGTCATAATCAACAGGGATATTAACATTTTTAAATGAGGCGCGGATTTTTTGCTTTCCCAATTACCAGTGACTTTATTTTGTGTGAACCATTAGCATTAGTGCAGGCTGGAAACGTTATTCGTTGTTTCTCCGGCTTCTTCCCGGGGCAGATTTTTCAAATGATGCAGCATAGGTTTTCTCTGGTAACATTTTCCAATAAAGGCCACTTTCATCTGCGTTGTAAATTTGTTCCATTCTTGAATCTAGCTCGGTAATTGTTTTCATCAATTTTTCTTTGAATGGTTGCACTAATTGTGGTTGTGCTGATAATTTTTCACCAGATATAGACAGCAGTCGAATTCCATATCTTGTTTTGAATCGTTGTAGGCAGCCATCACTAGCTACGAAATTTTCAGTTTCTTTCAGTTTTTCATTTGACAGTCTCGCTCTCTGTTTAAGTACTTCGCCACTAACTGGGACATAAGTTTCCCGTTGTTTTAAAACCACCTATACAGGGAATTTTCCATTTAGGTGCCTGCGCATTTTTTAAAGTTTTTCTTTTTCCCGGACCTCCAAATGTATTGCACGTTCTTTGTAAAATTTGAGTTTTCATACGCTTAATTTTACAGATTGTTGCTTTCGATACTCCATATTCTTTTGCTAACTGTGTCACTCCCGCACCTAGTGCAACTTCGTCTATGATTTTCACTTTCTCACTCAACTTTAAACACACTCTTTTATAGGATGTGGATGCCATAGTCGTAAAATATATTAACGCGTGCAATGTATTCACTTAAGTTCAAAAATGAAATACATACGTACGTATAAACGTATCCTAAACGATCATACGACTGACCGAGTTTGTCGTATTTTATCGCAGAGGTGAATCCCCTACACTCTACATCATAAATCGGGGACTCCCCGACGCCCGACATAAATCATCGAGGCTTCAGCATTTTACCGTCGCGCTGTTTGCGTGCGCCGAGAGTTGTTTACGTTATCGAGCGTACACATTGTTTACGTTATCGCGCGTTCCGCTTGATCCTATAGAACGAAGCTTATGTTTATATTAGCGCAAGTTTTCATTATCCCGTGTTTACGTTATCGAGCGTCTGCTGTATTCACTAAAAGAAAAAACGTGGAAAATATTTTCAAATTTCTGAAATGTCCGCTAGGGGGCGTAACTGCAATCTGGGATCTAAAAAAGTGATGTTTCTGTGAATTTCGCTATATTAACATAACAAAAAAAAAATAACTGACCTTTAAATTCGAGGATAATCTGAACCTTTTTTGTTTGACAATTTTTGCTGTTGCTATAAAAATAAAGTGGTGGGGGATACTCAAAGGTTTCTGTTAAAAACACCCTTTATCTTCGAAACGGCTCAGCCGATTTTAACAAACTTGGGATACTTGAAAAGAGCTATTCTGTTATAATATTTGAAGTTTTGTTGGTTTCACATGTGGCCGCTAGAGGGCTTTTTTTTCGACATTCCGACAAATGGTTAATTTAATCAACAAATTATGGGGTTGTCCAAAACCGACGCAGGAAAGTAAACGCATATTAAAACAAGAAGGATTGATATTCAAATCAAGTTGGGTACTTTATTTTGAAGGTTCATTTATACCATTTATGTATGAAAAATAATATCGCTGGAATGTTCACCACGACTGGATTTACAGATTTTCAGAATTTTCAATGACATTTTGCAATATGGTCGGTTCTATGGCATTTATCTCGGCAATGATGTTGTTTTTGAGTGCTTGGAGGGTGGCTGGTTTGTTGACGTAGACCTTTCTTTTCAAATATCTCCATAAAAAGGAGTCCAAGGGAGTCAAATCGCACGATCTTGGTGGCCATGGCACATTTCCTCTGCGCGAAATCACGCGATCACCGAAGAAGGACTGCAATCGCTGGATATTGACGTTGGTTGTGTGGCATGTTGCACCGTCTTGTTGGAAATAAACATCGTCCATATCCATTCCTTCAAGTTGCGGCAAAAAATAGTCCTCTATCATCACGTGATATCGCTCAGAATTGACGGTAACGGCGTCCCCGGCCGCATTTTCGAAAAAGTAAGGTCCGATGATGCCTTTTGACCACAATGCACACCACACAGTCACTTTTTGAGGATGCATCGGCTGCTCTTGATACTCACGGGGATTTTCGTTCGCCCAGATGCGGCAGTTTTGCTTGTTTACCCGTCCCATTCAAAGTGAAATGCGCTTCGTCGCTGAACATGATTTTTGATGAAAAATTGGCATCAATTTGGCGGTGTTCAAGGAGCCAATCTGAGAACGTTCGGCGCGAAAAATGGTCGGCCCGACGCAGCTCTTGCGTCAATTGGATCTTGTAGGCGTGTACATTCAAATCCTTGTTGAGAATGCGGAGGAAACTGGTTCTCGAAATGCCTAATTCTTGGGATCGACGCGTTGTTGATTGTTTCGGATCGTCTCTCACACTCTCCTTCACAACAGCAATATTTTCCGGTGTGCGAACGCTCCTTGGCCGGCCAGAGCCTGCCAGATTTGCCACAGAACCTGTTGCCTCGAATTTACGCACCAGACGACCGATGGTTGTTTCGTTTTGGCGGTTGTTGCGACCGAAATGTTCACGAAGCGCGCGAAACGTGTTTTTTATTTTTGCACCATTTTTGTAGTGCTCTTGAATAACTTTAATGCGGTCTTCAATCGAATACGACTCCATAGCGATCAATGGTAAACATTCAACTAACAAAATGACATGTCGGTGACAGAAAACAAAGATGGCGTCTATGTCAAATTGACGTTTACTTTCCTGCGTCCCTATTGGACAACCCTTTAGTTAAACGATGTCTAAACCGCATCAATTTAGGCCAAAGAACATTTTGTACGGAAATCCCTTAAATTTTTATATTTTTTCACTAATTTTTCTGGAATAAAATCACCCTTTTTGATTACAAAATATCGCTACAAGGTAAGTAAGTAATGCTAGTAACAAAAGGCATATTTTTCATAGGTACTGGAATTTGGTGCAATACCGTAATAGAAGATTGTTGTTGGTTTTTCAAACTACCTCACAAAGACGGACCATCTCGAAATGTAGGAAATCCGTTGGCTAAAGATTATCTGACCAAATTTTCCGACAACGTTTTGGCTGGCGATACGGAGAGTGCGGAACAAGTTCTGTCAATTGCTAGAAAACTATCTTATTGGAGAAATAATAGAGCTCGAATTATGGACCAGATGGTTGTGTGGTTGAACAAGCAGGATTTGCCCAAGGAGCTGCAAGAATCTACGGGTTTGTGTATAAATAATAATACCGCGCATCATTAACTTAAGTTCTTCCTTGACTTTATCCAACATCAAAACTATCAAACGTTACAAATTTAACCACAAACCATAAACGTGCCATCTAATTTTCCATCTTCCAGACAATTTTGGTGCGATCATACCCCAAGTGGTAGTTTGTGGTACACTTACTCGAAGAGCTGTAGAATCCACATGGATGACAGCTTCAAACGCACACCCGGAAAGAATTGGATCTGAGCTCAGAGCGATGGTTCAGGCTCCTCCTGGTTATAACATCGTGGGTGCCGATGTCGATTCGCAAGAGCTGTGGATAGCTTCTGTAATAGGTAAGAATCCCAGTGGCGGGCTTAGGAATTTCTGTAGGTGGTTCCAGACTCAGGATTCGTGATCAGGAAGATACAGGGCGAGAGTGGTGGGGAGAGTGCCGTTCCTAGCATTTTTACCAGTAGACATTATGCAGCAGTGGACAGTTGAGCACCGCGTTTTAAAACGGGTCACCGTGTATAAAGCGACACAAATTTGTTTTAGGGGATTCCCGCCATGCGGCGATGCACGGCTGCACACCGTTGGGATGGATGACGTTAAGCGGAAACAAATCTGAAGGGACGGACATGCACAGCGTCACCGCAAAGGCAGTCGGCATCAGCAGAGACCACGCCAAGGTCATCAACTACGCTAGAATCTACGGTGCCGGCCAGAATTTCGCCGAAAGGTTACTGAAACAGTTCAATCCGACCATGTCCGAGACCGAAGCGAGAAGCAAAGCGCGGAAAATGTTCGACATGACCAAGGGAAAGAAGTTTTATTATCTGACGCGGGAGTATGTACATGAATTTGGCGATCATCCGTTCACGAAATGGCAAGCTATGGAACTGGCCAAGGCGCACGGGAAAAAGTGTCGGAGATGTTTGAGACGTCAAAGTGGGTCGGAGGCACCGAGTCCGCCATGTTCAACAGGCTGGAAGAGATTGCGAACAGCGACAGGCCTACCACTCCATTTTTAGGTAATGTGTATTAATTATTTTTGTAAATATACTAAGTGACATATAAATCCGAACACCCAGTTTAAATGGTTTTATTTTAATAAAAGTTGGTGAGTGTATTTATCTTACTGTAAATAACAAATGAAAAAATTTTCAGCCTTATCAGTTGGTTTTTATACTGCTTTTTTTTAATTCACTAATTCTCTAAAAATTAATATTTCAGCCGCAGTAAAGAATCAACGTTGCCGGATTTTGGTTCTTGACATCCTTTACGATCGGTTACGATGCCTAGAGTACGGAGACCTGTACGATTTCGTCAACTTAGTGAGTTTGATAGGGGCCGTATAGTGGGACTTCGGGAAGCTGGACTTTCTTTTCGGGCAATTGCAGTTAGAGTGCAAAGAAGTGTAGACACTGTGGTTAGGTGTTGTCAGGCATGGCTTCGAGAAGGCCGTACGCAAAGAGCAAGGGGCACTGGACGCCGCCGTAGAACAACAGACCGTGAAGATCGCCGCCTAAGATTATTGGCCTTAAGGGACCGTTTCTCCACTACCAGGTCCATTGCAAATGAATGGTTTGCAGAACACGAAGGACCTATTGGCATGCCAAGTGTTTACCGACAAATGAGAAGTTTTTGGCTTGTTTTCATACCGGCCACACTGGGTCCTCCCTTTAACTCGAGAACACCGACGTAATCGCCTTGAGTGGTGCAGACAACGGTCACTCTGGGATCAGGAATGGAACAGTATTGTCTTTAGTGACGAGTCTCGATTTTGTTTAGGCATGCACGATGGTCGTGCCAGGGGTAGAAGGCGACGTGGTGAAAGGAGGAATCCACAGTTTTTTGTTGAAAGACATGTTCATCACACTGTTGGAGTTATGGTTTGGGGTGCTATACCTTATGGTTCTAGGTCACCTTTAATCTTCATCAGAGGTAACATGAACGCGCAGCGTTATATCCACGAAGTTCTAGAACCCCATCTTTTACCCTATCTTGACACCCTGGCAGATCCAACTTTCCAACAAGATAATGCTCGACCACATGTTGCAAGAGTCACAATAGACTTCTTTCAACATAATGATGTCACATTGTTACCATGGCCACCAAGATCTCCCGACTTATCCCCAATTGAGCACGTGTGGGATATGATGGGTAGGAGATTGCTTAATTTGCAACGTCCTCCTCAGACCTCTAGAAGCACTTCGAGAGGAGTTGGTGGTGCCTGGAATGAGATACCACAGGAGGACATTGACCACCTGATCAGAAGCATGCCTAGGCGCGTTGGAGAATGCGTAGCACATCAGGGTGCATCCACACATTATTAAGGTCAAAGGGCTTTATAAAGTAGTGCAATCATTTTGAAATTTTTATCATTTACTTATTATGCTTCATTAAGTACTTATACAAAATTTTTTAAAATAAAACCATTTAAACTGGGTGTTCGGATTTATATGTCACTTAGTATACATACTAGTGCGGTCCGATATATGGTGCCACTGACGCAAGAGAAATGTACTATCGTGTAGGACATTCTTGTAGATAGCTACTATCAAACTTTCAGTCGAATCGGCTACGTAGTTTTGCTTTGGCCGCGAGTAGAAGCGGCGTCCGCGGATTTTAGAAAAATGGAAAAAGAGTAATATCTATTCGTGAAGAGTGTATACAGGAGGTTTTGAAAGATTTGAATTATCTTTTTAGGAACAATAGGCTACTTGACTATCTAATTTCGTAGAATAAATGAGAAATTATTACAGTATTTGTATTAGGAAAACGAAATATCAATTTCAATTTTTTTACGAGCAAAATGGATATACAGTAATGGACAAAAGTATATAGACAAATTAATATTGTGATGTTTTTCTTTTTTTAACTTGTTTCATTAATACACCAAGCTGTGTACATAATTCGTTATAGCATAATACTCACTTATACATAAATAAATTCATTAGAATCCCTTCAAGAAAAAAATAATTGTAAAAAAGTGGAACTATGAAGGATAAAAATATATAGACAAAGCAAAACAGTTATAGAAAAGGAAGCAAAGTTCATTGAATATATAAAATATTTTGTAGCATGACCATTATTATCAATCACCGCCTGGCATCGTCTCGGCATAGATTGTAGAAGTTTCTTCATATAAAATTCATAAATCTGTCTCCACTTTTGCTCTAAAGCGGCAAAAAGTTCATCCTTGTTTAAATAATTTGTATCTCGTATTTGCTTATCTAAGTATTCCCATAGATTTTCACTGGGGTTTATATCGGGAGACTGTGAAGGCCATTTGAGAACTGTTTTTTTTCATCCAGAAACAATTTTTTTGCGAGATTTGAAGTGTGCTTCGGGTCATTATCTTGCTGGAAGATTGATCTTAAGGGCATATTGTCTTCCATATGGGGTAACATGACATGCTTTAGTATGTCTGTGTATACAAACTTATCCATAATGCCATCTATTCTATGTAAAGGTCCCATCCCAAACCCGAAAAGCATAACAGACCCGCTTCCATGCTTGACAGTGGGCAAAGTGTACTTGGGGTTCAATTTTTGTCCACTAGGATGTCTACCGTAACGAACACCATCTGATCCAAACATATTGAACATGGATTCGTCACTGAAACATACCCTCTTCCCGTCACAGATGCTCCTATCAAGATGCAACCATGCAAATTGCATCGTCGGTTACCTTGGTTTTTTTCTCGAGCATTTAATCTTCTACTTTGACATTCCTTTTATATCTCGATTTCGGCTTTTATTTGTCTTGGGGCTTTAAACGGATCTTTGGACGGAATTACTTTTATTAATCTAACCGATCTAGCACTTCTCTTAGAGGCTTCCAAGATACCTTTTTGTTTATATCTGTTCAATATTGCCCAAACTGCTTTACGCTTCAGCTTCGAATTTTTGGCAATGTCATATTGACGTTGACCATCTTTGTATAACTCAATGATCTCAGTTTTCACATCGAAATAAATTTATGGACCACGCGGCATGGTCTTAAAATCACTCAACTTATTCCACAAACGAATCCTCTTCTGACACGAAACTGTACTAAACTAATGTTGAAAAGAATTTGTCTACATATTTTTGTCCCTCATAAAAAAGTGCTTATATTCAGACTGCATTGCAGATAATGTACAAACAAGGAATTTAGTTTTTCTACTAATAACGCATTTGTTTATGGAGCAATGAAGTATGAATTCGTTTTCTAAAGGTATTTAGGTAAAAATTCAGTCTATATACTTTTGTTTATTACTGTATGTCCATTTTAAAAATATATATTTTTTTATTTTTAATACGAAACGCCATAGAAATTGTAAACAAAGAAACGTCATGCGTATTGTTTTTTACTGCCTTTATTTTGAACATCCGGTGTTACAAATACGATATTTGAGTACAATGGGTACTATAAAAATTTTGCAATATGACTTAACAAACGGACGCAGGAGGCTCCATGTTATGAGGCAGTTTAAAGCATCCCACAAACCGGCGCGAAATATTCGCTTTGGCTGCGAAAATTTCGCGGCGATGATTCGCAATCAGATTAAAACGCGGCTGGTTTACGGACAGGCTCAGACTTGTGCGAAGCGACGGCGATTGTTCCAGCGTTTTTATCGCGGCGTATTTCAGTTCGCCTTTGACCGCGTTTTTGACGCCGTTCTTCAAAAATTCGCAATGGCTAAAACGGAATTATTGATAGAAATAGTGAAAAAGTATCCTTGTTTGTATGATTTGTCGAACGATGAATACAGGAATGTGAGAAAGAAATACCTAATATTTTTTATTAACTTGTTAAATAATTTACAGTCTACACAAATGTGAAAACGAACATTCTATATATTGGGCATAGGCATATCAGAATTAAAATAATTTACGAATTTGTCACGAGTAGAAAATGCTAGCCTTGCTGCCCGCCGAGGATCATTTGCTATATCAGTAAAAGCTCCAAGCACGGGTTCTGGGGGATCTAAGAATTGAAAATATTTGTCATCGCCACTTTTACTTCGTAAAAAATTGTGTAAAACCCATGCCGTACGTACAATTAGAATAGTAGTATCTACTTTAGTTTCTAATGGCCTGTAAAATATTCGCCATTTTTGACACAAAATACCAAACGCATTTTCCACGACCCTTCTAGCTCGACAAAGTCTTACATTGTATTTCTCTTTTCTGACGACTGTTAAAGTCTGCTTATAAGGAAATGGTCTCAAAAGGTATGGTTTTAAAGCAAATGCTTCATCACCAATTAAGACGTACGAGCAGATTTCATTTTGCCCAGGGAGAAATCTAGGTCACTCATTAAATTTTGTTCAAATCGTTTTCCCATGTTTGAGGTTTCGAGAATACCCCCATCACTATTTTTTCCGAAACCACCAATATCAACACATATAAATTTATAGTCCGGGCCAACAATGGCCATAAGTACTATTGAATATTTATGTAAATAGCACCAGTAATTGGAGCCACTGTTGTTAGGTCTCTTGATTGTTACATGTTTACCGTCCACGCTGCCAATGCAATTGGGAAATCCCCATCTATTTTCAAATTCTTCAGCACATTTTTTCCATATATTCTCCGTTGGTTCTGGTAAATATATATGCTCCATATGTCTGCATATTGCTTCACAGACTTCGGTTACGATTGCACTCACTGTTGTAAAGCCAACTCGAAAGCTATGCCCAATGGTATAGAAGGTGTCACTAGTGGCAAGGAATCTATAAAAAAAATCGTTTTTAGGTGATGAAGTAAAAAAAAGGTGGAAGAATATCAGAGACACATTTGCAAAATATATAAAATCTACCAAACCAAAGACCGGCCAAGCAGTGGGCAACATAAAAAAATGGCAGTGGGCTGACTACATGGAATTTTTCCGTCCTTTTTTGGCATTTGCCAAAACGTCGTCTAATGTGAAAGATATTGACGTCATACATTATGAGACTGCCGAATTTAACTCAAATATATATCAGGAAAAGGCTGGAAATGTAGAAACCGAAAATTTGGAAGACCGCGGCCATGGAGAAGATGAAAATGCTGATGTAGATGCAGAAGATGCACAGAACGCCTCGGCAACACAGACATCACCACCTTCTTCATTGAACACTACAGCAGTGACTACTTCAGGGCACACCTTTCCGCAGACTGCAACTACGCCAAAATATAAAACGAGCAGAAAACGCTATGAACCACCATCTTAGTCTGTACAACAGCTCATTAATTATTTTGAAGGTAAAAAACCTAAAAAAGAGAACGAGGCCATTGATTCACTTTTCTTGGCACATGCACAGACTGTGAAAACACTTCCCTTAAAGCGTCAAGCCCGAATAAAACTAAAAATAGCCGAATTAATAGCGCACGAAGAATTTGAACATATTGAAGAAATGTCTTCAGCGTCTACCCAGAATTCTGCAAGTATGTATGATAGTAGTATGTCGTCCTTCCCAAGCGGCACTGGGCTTACTCCAATAATATACCCAACAGAGGAGGCAAATTCTGCCTCGAATTATTTAGCAACATTTAATCCTAGTGGCAACATGTAGTCCAATTATTACAATAAAATATTTATTTCACGATCCCTGAAGTTTTCGTATTCGATAAGCCTACTAATTTTAATACATATAATTTTTTTACCTGAGTGTAATAGCAAGTCGTTCTTCTGGCGAAATAGCTTCACGATAATTTGTGTCAGATTTTTGTATTTCATCTTTCACCAAGTTCAATATTTCATCGAAACACTCTGGAGTCATTCTAAAATATACGTAAAAGCGCTGTTCATCCAGCCAAAGTTGTGGCATCAAGGTTTATTTCGTTCCAAGTTAATATCATGTACCCACTTCCTTCGTTTCCTAAACAAAATTGAAAATATTTGTTTTATGTACTTCGTTAAACTTAATACATACCCAACTATCAAATGGCGTTAAATAAACATAACTTACCGTGCATTTTGTTCCTCTTCTAAAGCAAGAAATAGAAGTGCCTCCTCTTCTTCTGAAGACGAGCTCATTGCAAAAGGCAAAAATAAAATGTACGCAACCTGTCGAAACATTCACGCTCGCGGAGCGAATAAGACGCTTTGGTATGAATAAACAGGCGAAACAGATTGCGAATTTCGCTCTGAATTTCGTTGCGAATACTTCGCCGCGATTATTTCGCGCCGGTTTGTGGGATGCTTAAACTCAGCAAAGCATTCTTGTTGCGATAATTGTCTTTGAAGGTTGTTGCGAAACTTTGAATATAAGGTTACTAAAGAGTGAGGTTTAAGATCCGGTACTGACGTTCGATCCGCGCGGCCCCTACTATGTTTCTATATGCAAAACTTAAAAGACATCCCTCGTACCACGTGAATGCAAAACACAATAGAGTATGTCAAGAGAGAAGAATGCATTAGAGGCGGTTATGTGGAGAATAACACGACGGCTGGCCGAGACCAAGCACTACAAAGAGGTGTGAGGTGCACTTCGTCCTCCTCTATGTGGCTGCCGGAATATAGGTCAGTACGGTGTACCGCGGAAAGCGCATATGAAGAGGTTGCATATATGAAGTCGACAAACAAGCACAGTACAAGTTTCACTTGCCACATACAGAACGTGAAACAGCACCGAAAAAGTGAAAAAACGGCGTCATGTAGATTGACTCTGTACTTTTTTTATGTGATGCAATGGCATCGATAAAACAGTACCGCCTGGAAAGTGTCCCAGATTGTAAACCGAATGAGAAAAAAGGTACTTCAGGTCCTCCTAATCCAAAAATGTGACACTACCACCGAGGTGGGAGGGGGGGTGGGGAGAGTAGTAGTTACTTTTTGAAATCACAAGTATGGCAGGAAAGTAAACGCATATTATAAACAAGAAAGATTGATATTCAAATCAAGTTGGGTACTTTATTTTGAAGGATCATTTATACCATTTATGTATGAAAAATAATATCGCTCAAATGTTCACCACGACTGGATTTACAGACGTCCACGCGATGGTCGAAATTTTCAATGACATTTTGCAACATCGGTTCTATGGCATTTATCTCGGCAATGATGTTGTTTTTGAGTTCTTGAAGGGTGGCTGGTTTGTTGACGTAGACTTTGCTTTTCAAATATCCCCATAAAAAGAAGTCCAAAGGAGTCAAATCGCACGATCTTGGTGGCCATGACACATTTCCTCTGCGCGATCACCGAAGAAGGACTGCAATCGATGGATATTGATGTTGGTTGTGTGGCATGTTGCACCGTCTTGTTGGAAATAAACATCGTCCATATCCATTCCTTCAAGTTGCGGCAAAAATAGTCCTCTATCATCACGTGATATCGCTCAGAATTGACGGTAACGGCGTCCCCGGCCGCATTTTCGAAAAAAAAGTAAGGTCCGATGATGCCTTTTGACCACAATGCACACCACACAGTCACTTTTTGAGGATGCATCGGCTGCTCTTGATACTCACGGGGATCTTCGTTCGCCCAGATGCGGCAGTTTTGCTTGTTTACCATCCCATTCAAAGTGAAATGCGCTTCGTCGCTGAACATGATTTTTGATGAAAAATTGGCATCAATTCGGCGGTATTCAAGGAGCCAATCTGAGAACGTTCGGCGCGAGAAATGGTCGGCCCGACGCAGCTCTTGCGTCAATTGGATCTTGTAGGCGTGTACATTCAAATCCTTGTGGAGAATGCGGAGCAAACTGGTTTTCGCAAAGCCCAATTCTTGGGATCGACGCGTTGTTGATTGTTTCGGATCGTCTCTCACACTCTCCTTCACAACAGCAATATTTTCCGATGTACGAACGCTCCTTGGCCGGCCAGAGCCTGGCAGATTTGCCACAGAGCCTGTTGCCTCGAATTTACGCACCAGACGACCGATGGTTGTTTCGTTTGGGCGGATGTTGCGACCGAAATGTTCACGAAGCGCGCGAGACGTGTTTTTTATTTTTGCACCATTTTTGTAGTGCTCTTGAATAACTTTAATGCCGTCTTCAATCGAATACGACTCCATAGCGACCAATGGTAAACATTCAACTAACAAAATGACATGTCGGTGACAGAAAACAAAGATGGCGTCTAAGTCAAATTGACGTTTACTTTCCTGCGTCCCTATTGGACAACCCTTTAGTTAAATGATGTCTAAACCGCATCAATTTAGGCCAAAGAACATTTTGTAAGGAAATCCCTTAAATTTTTTCTGGAATAAAATCTCCCTTTTTGATTACAAAATATCGCTACAAGGTAAGTAAGTAATGCTAGTAACAAAAGGCATATTTTTCATAGGTACTGGAATTTGGTGCAATACCGTAATAGAAGATTGTTGTTGGTTTTTCAAACTACCTCACAAAGACGGACCATCTCGAAATGTAGGAAATCCGTTGGCTAAAGATTATCTGACCAAATTTTCCGACAACGTTTTGGCTGGCGATACGGAGAGTGCGGAACAAGTTCTGTCAATTGCTAGAAAACTATCTTATTGGAGAAATAATAGAGCTCGAATTATGGACCAGATGGTTGTGTGGCTGAACAAGCAGGATTTGCCCATGGAGCTGCACGAATCTACGGGTTTGTGTATAAATAATAATACCGCGCATCATCAACTTAAGTTCTTCCTTGACTTTATCTAACATCAAAACAACCAAACGTTACAAATTTAACCACAAACCATAAACGTGCCATCTAATTTTCCATCTTCCAGACAATTTTGGTGCGATCATACCCCAAGTGGTAGTTTGTGGTACACTTACTCGAAGAGCTGTAGAATCCACGTGGATGACAGCTTCAAACGCACACCCAGAAAGAATTGGATCGGAGCTCAGAGCGATGGTTCAGGCTCCTCCTGGTTATAACATCGTGGGTGCCGATGTCGATTCGCAAGAGCTGTGGATAGCTTCTGTAATAGGTAAGAATCCCAGTGGCGGGCTTAGGAATTTCTGTAGGTGGTTCCAGACTCAGGATTCGTGATCAGGAAGATACAGGGCACAAAGGATGGATGTTTTTGAAATGGCTAGTACTCTCCGCCTAACCGGGTGGGAGTGCCGTTGGACTCGGCCGTTCCTAGCATTTTTACCAGTAGACATTATGCAGCAGTGGACAGTTGAGCACCGCGTTTTAAAACGGGTCACCGTGTACAAAGCGACACAAATTTGTTTTAGGGGATTCCCGCCATGCGGCGATGCACGGCTGCACACCGTTGGGATGGATGACGTTAAGCGGAAAAAAACCGAAGGCACGGACATGCACAGCGTTACCGCAAAGGCAGTCGGCATCAGCAGAGACCATGCCAAGGTCATCAACTACGCTAGAATCTACGGTGCCGGCCAGAATTTCGCCGAAAGGTTACTGAAACAGTTCAATCCGACCATGTCGGAGACCGAAGCGAGAAGCAAAGCGCGGAAAATGTTCGACATGACCAAGGGAAAGAAGTTTTATTATCTGACGCGGGAGTATGTACATGAATTTGGCGATCATCCGTTCACGAAATGGCAAGCTATGGAACTGGCCAAGGCGCACGGGAAAAAAGTGTCGGAGATGTTTGAAACGTCAAAGTGGGTCGGAGGCACCGAATCCGCCATGTTCAACAGACTGGAAGAGATTGCGAACAGCGACAGGCCTACCACTCCATTTTTAGGTATATGTATTAATTATTTTTGTAAATATACTAAGTGACATATAAATCCGAACACCCAGTTTAAATGGTTTTATTTTAATAAAAGTTGGTGAATGTATTTATCTTACTGTAAATAACAAGTGAAAAAATTTTCAGCCTTATCAGTTGGACATTCCGTTTTTATACTGCTTTTTTAATTCACTAACGCTCTAAAAATGAATATTTCAGCCGCAGTAAAGAATCAACGTTGGCGGATTTTGTTCTTGACATCCTTTACGATCGGTTACGATGCCTAGAGTACGGAGACCTGTACGATTTCGTCAACTTAGTGAGTTTGATAGGGGCCGTATAGAGGGACTTCGGGAAGCTGGACTTTCTTTTCGGGCAATTGCAGTTAGAGTGCAAAGAAGTGTAGACACTGTGGTTAGGTATTGTCAGGCATGGCTTCGAGAAGGTCGTACGCAAAGAGCAAGGGGCACTGGACGCCAGCCGTAGAACAACAGACCGTGAAGATCGCCGCCTAAGATTATTGGCCTTAAGGGACAGTTTCTCCACTACCAGGTCCATTGCAAATGAATGGTTTGCAGAACACGGAAGACCTATTGGCATGCGAAGTGTTTACCGACGAATGAGAAGTTTTAGCTTGTTTTCATACCGGCCACACTGGGTCCTCCCTTTAACTCGAGAACACCGACGTAATCGCCTTGAGTGGTGCAGACAACGGTCACTCTGGGATCAGGAATGGAACAGTATTGTCTTTAGTGACGAGTCTCGATTTTGTTTAGGCATGCACGATGGTCGTGCCAGGGTTAGAAGGCGACGTAGTGAAAGGAGGAATCCACAGTTTTTTGTTGAAAGACATGTTCATCACACTGTTGGAGTTATGGTTTTGGGTGCTATAGCTTATGGTTCCAGGTCACCTTTAATCTTCATCAGAGGTAACATGAACGCGCAGCGTTATATCCACGAAGTTCTAGAACCCCATCTTTTACCCTATCTTGACACCCTGGCAGATCCAACTTTCCAACAAGATAATGCCCGACCACATGTTGCAAGAGTCACAATAGACTTCTTTCAACATAATGATGTCACATTGTTACCATGGCCACCAAGATCTCCCGACTTATCCCCAATTGAGCACGTGTGGGATATGATGGGTAGGAGATTGCTCAATTTGCAACGTCCTCCTCAGACTCTAGAAACACTTCGAGAGGAGTTGGTGGTTGCCTGGAATGAGATACCACAGGAGGACATTGACCACCTGATCAGAAGCATGCCTAGGCGCGTTGGAGAATGCGTAGCACATCAGGGTGCATCCACACATTATTAAAGGTCAAGGGGCTTTAAAGCAGTGCAATCATTTTGAAATTTTTATCATTTAGTTATTATGCTTCATTAAGTACTTATACAAAATTTTATTAAAATAAAACCATTTAAACTGGGTGTTCGGATTTATATGTCACTTAGTATATTTGGATATACATGTATGTACTTGTGAAATGCTGTAATGCTACCAGTTGTTGTAGTTGTTGAAATTAGGATTTTTTTTTCTAAATAAAGGACTACTATACTACTACTATACAGGTATAATCTAATTATGTTCTTCACAGCCAGACCAGATTGCCTGAAATGAGTTATGGTTTTCATGTTCACAAGACTCCATTGTGTGGCCGATTCAAATTACATATGTATATGTTCCAATTTATTTATTTGGATAGTCCCTTCCAAGATGAAAATTTTGACAAAACGTACCATACCGCGACGATGACTGGTGACATATAAGCGACTCAATGTACAAAGATGCTCAAATTTGACAGCCTGCCGGCTCGACAGTTTGGAAAATAGTAATTTTGTGTTCTAAGGTTACAACGTACTCATAAAGAGCTTCAATATCGAGTATCACAAGACCCCTAGTTTCATTTTAAAAAAAATGCTTCCAACTGCCTCTTTTGTGCTAAGAAGTTTAGCTTGCTAACTTCGAATTCTCATTTGCTACTTTTCCCGACTTCATAACCCATGGTTAATCGCATACAATGAAATAGAAGAAAAATACTTCAAACGCAATTATCTCAAAATTGCTTATTTGGACTTAACTTAGTCTGGCTAGGAGGTAGAGGATTTCATGCTGGAATATTAGCGCCAGGATAAAAATGTCCAGGAAGATATTCGGACTGGCATAAAAATACTAGAGGGATGGTGTATTACTGACGACTGGCGAGCCGAGCCAGGAGGTTGTCATGGCAAACTGGGTAATTGTTGCCTGGCAACGGTGAGTCAAGTCTCGCGTTCAGAAACATAGATACACTTAATATCTCGTTGAACAGTCATTCCCCTTTGTGATATTACTTGATTTTTTCCGAAGTCTCCCCCTTAGCTGTACACTTTGGAGTCCAGTCTCCAGCTGTGTATTTGACGTAATGTTGTGAGAAGGAGATCCTTTTCGTAGATAAATAAGATAGGTGATAGCTTTTATTCTATGTATGCGTTTAACTACAACCATTTTTGTCGTAATTCAAACGTGATATGTTGCGTCTGTATAGTGTGGAGATCTCTTGATCAGCTCCGATATCATTCTGTGAAGGCCCCACTGCCACGACTAACGAAAACAAAACGTGGGACTGCTTTATTATATTTTTGTTATCAATCAACTGCTCAACCTTTCCTACTGTAGATAGATGTTTGTGGTCTGACGGAAAATGCAAGAGGGTGAGCTTAATTTTCACTCTCCAGTAATAATTTGCCAGGGGAAACTGTTTTTGGACAAACAATCCGCCGTACTTCTAACGCACTCAAAACCTCTTTCCTCTCTTCTCTCCTACGCCTTGTAACATAATACGTCTTACATTCTACCTAAATTTTAAGGTTTGATATTATAGTTAGTTATGCAGGATGGCCGATGTGTAATGGGCTGGTCTTGAATATTTGTGAAATGAAATGAAATACGTCCATTTTTTTCATGTTAATCTTTTATTGAAACGTAGAAATTATGTATGAATAATAATATCACACAAACGTCCGCCTCTAGAAACCGCTCAAACTTGAGTCCAATTGATTCACTGATCAACAGCCAAAAAATATTCTAAATAAAATCAACAAAATATTACTATTTTTAATGTGCTAAAACCGGAATGAAACTTATTTTTTCAATATTAGTTCAAGTTTTAGAGATACGGTAATTATATGTGTTCCTGCTGTGACAGTGTTAATATACTGTAATTCACAAGAATTTATTTATACATACGTGTACATTATATTGTTTTATATTAGCCATTTTTTCCTCAGTTGGCTGACAGCGTTCATGCAAGATGTCTCGAAAGTGTGTAAACAATCCAGATCAGTTTTGTTACGTGTGTGGTGATGTGACTTTTGCGTCTCAGAGACGGTCTATTACTCCACTAATAACAAAGGCATATCAGCTTTATTTCGGTTGTAAACTAGGTGATCAAGACAAACAGTGGGCACCCCACATCTGCTGTAATACATGTGCTTCAAGTCTGAGGAGCTGGTTAAATGGCAAAAAACGGTCTATGCGCTTTGGTGTCCCAATGGTTTGGAGAGAGCCTACAAATCATATTAATGATTGTTACTTTTGCATGGTAGCTTGTGTTGGACAAGCCACAGGTATGTCCAAGAAAAAAAATCTGTTATTAACTACCCAAACATACCATCTGCGATGAGACCTGTGCCTCACAGTGACGAAAATCCTATTCCAAAACCCCCAGAATCCTACACTTGCGAATCAGAAAACGAATCAGATCATGGCGATCGAGTGATTCGTCAGGAAGAAGATATGCCATCACGTCAAGAGATCCTGATTTTATACCGAGCACGTATGCCACCAACCGCACAAAATAACACAGTCAGAATTAAATGATCTTGTAAGAGATTTAGAACTTCCAAAATGTAAGGCAGAGTTACTTGGATCAAGACTGCAGCA
>CAVLJG010000010.1:227073-244614 GCA_963669975.1 Acanthoscelides obtectus
ATCTACTTTCTCATCAGGCCCAAAATGAATGCACATATGCATTCGCAAAAGCATATACACATGCCCGTACATCCGGATTCGGATGTAACCTGAGGGAAATGAAGATGTAGAGGGAAAAAATACCACACGAAGTATAAAATGGTTGAAAGACCTCGAATTTTCAAGGCGACATCGAACCACAACCACGCGGCTGGTTATAGCCACTAGCTGTGGTACTTCAACTCCGAAGGATCTACAGAGGGATATCTTTGGGCTCCTGGTTCCAGGACCAATCGTAGAGTCGTACCAGCATGGAAAGCATAGGTGTTGCCTTAGAAATATAAAGTGTTCGCTATGTCACCCTGTACACATGGGTTCTCAGACATACCAGGCAGATTAGAATAGAGATTAAATATAATTTTAATATGGCTTTCATTAAAGCCAGCCTCGCGTCTAGGCTATTAAATTAATGACTACTGAAGTTGAAGTCCTCCGTCCTGTCTCAGTTTCAAGAAGGGGTTGTGTGTATATTATAAAGAGTCTACACTGTACGTTTCATTATTTTTTTCCTCTTATCTCTCTTTGAATATTCATTTTATATATGTGTGAATAGATGCTATTGTACCAGACTGGAATACATGCCATTACTTTCGTATACATTTTGCAGCATGGTTCAAAAGCAAATTATGAAAACTTTAGTATGGTGTCCATTGTGTAATTGAATTCTAAGTTTATTATGAAATTGATTTTGCGAGGGTTGTCTTTTAAGTTTTGCATATGGAAATAAAACCGCACGGTAGGTAGTTTTAAATGACTTTATTGTTTTTGTGATGTATCATTTCATTGAAGATCGAAGCTGTCGGTTATAGCTGGAAAGCAAACGGGGAAACGACAGTGCATAGATACCTAGTGAGGATTTGTTTGCTAATAACACTGATCAACAGCCAAAAAATATCCTAAATAAAATCAACAAAATATTACTATTTTTAATGTGCTAAAACCGGAATGAAACTTATTTTTTCAATATTAGTTCAAGTTTAGAGATACGGTAATTATATGTGTTCCTGCTGTGACAGTGTTAGTATACTGTAATTCACAAGAATGCACGTGCTACATTTTTATATTCGGCAAGGAAAGATAATGTAATCGGCATGATTGTGTTACGTTATACATACGTGTACATTATATTGTTTTATATTAGCCATTTTTTCCTCAGTTGGCTGACAGCGTTCATGCAAGATGTCTCGAAAGTGTGAAAACAATCCAGATCAGTTTTGTTACGTGCGTGGTGATGTGACTTTTGCGTCTCAGAGACGGTCTATTACTCCACTAATAACAAAGGCATATCAGCTTTATTTCGGTTGTAAACTAGGTGATCAAGACAAACAGTGGGCACCCCACATCTGCTGTAATACATGTGCTTCAAGTCTGAGGAGCTGGTTAAATGGCAAAAAACGATCTATGCGCTTTGCTGTCCCAATGGTTTGGAGAGAGCCTACAAATCATATTAATGATTGTTACTTTTGCATGGTAGCTTGTGTTGGACAAGCCACAGGTATGTCCAAGAAAAAAAAATCGGTTATTAACTACCCAAACATGCCATCTGCGATGAGACCTGTGCCTCACAGTGACGAAAATCCTATTCCAAAACCCCCAGAATCCTACACTTCAGAATCAGAAAACGAATCAGATCATGGCGATCGAGTGATTCGTCAGGAAGAAGATATGTCATCAATGTCAAGAGATCCTGATTTTATACCGAGCACGTCATGCCACCAACCGCACAAAATAACACAGACAGAATTAAATGATCTTGTAAGAGATTTAGAACTTCCAAAATGTAAGGCAGAGTTACTTGGATCAAGACTGCAGCAGTGGAACTTGTTAGAAGATGATGTTTCGGTATGTGTTTTTCGTAAACGCCACAAAGACAGAACCATTTTTCAATATGGAGAATAACTTGGTTTTCGGCAGTAACATTAACGGCTTACTGGCGGCTTTAAATATAAACTATAACCCAGAAGAATGGAGATTGTTTATAGACAGTTCAACATTGAGTTTAAAGGCAGTGTTATTGCATATTGGAAATATTTTACCATCTCTTCCTGTAGGGTATGCAGTTCACATGAAACAATCATATGACAATATGAAGTACCTATTGACAGGCATAAAATACGATGAGCACCAATGGCATATTTGTGGCGATTTGAAAGTTGTTGCACTTTTACTTGGGCTGCAGCTAGGCTACACAAAGTTTTGCTGTTTTTTGTGTGAATAGGACAGTCGGGCAAAGGCACTTCATTACACCAGACAATACTGGGCTGTTTGTCAATTCCTAGAGCTAGGTCAAAAAAATGTACAGCATATGCCATTAGTAGATTCGAAAAAAATTTTATTACCACCACTGCATATCAAGTTGGGCCTAATGAAAAACTTTGTCAAGGCATTAGATAGAGATAGGTCAGCATTTCAATACCTGCGTCAGAAATTTCCAAGACTAAGTGAGGCAAAGGTTAAAGAAGGTATTTTTGTTGGGCCACAGATTCGAAATATTTTGAAAGATACACAGTTTGAAAATACTTTAACAGGTATTGCTTGGAATGACTTCCGTCTGGTGGTCACTAATTTCTTGGGAAATAGAAAAGCTGACAACTATAAACCCTTGTCAAAAATATGCTGTCATCGTATCAACAGGTGGGCTGTAATATGTCTCTTAAGATAGATTTCCTACACTCACACCTGGACTTTTTTGCTGACAATTGCGGAGCCGTAAGTGGAATCCTTTCATGCTTGCAGACTACTGTTGGACTCTTGGTAGAGATGCTCCAGAAACGATCCATAAAAGAACAGCACAAAGACAGCGCATATAGTGATTCTTATAAGTATATGAATCTTGTTACTTTTTTTAATATATCCTTAAAAATAAAAAGTTTTTTTCTAAACCGCAACTAATTTCTTTATTTCATTGTCATTTTTGGATTCAGCGCCCCAAAATTAACAAAGAAGTGCACTTTTCCCACAAGATACAATTAAAAAACTAAAATTTGTTGTCCAGTGTAATCTGTGTTGATGATAATTCCCTTGGTTTCTTTTCTCAACCAACAAAGCATGCTGGCGAACTACCTAACGTGCAGCATGGCAGTTGGGCATGTCGTTGAGCCATTCCTCCATAGGTGGCGCTCACAGAGCTCATGGCGGACAAGCGCGAAACGAATTATTTGCACACAAGGCAGTTGACAGTTTGTCGTTCTTTTTGACATTGTATAGGATTTTTACGTAATAACACTGCAGCAGTTCTTGCATGGTTCTTGTCCAGGAGATATAATGACTTCAACGTCACATCATAACTACTAGCAAAATATCCTTGCCATGACATAACACGTGGGGTACATGCAACTGTAGTCCGAAAATCTGTATTTACTTTGCGGCTTACGTCAACGTTTAGAGAAAGTTTCTCTGCCATGTCGACCGTTGCTTCAAAGCTCTGAAATGAACATCCTACTCGCAACTCACCGCAAAGTGTACGGAATTGTTATAGTAGGAGCACTGAGTGGTCGAACCGAATTCTTCCTACGTTCGTCTCCAGCCAAAGGCAAGAGTGAGCATCGTATTATAAGAAAAACGTTCGTTATTCTAACACTTCATTCTTGTAACACGACTTGATTTTCCAAACATTCGGCTTTGGCGGCTACCAAAAAATTGTGATAAAAGCTCAACTTTCTGTAGTCTGCCAACTTTTAAGCTTGAATATATGCGATATGATACGGTTTTGGAATATGCAAACATAGCGTCAGTCTCCTGAGCCAGATATGCTTTGTTTGCAGATGGACAGTACGAGTACTCGTACAATGGGTTGTTTTTTCGTGATGAGAAATACGTATTTCTATCTTATATTCACAATAATCATACGGTTGCTAATTTGAACACATTTTTTAAAATAACAAAGGTCCTGAATGCCATAGTACCACAGATGTTATGGAAGATTAGAAGAAGTTACAAATACCACTTTCAAGCTTGGTATGATTGGGAAAAGCTTTTCTATATTCTTTCATTCCATCCTTACAGGCAGCAAGTAATGTCCTCGGTGATCTTAGGCTAGATCATATGGCTTTTGGCACATCTGGATCATTCATCACCATCGGGGACTCTTTTCCACTGGTTGTTCCAACTTTTTTATACCCCAAACACCCAAGGCGTTTATCTCCTGATTTGTAGTTCCGCTAACAAGGATAATTGATCCAATGATCCTAAAATTATATTCTCTAAACGGACTTTTGGGGATTCAAATGGATTTTGGTAACATCTGAGCATCCTACGATACAGACGAGAGCTTCTCCTCTTCTTGTAATTCACGAACTATTCGGTATTGGACGAAAGCGTCGGCCAGTAATAATAATAATATCTATTGCCCATTAGACATGTATAAAACATGTATAGGGTTCGTCAATAAACAATTTACAGTATGTATATACATAAAAAACAGTATAATGACAAGCAACAACAACCAATAGCTTAAATTAAATATTTTAAAATGGACACCATAGGCTAACAACAGCAGATAAAATAGATTATCTTTCCAGCAGTTAAAATTAATAAATTAACAGAAATACAATATAAAAATATATAAAAGGACAAACAATAAGTGAATAACAAACAATACAAAAAAAGAACATCTAAATATCCACAAAGTCACTGATGGAGTAACAAGTCTTATTAATAAAATATGTTCTTAACTCAGCTTTAAAATTATTTAAGGAGCTAATTGTCTTAATATACTCAGGCAGTTTATTGAATATCTATGGTCCTAAAATAGAGGGAGATCTACTACCCAGCTTACATCGAGCAAAGGGTAGATGGATGTCGTGCTGCCTACGAGTATTGAATGTATGTCAACACCTGCTATGCACCTTATTATTCTCTTTTGACGTCGAAATACCCTTGAAGCATTCACCGAGGAACCCCAGAAATACAATGCATACCGCGTTCTCCACGAACCAGCTATTGATGCTATGTAACAAGCTGTTACAGTCGTTAATCAGGATAACGTCATCTTTATTTGATAAAATAATCGACGTGTCGTCCGCGTATAAAGTAAAGTGTGCTCTGGGGAAGGACTGCTCAATAGTATTTACATATAATGCAAACAGAACAGACCCCAACATAGATCCTTGTGGAACGCCAACATCCATATTTATCGCACTAGAATTGACTTAGTTGTCCTGAGCAGTTATGAGTTATTGTCACATACTGCGATGTGTTTTCTAAGAAGGACTTTACCCAGAGGTAGGCTGGTCCACCGATTCCATAAGTTGCCAGTTTTACTAGTAACAGTAACATGGTTGACACATAACGACTGACTTTTCAAACGGGATGGATACGCTACCGTTTGACCACGAAACGTCATCTACAAATTACAACAGTCGCCCTCACAGTCTGGCGATTTGTATTGTCAACATTCGCCAAGGTATGACGTCACACATATGCTCAACCCGCAGAGTTTCAACAGCCGCTTCAATTAGAATCAAGTCCCGGGTGTGCTTATTCTGTTAATATCGAGAAAAATTTGAGGAGGCTTCCCGTTTACTACAGTGAACATGCAAATTCCACCCGCAAATTGCGGCGAATATTTCAAAAAGTTTGTTCATATAGACGAGCGCAGTTAGCGCCATAAGCGACACAGTTCCCTACTTTACAACTACTTGTTTGGCACTGTTCGGAATTCTAATGTATGCGCGGACTTCCTGCATATTTTCTCGATGTGCTTCTGCTTTTCTCGAGCGTTATGTATTTTTAACAGGATTTTATGAGTTTGTCGTGTGTATGAATGTAATAAAATTTTCATGTATACTAAGTGACATATAAATCCAAACACCCAGTTTAAATGGTTTTATTTTAATAAAAGTTGGTGAATGTATTTATCTTACTGTAAATAACAAGTGAAAAAATTTTCAGCCTTATCAGTTGGACATTCCGGTTTTTATACTGCTTTTTTTTAATTCACTAACGCTCTAAAAATGAATATTTCAGCCGCAGTAAAGAATCAACGTTGGCGGATTTTGGTTCTTGACATCCTTTACGATCGGTTACGATGCCTAGAGTACGGAGACATGTACGATTTTGTCAACTTAGTGAGTTTGATAGGGGCCGTATAGTGGGACTTCGGGAAGCTGGACTTTCTTTTCGGGCAATTGCAGTTAGAGTGCAAAGAAGTGTAGACACTGTGGTTAGGTGTTGTCAGGCATGGCTTCGAGAAGGCCGTACGCAAAGAGCAAGGGGCACTGGACGCCGCCGTAGAATAACAGACCGTTAAGATCGCCGCCTAAGATTATTGGACTTAAGGGACCGTTTCTCCACTACCAGGTCCATTGCAAATGAATGGTTTGCAGAACACGGAAGACCTATTGGCATGCGAAGTGTTCACCGACGAATGAGAAGTTTTGGCTTGTTTTCATACCGGCCACACTGGGTCCTCCCTTTAACTCGAGAACACCAACGTAATCGCCTTGAGTGGTGCAGACAACGGTCACTCTAGGATCAGGAATGGAACAGTATTGTCTTTAGTGACGAGTCTCGATTTTGTTTAGGCATGCACGATGGTCGTGCCAGGGTTAGAAGCCGACGTGGTGAAAGGAGGAATCCACAGTTTTTTGTTGAACGACATGTTCATCACACTGTTGGAGTTATGGTTTGGAGTGCTATAGCTTATGGTTCCAGGTCACCTTTAATCTTCATCAGAGGTAACATGAACGCGCAGCGTTATATCCACGAAGTTCTAGAACCCCATCTTTTACCCTATCTTGACACCCTGGCAGATCCAACTTTCCAACAAGATAATGCCCGACCACATGTTGCAAGAGTCACAATAGACTTCTTTCAACATAATGATGTCACATTGTTACCATGGCCACCAAGATCTCCGACTTATCCCCAATTGAGCACGTGTGGGATATGTTGGGTAGGAGATTGCTCAATTTGCAACGTCCTCCTCAGACTCTAGAAGCACTTCTAGAGGAGTTGGTGGTTGCCTGGAATGAGATACCACAGGAGGACATTGACCACCTGATCAGAAGCATGCCTAGGCGCGTTGGAGAATGCGTAGCACATCAGGGTGCATCCACACATTATTAAAGGTCAAAGGGCTTTAAAGCAGTGCAATCATTTTGAAATTTTTATCATTTACTTGTTATGCTTCATTAAGTACTTATACAAACTTTTATTAAAATAAAACCATTTAAACTGGGTGTTCGGATTTATATTTCACTTAGTATATTTATGATAAATTTATAATTCTTCTGGGCTTTTACTCCCGCAAAAAAACACTTTCATTCTTTATGGTTAACTTTATTCTATCTATAATCTTTGTTGCTAGGCATTGCGAGGTGGTTATTTTGCTTACCGTTGAATTATTTGCAATACATTTCAAAAGAGTTTACAATAACAATATTTATACATGTGATCGTATCATACTACAATTTATTTATTTATCCAGTTATTGATACATAATTGTCCAACAGACCAATCCAATTACCGGACAATATAAGTGGTAAGTTAACAAATAGTATACATACAAGAATCATATAAAACGAACTTACACTTGAGTAGATAAGGATAGTATCAACAGTTATTCATTCATTGATATGTTTTTCAACATTTTTATGATCTTTATTGTTTTGTATTAAACGCTAATAAGGCCAGTCGTCACGAATGCACGAAAAACATAGACAATAACAAATGTATAACAAGCAAAGCTGGATATATGTGAACGTAAGGTGTTAAGGAAGATTTTTGTTTAGATGATGGTACGTGGACACAAAGAACAAGAGTCCAACATATCTGCGGTCATAAAAGCTCAGAGGTTGCGATGGTTGGGACACTTGCAAATAATGGCAGAACATAGAGTACCAAAGGCACTGCTTACCCATTCCATAGGAGCGAAGAAAAGGAGATAGATATATGAATACAGAATAAAGACGTGTGCTATAAGCAGAAATGAGAAATTTATCTTTCACTTCATTTGGACACGAGAAAAGTTACATCACAAAGCATCCCTCATTTTCATTTTTAGGTCCTGTAATTAATTGCCATCCCCTGATGTCTCACACATTCATTGACTGACCCCGAGCTTTGCAAAATGGCTCCCGTATTTACCCGGTAAAGCATCTGGCAGCAGATAATATGCCGGTGTGTGACGTTATCAGTTTCTTTCTGCCGGTGTGAACATGTGTGTGTATATGCGATGAGAGCGTTATCTCCATACACACGATGGGTTGCGAAAGGGCCGTGAGGGAGAGGGCGAGGGGGTACGTTTTGTCGCCGCCGCTACCGCCCTTATCTGCCTTCCACCCTGCGAACTTCATGAACATTGAATTCCTGAATTGGGACGGGTATACAGTCGGTTGAAGTAGGGGTACAGGAAGACACGAATTCATGATGTGTAAGTCTGCCATTTTGGACGATATTCATTTTATATTCTAGGGTTATAAAGTGCGAAGAGCTGTCGAATGAGGTATCGCACGCATTCTATCTAAAGATACGTGAAATGTAAACAGGGTATCTGAAATTTTCCGGAAATGCAAGATAATTTGTGGGTTTTCACAAGCTGTCCAATGGTGGCATAGAAATTGACCTTGATGATAACCTGAAGGTGATTTGAAAGTCATGTCAATTTTTTTAAATGGAACCCCCATTTAGACCCTATAAATGAATAAACCGGAAAATTCTACGTTCAGATATGGTCTTGACCATTCTCAAATTTTGACCTTGGGAGGTCATGATCAAGGTCAAACCCAAATACGGTGATTTAACTTGGAAGACATTAGCCGTATCATTATTATTTCCATGATTTTTCCTGGATGGTGACATTGGATCTGACCTTGACGATGACCTTCAAGGTCATTTGAAGGTCAACTTTTTGTAGGACCCTATACTTTTGACCGTATAAATGGAGAAAAGAAAAAATATGTTCGACTATATTCTTAGCGATTTTTAAAACTTGACCTTGGAAGTGACCATTAAGGTCGAACACAAGTTTACCTTAATTTCTTGGTAATTCCGAAAACTGTGTAATCTCCAGATGAACTGACTTCTCTGCTTTTTCAGGATTGTCCCTGGCTACAAAAATCGATTTGATCTCCACATGACCTTGAAGGTAATCATAATTAACGTCAGATCCAAAGTCATCATTGGATATCCGGGGAAAAATCATGAAAGTAATGTATGGGTAGTTTCCCTGTACGACTACTGGTTGTACCTTGACCATGACTTTGAGCGTAAAATCTTCCGCTCTTTTCATTTACCCTAAAAGGAAAGAAAGGATAATTCTACTTCCAGATGTGGTCTTGACTGATCTTAAATGTTGACCTTACCCCAGACATTATTTTCGTGATTTTTCTCCGAATATCGATTGGTGACTTTAGATCTGACCTTGGTGATTGCCTTCAAGGTCATTAGACGGTCAACTATTTTTTAACAAGACCTTGTACTTTTGACCTTGGAACTGGAGAAAAGGGAAAAAAATACCTTCGACTATGTCCTTAGCCATTCTTAAAACTTGACCTTGGAAGTGAAAATTAAGTTCGAACACAAGTTTACCTTAATTTCTTGGTAATTCCGAAAACTGCAAAATCTCCAGATAAAATCTTCCCCGCTTTTCATTTACCGTAAAAGGAAAGAGATGAGAATTCTACTTCCAAGTGTGGTCTTGACTGTTCTTAAATTTTGGCCTTACCCCAGACATTATTGTCGTGATTTTTCTCCGAATATCCAATGATGACCTTAGATCTGACCTTGGTGATTGTCTTCAGGGTCACTAGAAGGTCAACTATTTTTTAACGAGACCTTGTACTTTTGACCTTGGAAATGGAGAAAACGGAAAAAATACGTTCGACTATGTCCTTAGCCATTTTTAAAACTTGACCTTGGTAGTGACCATTAAGGTCGAACACAAGTTTACCTTAATTTCTTGGTAATTCCGAAAACTGTGTAATCTCCAGATGAACTGACTTCTCTGCTTTTTCAGGATTGTCCCTGGCTACAAAAATCGATTTGATCTCCACATGACCTTGAAGGTAATCATAATTAACGTCAGATCCAAAGTCATCATTGGGTATCACGGGGAAAAATCATGAAAGTAATGTCTGGGTAGTTCCCCTGTACGACTACTGGGTGTACCTTGACCATAACTTTGAACGTAAAATCTTCCGCACTTTTTATTTACCGTAAAAGGAAAGAGAGGAGAATTCTACTTCCAGATGTGGTCTTGACTGTTCTTAAATTTTGGCCTTACCCCAGACATTATTGTCGGGATTATTCTCCGAATATCCAATGGTGACCTTAGATCTGACCTTGGTGATTGTCTTCAGGGTCACTAGAAGGACAACTATTTTTTAACGAGACCGTGTACTTTTGACCTTGGAAATGGAGAAAAGGGAAAAAATACGTTCGACTATGACCTTAGCCATTTTTAAAACTTGATCTTGGAAGTGACCATCAAGGTCGAACACAAGTTTACCTTAATTTCTTGGTAATTCCGAAAACTGTAAAATCTCCAGGTAAAATCTTCCGCTCCTTTCATTTGCCGTAAAAGGAAAGAGAGGAGAATTCAACTTCCAGAGGTGGTCTTGACTGTTCTTAAATTTTACCTTACCCCAGACATTATTTTCGTGATTTTTCTCCATATATCCAATGGTGACCTTAGATCTAACCTTGGTGTTTGCCTTCAGGGTCACTAGTAGGTAAACCATTTTTTAACGAGACCTTGTACTTTTGACCTTGGAAATGGAGAAAACGGAAAAAATACATTCGACTATGTCCTTAGCCATTTTTAAAACTTGACCTTGGTAGTGACCATTAAGGTCGAACACAAGTTTACCTTAATTTCTTGGTAATTCCGAAAACTGTGTAATCTCCAGATGAACTGACTTCTCTGCTTTTTAAGGATTGCCCGCTGGTTGCAAAAATGGATTTGACCTCCACATGTCCTTGAAGGTAATCATAATTAACGTCAGATCCAAAGCCATCATTGGATATCCGGGGAAAAATCATGAAAGTAATGTCTGGGTAGTTCCCCTGTACGACTACTGGGTGTACCTTGACCATGACTTTGAACGTAAAATCTTCCGCTCTTTTCATTTACTGCAACTGAAAAGAGATGAAAATTCTACTTTCAGATGTAGTCTTAAGTATTCTCAAATTTTGACCTTAGGAGGTCATGGTCTGGTATAACTTGAAAGCTAGTAGTCGTATAAGGAGACTTCCCAAACATTATTTTCATGATTTTTCTCCCAATATCCAATGGTGACCTTGGATCTGACCTTGGAATGACCTTCAAGGTAATTAGAAGGTCAACTATTTTTTAACGAGACCTCGTACCAGGCTTCAACGCTGTCGAACTTCGTACATCCGGAACTGCCCGAGTACTACTAACTTTCGGCACGTGAAAAATTGTATTAACAAGGCATCTTCAATGTCGTTATAGCAGTCAGCTAAAAAAGATTCTCTGAAAAACGAAGCAGGAGGTGTATCGAGTCAGTCTACCTGACACTATTTTTGCCTCAACCTATAGTTAACTTCCTAAATGCTCATTAGTACGGTGAATGAAAAAGTCTACCTGCCCTAAGGCAATGTGTTTCAGCAGAGATTCCAGAATAAAAAGAGACTGCAGCCTATTATTAAGAGGGAGTTGGAACTGTTATCACCGCGCTCTTTCACGGATATGAAGACTTTTAATGAAGGACTACCTGGGGTTTTATTAAGTTTAGTTACACCCGTGGCACAAGGAGCCCTTAATTATTTTAGGGCGCCAGTGGAATTGTTACCCTGTTGACGCGGCGGTATTTTACTTTGCTTTGATGTGATCCATTATGTTTAAAAATTAAAATGAGTGCTTGTTCTCCCACTGGAGGAGCAAACCAGAAATAATTACACTAGCTGGTCCCCAAATTCTTTAGGATATTGACAAATACAGGTATATTTGTTGTTGCGTCTAGACAGTTAGGAGGTGCAATGAACATCTATCCATGACCAGGCTGAATAGTGTACTTTATGAATAGGTTTTCTGGGAATTAAGATGCACTTCTAAGTAGCAACTTTAGCGCTCGCTATGTATATAATAATATCTTAACTCTTTAATGTCCACAGTTCCGCAAATATATAATTGCATACGTTTCAAAATTTCACATTAATAAATAATAGAAATAAAAGTGGTCCCAAGTTAGAGCCCTGCGGAACACCGGATGGAGCTGAGTAGCCTTGGAACTTAAGCCCATTATATGCTGCGTATCGCTTCCGCACTGATGAATGGGATCTAACAAATTTTATAGCACTTAGTGTGAATCCAAAGTTTTTAACAAAACTCCATGATCAACGCTGTGTGGGTTTCCATGGTAGCAAGAGAACAACGTTATTCATGTTTCTACCAGTCTAAGGAGGATTTTTTCTCTGGAGATCGATGTTTTCTATCATCTATCAAAAATTGGTTTAGGAGACTTTAGGAATTCGGAAAACATTTAATTAAAATCTATTAAAATTAGTTTTTAATTTCCATGCGCCTACTCACACAATCAAACCGAAAGCACAAGGTAAACACAACAGCATGTAATTGAAGTCGAAGTTATTTCATTAGTGGAGATATTTAAAAGTTTATTTTAATCAACCTACAGCGGACCGGGTAGGTGGGTAGGTAACTCCTCATAAACTCCTATTTAGAGAGTGAGTTCCAGTTTAATTTTCACCAACATCACCGCCATCGCTACAACTTACAAGAACTTCCGAGACGCGGTTTCCGTAGAATTTTGCATGTACTTTGTTTGCTCGCCGCTACCTGATATGTTTTTTCATGTGAAGAGCATGAATTTCCAGCGTACCAACAAGAATAATTGTCTATCTGTTTCCTAGTTCTACGTAGTCAAAACTAACTAATGAAATGCTAAATTAATAGATTTTATTTTTAAGATACAATGTATACCTCGATCTAAAGATAAAAATTGAAGATCCCTGGATACAATATTTTTGCGGCGGTACATAAAATTTTTGATCACAGTGAGTACTGAGATCTTATTAGCCGACTATGCTGTATGATGTCTCTTAAGTTTTGCATATATACTAAGTGACATATAAATCCGAACACCCAGTTTAAATGGTTTTATTTTAAGAAAAGTTGGTGAATGTATTTATCTTACTGTAAATAACAAGTGAAAAAATTTTCAGCCTTATCAGTTGGACATTCCGGTTTTTATACTGCTTTTTTTAATTCACTAACGCTCTAAAAATGAATATTTCAGCCGCAGTAAAGAATCAACGTTGGCGGATTTTGGTTCTTGACATCCTTTACGATCGGTTACGATGCCTAGAGTACGGAGACCTGTACGATTTCGTCAACTTAGTGAGTTTGATAGGGGCCGTATAGTGGGACTTCGGGAAGCTGGACTTTCTTTTCGGGCAATTGCAGTTAGAGTGCAAAGAAGTGTAGACACTGTGGTTAGGTGTTGTCAGGCATGGGCTTAAGGGACCGTTTCTCCACTACCAGGTCCATTGCAAATGAATGGTTTGCAGAACACGGAAGACCTGTTGGCATGCGAAGTGTTTACCGACGAATGAGAAGTTTTGGCTTGTTTTCATACCGGCCACACTGGGTCCTCCCTTTAACTCGAGAACACTGACGTAATCGCCTTGAGTGGTGCAGACAACGGTCAATCTGGGATCAGGAATGGAACAGTATTGCCTTTAGTGACGAATCTCGATATTGTTTAGGCATGCACGATGGTCGTGCCAGGGTTAGAAGGCGACGTGGTGAAAGGAGGAATCCACAGTTTTTTGTTGAAAGACATGTTCATCACACTGTTGGAGTTATGGTTTGGGGTGCTATAGCTTATGGTTCCAGGTCACCTTTAATCTTCATCAGAGGTAACATGAACGCGCAGCGTTATATCCACGAAGTTCTAGAACCCCATCTTTTACCCTATCTTGACACCCTGACAGATCCAACTTTCCAACAAGATAATGCCCGACCACATGTTGCAAGAGTCACAATAGACTTCTTTCAACATAATGATGTCACATTGTTACCATGGCCACCAAGATCTCCCGACTTATCCCCAATTGAGCACGTGTGGGATATGATGGGTAGGAGATTGCTCAATTTGCAAAGTCCTCCTCAGACTCTAGAAGCACTTCGAGAGGAGTTGGTGGTTGCCTGGAATGAAATACCACAGGAGGACATTGACCACCTGATCAGAAGCATGCCTAGGCGCGTTGGAGAATGCGTAGCACATGAGGGTGCATCCACACATTATTAAAGGTCAAAGGGCTTTAAAGCAGTGCAATCATTTTGAAATTTTTATCATTTACTTATTATGCTTCATTAAGTACTTATACAAGATTTTATTAAAATAAAACCATTTAAACTGGGTGTTCGGATTTATATGTCACTTAGTATACAAATACAAACACAATTTGTAATCTAGACTCAGGTATATTGAATAACTCTAGTCATGTGCTCGTCCATTATTCTGGATAGCTGTTGCTCAACTTCGCAACTTAGCATTCAGATCGCATTTGTTGACTTTGTCATAATTTGATCCCAGTGTGCTATGCAAATTTTTTAATAAGGGCAAAAGATAAAAGTCCGGAAAGTAATTTAAAGCTAAATGGCGTATTACACTTGGTGTGTACACGGTCTTTGAGGAAATCTCAGAGTGATGCTGTGTCGAGAAGAGCGGACCGTGGCATGAATGCAAATTGTCCTAGATGTCGCTCTGGAAAAGTGCTGCTTCTGTTCTGGATTAGAGGAAGTGAAACGAAGAATGTAGCCTCTGAGCAAGTGATTAGTTTTATTTTCTTATTTCCGACTTTCTATAATAGAGAAAATGATATTTATTTGTTTCTGTCTGCGAAAGGTTGGTAAATCTCGAAACTGGAGATACTAGAGAGCAAAATATGTGAATTGAAGTTGACATACCTCAGTCCAAAAGTGCATAATGTGTATAAAAGTTAATGAGTGATGGAGTGCATTTTTCCACCGGGAGATTTTATAAGAGTTATGGCAACAATTAGAAAATTCTTAGTAAATATCTACTAGAGCTTCTGATTATGAAACTCTTGAACGCCGGATCACAGAGCTCACATTTGACTATACATATTCACAGAGCTCCGATGAAAAAAAATTGTTGCATATGTTTCATCATAACAACCACGTTATATATACTAAGTGACATATAAATCCGAACACCCAGTTTAAATGGTTTTATTTTAATAAAAGTTGGTGAATGTATTTATCTTACTGTAAGTAACAAGTGAAAAAATTTTCAGCCTTATCAGTTGGACATTTCGGTTTTTAGACTGCTTTTTTTTAATTCACTAACGCTCTAAAAATGAATATTTCAGCCGCAGTAAAGAATCAACGTTGGCGGATTTTGGTTCTTGACATCCTTTACGATCGGTTACGATGCCTAGAGTACGGAGACCTGTACGATTTCGTCAACTTAGTGAGTTTGATAGGGGCCGTATAGTGGGACTTCAGGAAGCTGGACGTTCTTTTCGGGCAATTACAGTTAGAGTGCAAAGAAGTGTAGATACTGTGGTCAGGTGTTGTCAGGCATGGCTTCGAGAAGGCCGTACGCAAAGAGCAAGGGGCACTGGACGCCGCCGTAGAACAACAGACCGTGAAGATCGCCGCCTAAGATTATTGGCCTTAAGGGACCGTTTCTCCACTACCAGGTCCATTGCAAATGAATGGTTTGCAGAACACGGAAGACCTATTGGCATGCGAAGTGTTTACCGACGAATGAGAAGTTTTGGCTTGTTTTCATACCGGCCACACTGGGTCCTCCCTTTAACTCGAGAACACCGACGTAATCGCCTTGAGTGGTGCAGACAACGGTCAGTCTGGGATCAGGAATGGAACAGTATTGTCTTTAGTGACGAGTCTCGATTTTGTTTAGGCATGCACGATGGTCGTGCCAGGGTTAGAAGGCGACGTGGTGAAAGGAGGAATCCACAGTTTTTTGTTGAAAGACATGTTCATCACGCTGTTGAAGTTATGGTTTGGGGTGCTATAGCTTATGGTTCCAGGTTATAGCGTTATATCCACGAAGTTCTAGAACCCCATCTTTTACCCTATCTTGACACCCTGGCAGATCCAACTTTCCAACAAGATAATGCCCGACCACATGTTGCAAGAGTCACAATAGACTCTTTCAACATAATGATGTCACATTGTTACCATGGCCACCAAGATCTCCCGACTTATCCCCACTTGAGCACGTGTGGGATATGATGGGTAGGAGATTGCTCAATTTGCAACGTCCTCCTCAGACTCTAGAAGCACTTCGAGAGGAGTTGGTGGTTGCCTGGAATGAGATACCACAGGAGGACATTGACCACCTGATCAGAAGCATGCTAGGCGCGTTGAGAATGCGTAGCCATCAGGGTGCATCCACACATTATTAAAGGTCAAAGGGCTTTAAAGCAGTGCAATCATTTTGAAATTTTTATCATTTACTTATTATGCTTCATTAAGTACTTATACAAAATTTTATTAAAATAAAACCATTAAACTGAGTGTTCGGATTTATATGTCACTTAGTATACATGTATTTTGCCATTTTACTGCCGCTAGCGAAAAAGTATCAGAATCGCGAAACATTTGAAAATGATTATCTTATGAAAAGTTACCTCGTTTAACAGAAAAGAATATGTACGAATAAATGATTCCATAAGTTCAGAAAAGACTTTGACTTATGGTGTAATGGGTTATTTTTGATACTGTCTACGTCAATAGTCTACTTAGCATGAAGTCGCAAGGCACAATATATGCTTTGCAATCTCTATTATATTAACAATTCCTGGGATAGCCTTGAACAAACTGTTCAAAACGATATTATATTCAATTCCAGATTGGTTTAACCACATATATTTAATATCAATTTTCAGAAAATCATATAATATGCATTTCACAAACTTACCTGTTTACAAATTAAATGTGTTTCTTCGGTCATTTTATGTCGATTAGATTCTAGCAGCTTGTCGGTCTCTGAAATACTCAGGTATGATAGCTTTTCAGTATAAATCTGTATTTTCTCGGGATCCACACTTTTCCAGGTCTCGCGACCCGTATTTGAAGCAATGTATCACAACAGAGAATCTGAACCTTATCTTCAAGAGTCCAGGCCACAATAGTATCCCAAACTGGCTCAGCCTGCTCGTTGCCTGAAGAGTTCCAATTTGGACACAGCGACAAGTTGCTCTTTATTTTCATTCATATAATAATCGGTAGACGTTCTTCTTTAGACTTGCGTGCATTTAAAAGTGGCACAACTTGCCATCCCAGTGGATAGTTACAGTAGCTAATACCTCGCTTTGGAGAACTTGGTTATAGGAAACTCGTCAGTGTTACTCCAAGTGTCTCAATGGTTGCTTCTATAATAAACACAGCATTTTTCGTACTTAACTAATGTCTATCTAATGCTGCCACTAATTTTGGAGTTATGAAACTGTGCCCATATAGTTTGATTAGTATCAGGCTGTGTGCTCTGAGTTGGGACAGGCAATATAGTATCTATATTA
>CAVLJG010000010.1:245114-319014 GCA_963669975.1 Acanthoscelides obtectus
GTCCTCTGCAAAGAGTTGAATTTCACACTTCTTAATTATATTAACAATGTCATTTATGTATGTACATTATACGAAAAAGATCTTTCGAATAAGATGGTACAATTAAAAGGCGGTGTCAGTTTTGTTTTGTTGCGGGTATTGCGATGTGAGCTAAGTAAAGGAAATGAATGTTTTCGGGTAAGTAGAATGGTAGTTTATGTAATAATCTTATGGTACTGTACGAGACTATGAAGCAGCCTGCGTTGCTCATGTTCAGCCAGCCAGCATCAGTAAGCTTTGATGAAACAGAATCGTATTTTTTAAACCAAAAATAAGTCTCAGACAAGAATTTTGCACGCGTTGTATTCTATCAGAGGTGAATTTAGTTAGACATTTATCATAGACGACATCACTGAAGTTAAAATGCGACAGAACAAGAGAATTGCGTAGTATGACTTTAGTCTTTTGGTTCATGTAAGATTTTTGACCGTATATCGTCTTTAAATTACAATACGCCCTTCTGGAGCACTTGTTAACATGATCCTCAAACCTTAAGTTTTTGTCAAGGTACAAGCCTAAATTACGCGCTATCGAGCTTATTTCTAAAGTATTGTTATCGAGCTTTATTTTCACCAGAGGTTCACAATGGTCTCTCCAATTTTTCGGCCCGAATAACATGACTACTTTTAGCCGGATTCAAGTCTAAGCATATGTTTCGAGACGCTTTAGTCAAGGTGTTTATTTATCAGATCAACAGCAGGCAATGTTTGAGGTGGAGGAAATGATAAGTACACTTGTGTATCATCTGCATAAAAATGAGCTTTACAAGAGTGAAGACTGAAGTATAGATTAGAGGTATAAATAATGAACATTAGCGGACCCAGAATAGAGCCCTGAGGAACACCAATGTCACTTTCAATGGCGTGGAGTACTTATCATTCAGCATTGCCTGCTGTGACGATCGCTGAAGTAGGTACGCATTAGGGACTCTGCATCGGCCGAGAAACCGTAAAAGTGGAGCATGGCTAAGGTTACCTTGTCAGCACTGCATAATACATCATCCACCACTCCCAGCAATCCTGTTGCACAGCTATGCGCCTGACGGAATCCTGATTGTTGTATCTATAATGAGGTTATTCGTTCTAAGTGTTCTCTTATCTGAACATCTATTATTGATTCAAGCAATTTAGACAATGTTGGCAATACAGGGTGTCCGCAAAGTTGGGGTTTTCCTTTACACGACGTGTAGATCGTGAAAACATAAGCAATTTTTCTTTGTACCATATACACCAATGTCTTAAGGGAACCGAGATAACGGGCTCTGCAACATCAAAAAGATCTGAATACCGTCCTGTAGCCGCGACCCGCGATATCACCGAGTGGTACAAGGTCACTGGCTCAACCCGACGACAGAACTGGGTCGGGGTCGGTTGTGTCAGGTCAGTATGCAACCTTCAACCGACGGTTACGGTCACGCGTGTAGAGGTAATCGCGTAGAGGAGAATCCCTCAACAAGCACTAGAGACGTGGCTAGAGAAGTGCAAGTATCAAAAACTAAAGTGTGGCAAACGCTGCGTGAAGAGGGTTGTATCCGTTTCACGTCCAACGTATACAAGCCCTTCAACCTGACGATTTTCCAGCAAGAGTGCGGTTTGTGAGTGGTTGTTGCATCAACATGACAATAATCCGGACTTTTTGAAGTGCATATTGGTGACAGACGAATCTACGTTCACACGTAATGGGGTGAATAACTTTCGCAACACTCATGTTTGGTCATTTTCAACAAACATTTTCGGTGAATGTTTGGGCTGGCATGGTGAACGGTATGCTCATTGGACCATTTATTCTCCCAAATCGATTGGACGGGATGCAATACCTAGACTTTTTACGCAACATTTTGCCTTCCTTGTTAGAAGATGTGCCATTAAGTGTAAGACAATCAATGTGGTTTCTGCACGATGGTGCACCGCCCCATTTTAGACGCGAAGTGCGTGAGTTTTTGAATGAATTATTTCCGAATAGGTGGATCGGACGTAATGGACCCGTAGCGTGGCCCCCGCGATCTCCAGACTTAACACCATGTGATATTTTTCTTTGGGGAGAAATGAAACGCTTAGTGTACAAAACTGAAGTGCATACGGTTGACGAACTTCGTCTCAGAATTGAACAAGCTGGTGCTTTCATTTGGGGGAGGGACTCCATTCTCAAAGCCTGCACCGATGCTTGGCTACATCGTGCACGCACTGGTGTTTTTGAATCAAACGACGATAACTTCGAACAATACCTATAAAGTACGTTTACCTAAAAACTGAAAAGGCGGCAACGCCGTCATATTTGTTACCTCTGTTCGTGGTCTGCATCACCGCCGGCGTCTGCTCGGTATGATTTCGGGCAGAGACGTACTTAGCCCTTCTCGTCAACTGGAGAGTGAGTACTTTTTCCTTTATTTTTTTTACTTGGTCGCCCTCGTTTCACTACACATTACCTTTGTTATTTCAAGGGTAGTTGTTTCTGAAAAGGAAAACCCCAAGTTTGCGGACTCATATTACGCAAATCCTTGAGCAACTTTAGGCAAACTTTATATTTGCGCTTTTTCATGACGACTAGGTATGACTATCACAATCCGTCTGTTTCCCTTAGGCTTATAACTCTACTTTGTATCCAAGCCTGTCATTATCCGCACTTTGTACTCCGTAAGTGCAAAGAAATTCGCCGCTTTTTCTAAAGAGAAGTGCGGTAGTTTTATAGAGCATTAGAGTAGGTGTCGGAAAGAAAAGTTGAGAGCGACGAAAATAGGCCGTCGAGCGATGTCGATGGTCGATATATTGCGAAGGCGAGAATAGTTTCACGAGTACGAGACCAAAGTACGCTAAATTACAGGGCCGCAATAAGTGCGCATTGTGCGCTTTGTGAAGTTTTATAATACGTGCTCTGAAGAAATGCGAAGCGAGAACAAATACAATCTCTACGGTTTCAAGAGGAAAAATAGCGTGATGTAGGTTAACTCTGCGCGTCCCTTGCAACACCGTCATTAGTTCATATAATGCACAAGTTTACTGCTCCGACAAAACAGTTAGCTACTACATGTCTAACAAAAGAATCGATTGGATCAAGTCAGTTAAACAGGTCCATACCCACTTCGCAACGGATTTCTTTGGACCTCCTTACGTTACATCTGACCTCCCTGAACTGCCTCGGAATATGAGGTCTTGTACTGACCTTGAACATTTCCGAACTCGGATTAACCAGATACCCTGATGTTCAAGCACTTTTGCGGCTGCTTTGATGAAAGGACTTGATGCACCCGCAATTTAGCGCCGTGGTTTTAAAACGCATTAGCATTAGGATATTTTCAGATACGTGTAAAAGCTCGTCTAAAATTCGTCACACGAGCCCAGTCATGCTCGTCTTAGCGTATTTCCATCCGGCGCGACACGACTCGGCCGAAAAATAGAAAAAGAAACACCATCCAAACCGCAACATCCTCTGCACCTGTTTCTCACTACGCGCATGAAACAAATCTAGATCACAGAACTGACAATCGACTAGACCCCTTACTATACTAAGTGACATATAAATCCGAACACCCAGTTTAAATGGTTTATTTTAATAAAAGTTGGTGAATGTATTTATCTTACTATAAATAACAAGTGAAAAAATTTTCAGCCTTATCAGTTGGACATTCCGGTTTTTATACTGCTTTTTTTTAATTCACTAACGCTCTAAAAATGAATATTTCAGCCGCAGTAAAGAATCAACGTTGGCGGATTTTGGTTCTTGACATCCTTTAAGATCGGTTACGATGCCTAGAGTACGGAGACCTGTACGATTTCGTCAACTTAGTGAGTTTGATAGGGGCCGTATAGTGGGACATCGGGAAGCTGGACTTTCTTTTCGGGCAATTGCAGTTAGAGTGCAAAGAGGTGTATACACTGTGGTTAGGTGTTGTCAGGCATGGCTTCGAGAAGGCCGTACGCAAAGAGCAAGGGGCACTGGACGCCGCCGTAGAACAACAGACCGTGAAGATCGCCGCCTAAGATTATTGGCCTTAAGGGACCGTTTCTCCACTACCAGGTCCATTGCAAATGAATGGTTTGCAGAACACGGAAGACCTATTGGCATGCGAAGTGTTTACCGACGAATGAGAAGTTTTGGCTTGTTTTCATACCGGCTACCCTGGGTCCTCCCTTTAACTCGAGGACACCGACGTAATCGCCTTGAGTGGTGCAGACAACGGTCACTCTGGGATCAGGAATGGAACAGTATTGTCTTTAGTGACGAGTCTCGATTCTGTTTAGGCATGCACGATGGTCGTGCCAGGGTTAGAAGGCGACGTGGTGAAAGGAGGAATCCACAGTTTTTTGTTGAAAGACATGTTCATCACACTGTTGGAGTTATGGACTTCTTTCAACATAATGATGTCACATTGTTACCATGGCCACCAAGATCTCCCGACTTATCCCCAATTGAGCACGTGTGGGATATGATGGGTAGCAGATTGCTCAATTTGCAACGTCCTCCTCAGACTCTAGAAGCACTTCGAGAGGAGTTGGTGGTTGCCTGGAATGAGATACCACAGGAGGACATTGACCACCTGATCAGAAGCATGCCTAGGCGCGTTGGAGAATGCGTAGCACATCAGGGTGCATCCACACATTATTAAAGGTCAAAGGGCTTTAAAGCAGTGCAATCATTTTGAAATTTTTATCATTTACTTATTATGCTTCATTAAGTACTTATACAAAATTTTATTAAAATAAAACCATTTAAACTGGGTATTCGGATTTATATGTCACTTAGTATATATCTCTTAATCAAAGTGCTTTTTTGTTTCGTCGTTGTCTGTTAAAAAAATTGGTATAATGTCATTGAAAATCGGTATAATGTCACAGTAATCGTTAACCCATTTCGCACCTACTTGCTATGAGCTCCACCTATCGGAGAATGGTACAATGATCATCTTACGAACAATAATAGCATAGGACATACAGCTTAGGCCATGTGTCATCACGTTTAAGCAACACGCACAACTACTACAAGTGAACATGAGGTAATAGTAATGTACAGTGATGGACAAAAGTATATAGACAAACATGAATATTTACCTAAATACCTTTAGAAAACGAATTCATACTTCATTGCTCCATAAACAAATGCGTTATTACTAGAAAAACTAAATTCCTTGTTTTTACATTATCTGCAATGGCCACAATACAAGTCTGAATATAAGCACTTCTTTATGAGGGACCAAATATGTAGACAAATTCTTTTCGACATTAGTTTAGTACAGTTTCGTGTCAGAAGAGAATTAGTTGGTGTTCATCAAGAGTTGCGGAATAAGTTGAGTGATTTTAAGACCATGCCGCGTGGTCCAGAAATTTATTTCGATGTGGAAACGAAGATCATTGAGTTATACAAAGACAGTCAACGTCAAGTCGACGTTGCCAATAATTTGAAGCTGAAGCGTAAAGAAGTTTGGGCAATATTGAACAAATATAAACAAAAAGGTATATTGGAAGCCTCTAAGAGAAGTAGGTACCTAAAATATTGATCTAGCTTCAAGGTCTGTGGTCCTGATTAATATCCAGACTGAACGGTAGCGATTATTTTAGCACCAATCAATGTGATTTACGCAAATTATAAGCTGTTGGGATACAAAGGGACGAATAGGTTCTGATATAGGCTAGTTATTTATGGTATCATGTAATTATAAACACGAAAGGCTCATAAGATATATGGAGACATCATGCAATATTACAACATTCTAATGTATTTTGAAGCGCCGTCTTTGTCAGCGAATATAGCCTGCGGATAGATCGGGAGTTCACTTTTTAGCTTAGTTACTATACTATAACTATCTAAAACTGTAATGACTCATCGATGTTCACGTGAACATCACTTAACTTCCAGTAGTCGGCTGTTCATAGGCGGGGTATGAATGTTTAACATGGGTGAACTAGATTTGTCACATGCTTAATAAAGAGTGGTTTGAAACATATTGTAAGTCAAAAATTTGGGAATTACCTTTATTCATCGTCGCTTCCACTTACATCTGACAGTAATAAACTGTCGCTATCGCTTTCCTCGTTGAAATTGACTATAACTGGCTCTATGATGGTGTCGATGTGGTGGTCAAGCTGCCACATTTTTGTTTCTTCCTTCACAACATGAGGGATAGCATTCTGCCAAGCTTTGGGCGTTACTAGCTGTATGGAAGTCTCAAGTAAAACCTTAACGTCTGGTAATTTGAAGGTTGTGTTATGGCGCGCAATATAACCCTTCACTTGAGCCCAGATGAGCTCTATATGGTTCAGTTCACAGTGGTAGGGCGGTAACCGCAGCACAGTGACACCACATTGACGGCCATCTCATCAGTCACGTAACTAATGTTCGCAGGTTTGTGCTGTTTAATTTTTTCATACAATTCCGCTTTCACACATGAATCGTCAAACGGGATTCCTTTTTCGCGCAACCATTGCTGCATGTTACTTTTTCGAGATGCCATAGTCGGTACACGTTCGGCTCGACGACTATGGTAGGAAGCATTATCCATGACGATCACAGAGTTGGGCTCAACTCGCTGAAGCACCCCTTGAAACCAGCTCTCGAAGCAGCTGGCATTCATTTCGTCATGGTAATCACCTCCTTTCTTAGAGACGAAAATCAAGTCACACTCTTCTAAAAAGCCACTATCGCTACCAATATGAGTTACGATCAATCTATGACCTTTCCCTGACGGTCCACGAAGACCTGTTGACAAACCTTCAATGCTTGCTTGTCTACTCACTACGTTTTTGTCTATCCAGGTTTTTTTTAACTGTGTGACCTGCATTTACCCATGTCTCGTCCAAATAATAGATTTTTCTGCTTTGTTGCCTATATTCAATCATTTCGCGTAGGTATTTTCGACGCTAGGCGACTATTTCAGGTCTCTCTATCAATACTGACTTCCGATTACGCGTTTCGTAACGAAAATTAATTTCGTGCAGGGATTTCCTCATTACTTCGACGCTCATTTGGGGTGTAATTTCATTTTCCTTGATCGCTGCATATACAGCCTTGAGGGTTGGTATCTCATTCCTAAAGAAGAATGAATGTACGGTTCGCCTTAACGCCATTTTGCTATCGTCATCCAATTTAACGGCCTTTCGTCCCTTCAAATTAAACTTTGGATCAGTAGTAGCTCCAGTTTTCTTCTTTTCATGCACCACCCTACGAATGGTCCACTCTGAAACGCCTGTCATACTTTCACAACGCGCGAGTGCATCTCCCTGCGACATAGTTCTGTTCAGATAATTGAACATGTTGAGCACGATTTCTTTCGCGTCCCTCTTCAGTGCTTTACGAAGCCGTCTACTTGTTCCCTGGCTTTCAGTATTTCCACTCGTGCCATTTGTACTCTCCATGGTTAAGTATAACCAAAACAGTAACCACAGAAACCACAACAATAACAATCACACAACAATTCTTATAAAAACACACAATATGCGATCGCTCAACGAAACACGTTCCAATGCGTTGCCGACGCCTATGAGTCTGCCGGTCGAGGCGCGTCTTTGATTTCATTGGTTCTACCGGCGGAGAACAATCAGCCATTATTTCCATCTCTGTCTGTGCTGTTGACCACCGCAAAGCCACAGAAACGACATATGTCGTACGCTATACGACTGTACTGGAAGGAAGCCGGGATCGAACTCTGATCACGTGTTGATCACGCATATAAGTCATTACAGTTTTAAATAGTTGTAGTATATAAACCAAGAGATTAATAAGCCTCCAAGGCTGCCGCTCGTAGACATCGGTAGGATGTTTTCCGCTGGTAAAATACATTTCTCTGTTATACTTGATTTTGAACTAAACAAAAAATTATGTCACTTGGAAAGTGGGCCTGTGCTATGTAGCAAATCCACCCCTTGCCTTCTTATGCCCCGCAGCCTCCTCAAAGTGGGTAGAAAGGCAAAAAGTAATGAATAAAGGTGACAATACTTAAAATGGAATTAGTGGCTATAAACTGCACAAGATTGTTGCATCCCCAAGCAGTGATACCCTTCAGGTCTCTCTCAGAGAGGAAAACGCTGCTGGTCTTCTTTTCTCCAACTCATCGACAGAGAACGGCTTGTCACTCTGATTTCCTGCATGTAGAGTGCTGTCATCACCAGAGCTGTGGATCGGATTCATCGTACAGGAAAGGAGGTCGTTGATATGTAACAATGTTCTACATTAGAAAGAAGCAAATACGTATAATATAATAATTCACTAGATCAAGTCAGTCAAATGAGCCCATACAGTTCTTGCTTGGTATCAAGGCTACAAGCCTTGCCCCCCCCCTACATAACTAAAATATACTAAGTGACATATAAATCCGAACACCCAGTTTAAATGGTTTTATTTTAATAAAAATTTGTATAAGTACTTAATGAAGCATAATAAGTAAATGATAAAAATTTCAAAATGATTGCACTGCTTTAAAGCCCTTTGACCTTTAATAATGTGTGGATGCACCCTGATGTGCTACGCATTCTCCAACGCGCCTAGGCATGCTTCTGATCAGGTGGTCAATGTCCTCCTGTGGTATCTCATTCCAGGCAACCACCAACTCCTCTCGAAGTGCTTCTAGAGTCTGAGAAGGACGTTGCAAATTGAGCAATCTCCTACCCATCATATCCCAAACCATAACTCCAACAGTGTGATGAACATGTCTTTCAACAGAAAACTGTGGATTCCTCCTTTCACCACGTCGCCTTCTAACCCTGGCACGACCATCGTGCATGCCTAAACAAAATCGAAACCCGTCACTAAAGACAATACTCTTCCATTCCTGATCCCAGAGTGACCGTTGTCTGCACCACTCAAGGCGATTACGTCGGTGTTCTCGAGTTAAAGGGAGGACCCAGTGTGGCCGGTATGAAAACAAGCCAAAACTTCTCATTCGTCGGTAAACACTTCGTATGCCAATAGGTCTTCCGTGTTCTGCAAACCATTCATTTGCAATGGACCTGGTAACGGAGAAACGGTCCCTTAAGGCCAATAATCTTAGGCGGCGATCTTCACGGTCTGTTGTTCTACGGCGGCGTCCAGTGCCCCTTGCTCTTTGCGCGCGGCCTTCTCGAAGCCATGCCTGACAACACCTAACCACAGTGTCTACACTTCTTTGCACTCTAACTGCAATTGCCCGAAAAGAGAGTCCAGCTTCCCGAAGTCCCACTATACGGCCCCTATCAAACTCACTAAGTTGACGAAATCGTAAAGGTCTCCGTACTCTAGGCATCGTAACCGATCGTAAAGGATGTCAAGAACCAAAATCCGCCAACGTTGATTCTTTACTGCGGCTGAAATATTCATTTTTAGAGCGTTAGTGAATTAAAAAAAAGCAGTATAAAAACCGGAATGTCCAACTGATAAGGCTGAAAATTTTTTCACTTGTTATTTACAGTAAGATAAATACATTCACCAACTTTTATTAAAATAAAACCATTTAAACTGGGTGTTCGGATTTATATGTCACTTAGTATACTTGTAATGCTGACTATACCTTATACACCATAATACAGAAAGAAACCTCTGGTGTCTGACACGTACTTCGAGTGGAAAGGAAGCAGCCTGGAAAAATCGCACCGCCTTATCTCCTTGCCTACCTTATCGAAGCGCTAATTAAGGGAATCTTTATTGCCAAGTTTTAGAGCTCGCGAAGTCGTAAACGATCTGAAGACGTTAAAATTTGTCGAGATCTAATAAAAACCCGATTCTACAAGCCGAATCTGCTGCGATAAAAGCACATAAAAGTCCATCTCGTTCCTGATACGCCAGCGCTGAGTTAACGCAGGTTCTGAGTTACTTATTCGCTGATAGGGACGACATACATAATGTGCACTTTTATGGTTTAAATGACCTGATAAAAGACATTATGTTTAAGTAATGGGATTTTGTGTCGAAATGTAGTCAAATTTGACTTGGGTGGCTAACTTTCTATCAAATCCTGAGTAATCGCAGTTGACCTGTTACATATTATTTTTTTTATTTCTTCACGCCGCTGGCAAGGAAGTACCGTAATCGAACGAAAATTTAAAAAATAGGATATTATGTTTTTTGAATGTTATACGACATCAACATCAGGAAAAACCAGATCACTCGTTTCCGTTAGTCTGCCTATCTATCTGTCTGTCGCCTTTTCTTCTACCCTTGACCCGTGTGTAACTTGGACAACAAAGCTACAACAGTGACAGACACAAAACGGAAAATTACGAATCGCACAAACTCACTTCTTTGACGTTTTTGGGGTCTCCCGATCATTTTCGGAAAAATATTTGTAGGGGTTGAAAATTGAGGCTTAGGGGAAAGGTGTATCTGGATTTTTTAATAATTTTTAATAATAAGAATCGATTTTAGATGCCTAATAAAAATGTGCAGGTTATTGGACTGATTGTATAGGAACAGCAAAGTTTACAAGCTATCGTAGCGGAAAAAATGTTTGCTAAAACTTATCAGTCGTATCTTGATAATATTTTTAAGATGTTATATCAGTTAAATAAGATTAATAATAACTGATGAATGCCCCAAAACTGATCAGAACTTTGCTTAATTTACTATGTCATACATAATTATGAAACAATGCAAATTGTGTCTACTTCATATGGGTAAGGAAGTAACTGATCAGACCTTTTCTTAATTTACTATACTAAGTGACATATAAATCCGAACACCCAGTTTAAATGGTTTATTTTAATAAAAGTTGGTGAATTTATTTATCTTACTGTAAATAACAAGTGAAAAAATGTTCAGCCTTATCAGTTGGACATTCCGGTTGTTATACTGCTTTTTTTTATTCACTAACGCTCTAAAAATGAATATTTCAGCCGCAGTAAAGAATCAACGTTGGCGGATTTTGGTTCTTGACATCCTTTACGATCGGTTACGATGCCTAGAGTACGGAGACCTGTACGATTTCGTCAACTTAGTGAGTTTGATAGGGGCCGTATAGTGGGACTTCGGGAAGCTGGACTTTCTTTTCGGGCAATTGCAGTTAGAGTGCAAAGAAGCGTAGACACTGTGGTTAGGTGTTGTCAGGCATGGCTTCGAGAAGGCCGTACGCAAAGAGCAAGGGGCACTGGACGCCGCCGTAGAACAACAGACCGTGAAGATCGCCGCCTAGGATTATTGGCCTTAAGGGACCGTTTCTCCACTACCAGGTCCATTGCAAATGAATGGTTTGCAGAACACGGAAGACCTATTGGCATGCGAAGTGTTTACCGACGAATGAGAAGTTTTTTCTTGTTTTCATACCGGCCACACTGGGTCCTCCCTTTAACTCGAGAACACCGACGTAATCGCCTTGAGTGGTGCAGACAACGGTCACTCTGGGATCAGGAATGGAACAGTATTGTCTTTAGTGACGAGTCTCGATTTTGTTTAGGCATGCACGATGGTCGTGCCTGGGTTAGAAGGCGACGTGGTGAAAGGAGGAATCCACAGTTTTTTGTTGAAAGACATGTTCATCACACTGTTGGAGTTATGGTTTGGGGTGCTATAGCTTATGGTTCCAGGTCACCTTTAATCTTCATCAGAGGTAACATGAACGTGCAGCGTTATATCCATGAAGTTCTAGAACCCCATCTTTTACCCTATCTTGATACCTTGGCAGATCCAACTTTCCAACAAGATAATGCTCGACCACATGTTGCAAGAGTCACAATAGACTTCTTTCGACATAATGATGTCACATTGATACCATGGCCACCAAGATCTCCCCAACTGAGCACATGTGGGATATGATGGGTAGGAGATTGCTCAATTTGCAACGTCCTCCTCAGACTCTAGAAGCACTTCGAGAGCAGTTGGTGGTTGCCTGGAATGAGATACCACAGGAGGACATTGACCACCTGATCAGAAGCATGCCTAGGCGCGTTGGAGAATGCGTAGCACATCAGGGTGCATCCACACATCATTAAAGGTCAAAGGGCTTTAAAGCAGTGCAATCATTTTGAAATTTTTATCATTTACTTATTATGCTTCATTAAGTACTTATACAAAATTTTATTAAAGTAAAACCATTTAAACTGGATGTTCGGATTTATATGTCACTTAGTATACAATGGTACCGAGGCTTGCGTGTGACGAGTGGAAAGGTTTGGGTGAGGTTGGTCATAGCCACGTTGCCAGATGGTCGTTATTGTGAGTAAGAGAGAGAAAGCATTTCTACGGACTGATATGGTACCCGATAACTGACTTGATCTTTTTGATTTTTTTGGTATACCTTTATTTCATGACTCAGCTTCATGGATGACGTCACTATACATGCAGGCACTCTGAATGCCAGATCGACTTGGTTGGATGTAGACTGAGGGTCATCACACCTTAGGAATCCATAAATTTGTGCAGCTTTGTTTCTAAGACTCCGTATTTAATTAAATACTGAAAAACTGATTAGGGTCACCTTGTAAAACATTTCTACTACTGCAGGCAACACAGAGAAATCAACCATAGCCATGCAATCGCCAGCGTCAGATCATCACTCTGCCATTCTTCTCTCTTTCTTTCACATTCACGTACATCCTGGGGGATCCCGTTACTCATTAAGGTTTGCAATTAGATTCTATTGTTTCCGCTACCGATTATGCAAAGAATACGGCAGTTCTTCAACATGGGTAGACATCAAGGTCGGATTTACAGATGCCCAAGCCTGCCATTTTTTTTGTCAGTGGTATCTTCAAAAAATTACACAAAATCCGCAATTTGAATCAACGATTCTGTTCATACCTGAAGCGGTTCTGAAAATATTAATTAATTTCCATTTTTTTCCTAAAACTTCAACACCTCGAGTTTTTGTAAGGAAACATTTTTGGACCATAGCTTATAAAGCAAACTCATATTAGTTTTTCTTGTAGATTCACACCCTTAAATATTCGCATATCATTAAGGAACACCCTGTATAATATAAAAAAAAACGTTAGCTCATTCCGCGTTTTCTACAAATGAGCATGAAGTGGACGACAGCTAGTTCCAAGTTAGAACACCTACATAATGCCTTAAAAAACCTACAATGCATCAAAAAAAAACAACATATTGTCACTTTTAAGTTACACGCGGATCATCGACAAGAAACAACATTTTCGCAAAGTGTACCTGTGTGTGCGAGAACTTCTTTGAGCAGGGGTAGTATATTTTGTTATAAGCGATTGAAATACGTGATTAATAAAATTATCAGGATTTTATTAATGACGAATCTCCGCCGGGTCTAACCATGTGTGCCTTTTCGCTCGAGGCCGTGTCGTCACCCCGTCGACGCTCCGGAAGGGGTCACGACCCTCTTTTCACCTGCTTTTCTTTTGAAAATAGACAAAACACACGATGTAAACAACTTGAAACCAACAACCACAATTATACTAAGTGACATATAAATCCGAACACCCAGTTTAAATGGTTTTATTTTAATAAAATTTTGTATAAGTACTTAATGAAGCATACTAAGTAAATGATAAAAATTTCAAAATGATTGCACTGCTTTAAAGCCCTTTGACCTTTAATAATGTGTGGATGCACCCTGATGTGCTACGCATTCTCCAACGCGCCTAGGCATGCTTCTGATCAGGTGGTCAATGTCCTCCTGTGGTATCTCATTCCAGGCAACCACCAACTCCTCTCGAAGTGCTTCTGGAGTCTGAGGAGGACGTTGCAAATTGAGCAATTTCCTACCCATCATATCCCACACGTGCTCAATTGGGGAGATCTTGGTGGCCATGGTAACAATGTGACATCATTATGTTGAAAGAAGTCTATTGTGACTCTTGCAATATGTGGTCGGGCATTATCTTGTTGGAAAGTTGGATCTGCCAGGGTGTCAAGATAGGGTAAAAGATGGGGTTCTAGAACTTCGTTGATATAACGCTGCGCGTTCATATTACCTCTGATGAAGATTAAAGGTGACCTGGAACCATAAGCTATAGCACCCCAAACCATAACTCCAACAGTGTGATGAACATGTCTTTCAACCACGTCGCCTTCCAACCCTGGCACGACCATCGTGCATGCCTAAACAAAATCGAGACTCGTCACTAAAGACAATACTGTTCCATTCCTGATCCCAGAGTGACCGTTGTCTGAAAACTCAAGGCGATTACGTCGGTGTTCTCGAGTTAAAGGGAGCACCCAGTGTGGCCAGTATGAAAACAAGCCAAAACTTCTCATTCGTCGGTAAACAGTTCGCATGCCAATAGGTCTTCCGTGTTCTGCAAACCATTCATTTGCAATGGACCTGGTAGTGGAGAAACGGTCCCTTAAGGCCAATAATCTTAGGCGACGATCTTCACGGTCTGTTGTTCTACGGCGGCGTCCAGTGCCCCTTGCTCTTTGCGTACGGCATTCTCGAAGCCATGCCTGACAACACCTAACCACAGTGTCTACACTTCTTTGCACTCTAACTGCAATTGCCCGAACAGAAAGTCCAGCTTCCCGAAGTCCCACTATACGGCCCCTATCAAACTCACTAAGTTGACAAAATCGTACAGGTCTCCGTACTCTAGGCATCGTAACCGATCGTAAAAGATGTCAAGAACCAAAATCCGCCAACGTTGTTTCTTTACTGCGGCTGAAATATTCATTTTTAGAGCGTTAATGAATTAAAAAAAAAAGCAGTATAAAAACCGGAATGTCCAACTGATAAGGCTGAACATTTTTTCACTTGTTATTTACAGTAAGATAAATACATTCACCAACTTTTATTAAAATAAAACCATTTAAACTGGCTGTTCGGATTTATATGTCACTTAGTATACATTGTTGCTCTTGAAAGAATCGATAACAAATTGTACACAAAATCGTGCTAGATATGCGAATTCTCAGGGGAGGCTACGGCCCCCTTGCCCCCTGCGAGCGCCCATGGCATGAAACACCTCAACAAATGAGTGAAATGCATCGGAATTCCGGAATGTCACGCAACGCGGCTTATGCCGAATCAGTCCAAAGTGACCGCGGACCGTAAAGTGATAATTTTGAGGGACGTGTCTGATTGAGTGCAATCCAGAATTGCTGGTCCGGTATCGGCGTCGAAATCTGTCGGTATGTATGTCGCTGCTATCTCGAAACAACGGTGGCGATTGGTTCGATTCTCTTCAGTCTGCGGGCTGCCGTCTTGAACAGCGACCGCGGCGACATTCCATTGGTTCTTGATGAGCGCGCAGGGACGGACTGGGAACATTCGGCAGAGTTGTTGATACGTGACTCTTTCATCTTTTTTAACTTTTCTAAAGCTTTTGTACGGGTTCTTATTTCATAACGTAAGTATTTGTCCATCTCAACATGGCTTTATCAAAAGCAGATCTGCTACAGCTAATTTAGTCTGCTTCACCTACTTTGTCTCTGGAGAAGCAGATGCCGGACATTTGATAATGTACTCGTAAAATGCAAACAATTAAAAAAAACGGACTGACCACCAATTGTCTTAGCGCTTCACCTGGTGTGTGAAAGTTTATTGAACGTATTAAAAAAATCCGTTTATAAATAGTGAACGCAATTTTGATACGATCATTGTTTTTCTTTTTAAAACCCACACTGCACTTTCTTGTATTTAAAGAAGAATGTCGTCCTCCACTTTCCACACAAGCTTCATTATGATCTTCACGAATAGTATGAGGACTTTCTTGAGCCCACCTGTGAGTATTATGGAAAAAAATACGGATTTTCAATGTTTTTGTGCAAAAACTATTGACACAATGTTAGTCGGCGAAAATAGTCTTCTGGTAACAAGGCCTGTAGGATTCTATGGACTACGGTATGTGATAGTCCTACGCGGCGGCCTAATCCCCCCCCCCCCTATTACCCATTTCAATAATGACTATCATAACATTTACACCCTATAGTCATCTCACACAGCCAAAATTAATTAAGTTTACATGACAAAACGTTTGGTTTGGTCGCGCATGTCATGCATGTTGGTACTAGGTCCTTTATGTCTAAACAGAAAACTGTACAAGCCTGCTCAGTATACGCGTATGTAGCCGTTAGTGGTCTTGTTTGTGGTCCATTTACTCACTTACTCTACCTGAAAAGAGGACCGGGAAGTTTGTACTGCGTTGTTCAACATTTTTTCGCTTCGCACTATTTGATTCCTATTTGACCGATACCAATAATCTATCAACAGTTCTCGTTAGAGTCATCGACCCACGTCACAATTATAGACTATAAAGTGTGATTAATTTGCCCACTGTTGTTCATTTGGCGAGAGATGCATTCTATAAATGGTACAAGCAGCAATATCATAACTGATTTAGTATTCTAGCACACAAGTTCAACAATATTTTAATTAAACGATCATTAATTTACTAGATTATCTCTGCCGAGAGTTAATTACTCTATCGTGAAATGAATATTAATGTTTGTTGGAGGAATCTTTAATGTATGAAGTTTACAACCGTGCAGTGCGGCGTGGAGTACATGATGCATTGTTGACAATGTTGCTACTCTTTTGGGAGAGAAAACTATGCAGTCAAGTGCTAGTTGAATCTAGGGATATTTAAAATAATTTCAGATATTTCAGATAAACATTTTTCTCTTCAAGATTACATTTTACATTATTTAAGTTATCTAGAAATTTATTTTGCGATGTCAAGTAAAAAATGCAAATCAAAGCCTAGATGTGAGGCACTACGAAAATGTTTTGTGTGTCGTGCCTCATTACTCTACTAAAGTTTTTGAAAACGCAGGAAAACCGTGATTTATAACTTTGAACATAACCTATCTTCAGAAAGAACAACACAAACAACCCGTCTAGTACTCAACCGATCTTCTCAGAGATATACTGAACAGGTCTCGGCATTCTGCTCACAGCTTGCAAACACGGAATGAATAGTACTCGTATTTGCACACTACACCGTCTAGTCAGCAAGTTGACATTTTGTCGGTTCAGTTTTTAAACCCTACATCTTTTTCTAAAAGTATGGGGATGTCCAAAACGGACGCAGGAAAGTAAACGCATATTAAAACAAGAAAGATTGATATTCAAATCAAGTTGGGTACTTTATTTTGAAGGTTCATTTATACCATTTATGTATGAAAAATAATATCGCTCAAATGTTCAGCACGACTGGATTTACAGACGTCCACGCGATGGTCGAAATTTTCAATGACATTTTGCAACATGGTCGGTTCTATGGCATTTATCTCGGCAATGATGTTGTTTTTGCGTTCTTGGAGGGTGGCTGGTTTGTTGACGTAGACTTTGCTTTTCAAATATCCCCATAAAAAGAAGTCCAAGGGAGTCAAATCGCACGATCTTGGTGGCCATGGCACATTTCCTCTGCGCGAAATCACGCGATCACCGAAGGACTGCAATCGATGGATATTGACGTTGGTTGTGTGGCATCTTGCACCGTCTTGTTGGAAATAAACATCGTCCATATCCATTCCTTCAAGTTGCAGCAAAAAATAGTCCTCTATCATCACGTGATATCGCTCAGAATTGACGGTAACGGCGTCCCCGGCCGCATTTTCGAAAAAGTAAGGTCCGATGATGCCTTTTGACCACAATGCACACCACACAGTCACTTTTTGAGGATGCATCGGCTGCTCTTGATACTCACGGGGATTTTCGTTCGCCCAGATGCGGCAGTTTTGCTTGTTTACCATCCCATTCAAAGTGCAATGCGCTTCGACGCTGAACATGATTTTTGATGAAAAATTGGCATCAATTTGGCGGTGTTCAAGGAGCCAATCTGAGAACGTTCGGCGCGAAAAATGGTCGGCCCGACGCAGCTCTTGCGTCAATTGGATCTTGTAAGCGTGTACATTCAAATCCTTGTGGAGAATGCGGAGCAAACTGGTTCTCGAAATGCCCAATTCTTGGGATCGACGCGTTGTTGATTGTTTCGGATCGTCTCTCACACTCTCCTTCACAACAGCAATATTTTCCGGTGTGCGAACGCTCCTTGACCGACCAGAGCCTGGCAGATTTGCCACAGAACCTGTCGCCTCGAATTTACGCACCAGACGACCGATGGTTGTTTCGTTTGGGCGGTTGTTGCGACCGAAATGTTCACGAAGCGCGCGAAACGTGTTTTTTATTTTTGCACCATTTTTGTAGTGCTCTTGAATAACTTTAATGCGGTCTTCAATCGAATACGACTCCATAGCGATCAATGGTAAACATTCAACTAACAAAATGACATGTCGGTGACAGAAAACAAAGATGGCGTCTATGTCAAATTGACGTTTACTTTCCTGCATCCCTATTGGACAACCCATTATAATAAAGAAAACACGGCTTAGTTATTTTTATATTTTCAATTTATTGCCCCTAGCTTCCCCGCCCCTGGACAGAAAAATATAGAGGTACCTACCAAGTTATAGAGGAGTCAAGGAATTGGACAGAGTGACAAACCGACACACATATAGACAGACGACAGACATAAAACATAATATCTCGTTTTCAAATAATTTCACTATTACAATACTTCCTCGCCAGTGGTGTGTAAGTAAAAGTGCTTCAATCCATATAGCCGCTTTGCACGATCGAATAAGTAGAACAATTTTTTAATCTTGAAGAAGTTGTTATTAATTTCTTCACAATAATAAATTCATGAATTGCCAGATTAGAGCTTCGTCAATTTTTTTGGGAATTCTAGTTACTTTTGTTTTTTTCTTAGATACCAACTTTCTTTATTAGATGCGTTCACGTTTTGTGGTTAAAATTATAATCCTTACAGTTTGACTTGACGCTTTAGTTTTAATTTAGTATATAACATTTTAATGGAAACAATCAGTATATAAGTTTACTGTCATCTTTTTACTGGGTAGGTTAAATATATAGTCAACGCCAAACAAAGTGGCGTGCACGTCATCACGATAAAAATTTCCCGACCTAATGCCTAGGTTTCTATCACAAACAATTGCTCTATTGCAGTTTCATATTAATGTGATATATAAATTGTAAAATGGTCATTACTCTCTTATTATGGTTAATAGTCATATAAACATTGTTATTAAAATATCACATAAGTTGCTTTCTGATAAATTTAGACGCATTATGCGAAATAAAATGTTTTTCAAACGCTCCAATCACTTATCGACATGTAAACGCACTAAACCGATTTCGCAGCGTCGACACATTGTCACCTTGAAACTTATTTAAACTGGGAACTGACATTTGTATTAATTTTGACACTGAATCAATTTGTGGCATTTCAAATCTTTATAAATCCTTTGGCCCCGCATACTGTAAATCAACAACCGTTTGTTTCAAAACAAAATTATTCATTTTACGAGTAGATAAAGGCAATTTTGGTATATAAAGATGCCCAAACAGTTAAATAGTCGGTGTAAGGAACTCGTGGCCTCGTTAATGCACTACTTTGAGCAAGAAAGGGACAACAACGGGCCTTTGTTGCCTTTAAATGCTGTTCAAGAGGTAGGTTACTAATAATTATATGTAATGTATATTAATAATAGTGAAATTTTATTTCATTTTTTGTAGCGTGTTGCTGCTGCTTTAAAAATTAGTTTAAGGACAGTTAGTCGTATTTCCGAGGGTGTGAAAAGTGATGCAAATTTAGAATCGCCCAAGAAAAAGCGGAGTTATATTAAACGTGTAACCAACACAGCGACATTGGATACAAGTGCCATTCGAGAAGTGATCTATAATATGTATCACAAAAGTAAGATCTTATTATAATAACTTATCAGAAATTTGCATTAATTTGTTAACTAAATTATAATATCATATTACACATGGTTTCAGAAGAACAAGTTACGATACAAACTTTATGGTCTCGATTAAGAGATAGGGCATTATTTGATGGTAGTGCCACGTCTTTAAGGCGGTTGCTTAGAGATCTTGGATTTAAGTGGCTTAAAGACAATCCGCGACGAGGGCTCATGGAACTACCAAGTATAGCTTTGAAAAGGGTGGAATTTCTAAGGCAATACAATCAAGCCAAGGTTGAGGCCTTATACCAGTTTGTCTTCCTCGATGAAACTTGGATATTTCAAAATGGGACCATAGGTCGCTCTTGGCAAAATGGAAACCAAAAAAGCGTGAAAGCTATTAAAACAGATGGTAAAAGGTATGTACTTTTACACAATTTGCACTATAAAATTTAAAACTAATATATTTTAGATACATTATATTACATGCTGGAAATGAAAATGGGTTTATTGAGGGTAGTGAAGCGATATTTTCTTCGAAAACAAAATTGAGCGATTACCATGGAGAGATGAACCAGGACAATTTTTGAAATGGTTTCAACATCAGTTATTAGAAAAATTGGAGAGTCCATCTATGATTATACTGGATAACGCCCCTTATCACAGCATGATATTGAACAAAGTGCCCAACAATGCATGGACAAAAAAAAATATCCAAGACTGGTTGACAAATCAAAACATACCATTTTTAAACACAATGTTTAAAACAGAGCTATTGAGTATTGTTGCTCGGTACATAATGCTTCTTAATTATATATATTTTGGTCGACAGTTTATATTTCTTTTGTTTATTCCTATTCTTAAAAGAACTGCTTTTTTAGAAACATACCACCTAAAATATACGTGATTGATGAATTGGCGGAACAACATGGGCACAAAGTTCTTCGTCTGCCTCCTTACCATTGTATATTTAACCCTATTGAGTTAATTTGGGGCATAGCAAAAGGTTACTATAACAGACATATTGGTAGAGATGGTAACAGTGAAAAAGACTGTTTGGATATGTGGAACGAGGCTCTACAAACGGTTACCCCAGACATGTGGAAAAATAGTGTTCGACATACTGAGCAAGAAATTTTTAAATGGTATGAAAGAGAACGAATTTTTGATCGACCAGACATCGAACCTTTAATAATCAACTTTGAGAGTGATGAAGATTCAGATTCAGACAGCGCTGAAGAAAGAAACTCCGACTAACTTTATTGTACAGAAAAAGCTTACACCAGTAGCTTACCTAATTTTAGAATGCATTTTTCTGTATGAATTCTGTAAAATAAATACCATGCATAAAATTTGGAGGACCCCATTTGGATTTTTATTCAGTACCTTTAAGCTATCAATTAAATATGGTAGTTTCATAGTGTCATCTGATCAATAATTGTCATACTTAATGATTATGCAAGTACAGATCTATAATTTTATTATACTATTATTTTTGTTCTCATTTGAGGTTAATATTGCTTATAAACCTAGATATGTAAATAATAAATTTTATTATTTTACAAAAAGTTTGGCAACAATGTAAATTTTTCAACACACCCACCTTGATGACGTGCACGCCACTTTGTTTGGCGTTGACTATACATAGGTTATGTTTGGTGTTTTTTCCCTGAGGTTAGTATCATAGGAAGTTACTATACGAGGTCTGTAAAGTTAGATATGAGACTGGCAACGTAGCGTTTCATCTGGCAACACTGGAAGCGCCGAGCCTGGAGGCGAGACAGGGGAACATGTGTGTGTTATATGGTTATCCGCACCTGTGAACCTGTGGAACAGTGTTGCTTATTGTGGAAGGCGCTTCTCTTCAAGAACCGATGAAAATATTGATAGAATCCGGGATCTGGTGCGTCCAGATCGTCGGTTGACAGAATGATCGGAGAGAAGTTAAATTTTACTCAAACCACCGTTCGTCATATCAAGAACAACTGGATGTTGCATTACAATAATGCTCCTTGTCACACATCTATGTCAATAAACGAGTGGTTGGACAGTAAAAGCATTCCTGTGGCTCCTCAGCCTCCTTATTCGCGTGATTTGATTCCTTGTGACTTTTTTCTCCGTCCGAAGTTGAAAAATCACCTCAAGGAACAGTCAAAAATATTCAAATGGCTGTAATTGATCAGCTGAAGGCAACTCCAGTATCGGGGTACCAGCACTGCTATGGGGAATGGAAGAACCACCTCCAACGCTGTGTGGCTTCACAAGTAAGTCGTTTAGACAATATAATGCTTCAATTAAATAAATTTGACAATGTAATTTCGCTAGCTGCCACCTTGAAGAAATTATTTTTTTTTTTTTTTGTGTAAAGCAGAGGAGCTTTAAACTTGCAGGCGAGTCCGCCTCTGCGCCGGGGTACCTGACCCGCGCTACACGACCGCTTTGCTGCTCCTCGTACCGCGTACCGCTGCAGTCTTGCCGCCAGCCTGCCGGTACTTTCAGTCCTCTCGCGGTCCTCGTGACGTCAGCGCTACAAGCGCAATAAGTCGCGCAGTCGCGTTGCGGTTGCAGTTTCGGTCGCGTTCCGGAATCTGCGCACTCCGGTCGGTGTGACGTCACTCAATGCCCGGAGTTGCGATTTCTACTGCGTGAACGTTCGCAATCTATCTCAGGATTACGGTTGTTTAGAAACGTCTGGTTAGGTATGTAGTGGAATGCGCGACACAAAGAAGCGATGTTACAATATGTCATGCTTCACAATGCATTGCAGTTACTATAAACAGATGTGAAACAAAATTTACGTATAAAATTATACCCAAGTAACTGATGACTTGTACGAGCCGCTTCCCACTTCAGTTGGCCCACTTCAAGATTTGTACCAAAATATGCCTTCATAAAGTAAACATGATGAAACTATTTGGTTCTAAAACAATTTATTTTCTCAAAACCTTTTAGATACATTCTAGTCCTAAAAAATACATATTTGAAATCACTTAGACCTATAACTAATAGAACATCTGAACAAATAAACAATGTGCGAATAAATGCGCGAAGTTAACAAAGCATCAATTGAAAGATTACCATTGGGTAACATCACCTTTATTTTTTATTACGGCTGAAATTCTTTGGGGCATAGTGTTAACCAAGTTTTGGCAAAAATTTGGTGTAAAACAATCCCATATTTCTTGAAGCTTTTGTCTCAATTCGGTGATTGTACGAGCAGGATGTTGTCGTAGAACCTTTTTCATCTCGTGACACAAAGTTTCAATAGGTGACAGATCTGGACTGCTAGGAACCCATTTCAAAAGTGGTACATTATTTTCTTCCATCCATTTTATAGTCTTTTTTGAGGTATGGCACGCTGCACCATCTTGCTGAAACACAAAATCTTGGCCGGATGTCAGACATTCTTCCATCACTGGTAAAAGCGAGTTAATAGTGACTTTTATTTGACCTACAAACAAGTTGTGCAACTTTAGGGTTTCTTCTTCAATTTTTTTATAAGAAAACTTACCTTGCAAGTGCTAAATCCCAGTTTCTGGGCCCCTCTATGAGTTGTGGACCTCGAAAGAGCTCTTGTATTTTACATTATTATAAAGGGAATTGAAAGACCGTTAAAATAAGGTATCACTCGACCCCCCTTTCCATTTAAGATTTTGGGGGTGGTGTCACCCCCACTTAGGGGGCTGCACGTGCTAACGGTTTTTCAAAAAAAAACTGAGCTGCCAGAAAATGCGTCTGTTTCGTTTTCGATGCGCATTCGGAGCTCATCAGATGCTGAGCAAATTATCTGGTACCCAATCTGTCAATCCACCGCTTATTATCTTTAAACTAAGCTACAGATTTTTCTCTACTATAACCAACAACACATCAGGAAGCCTTTTAAACAAAACAACTAAAGTCATGTTTGCGCATTCCACTGCGTACCTCTGAATCTAACCTCTACCTCCTGCTGCAGGCATCAAAGATTAGCATGTGATAAGTGATGACCCGCGTAAAATTGACCTATACGATGCCTAAAATTCCTCAAGATGTGATATAATGGGTAGACTGAGCAAAAGCACGCCGTCGGTGAGTGTCAGCTACAGGAAGTTGGTGGAAGACTATACCGGAAGTGCCAATAGTGGAGCGAAGTACTCTAACTGCGGCACCACCAGTGCCAGTTTTGACAGTCTTGGCAAGATTATGCCTGCGCCCGCACCTGGTGATCTGTTCTCGTACTCGTGTCATCATTGCGGACATAGGCAGAAACTACAGGTTTGTATACGAAACTCTTTTACTCATAAACAATCTACTACAATCCAGCTACAACAGTGCTTTGCAGAAAGAACGAGTCAGAATACTTTTCCTATACTATAACTATCTAAAACTGTAATGACTCATCGATGTTCACGTGAACATCACTTAACTACCAGTAGTCGGCTGTTCATAGGCGGGGTATGAATGTTTAACATGGGTGAACTAGATTTGTCACATGCTTAATAAAGAGTGGTTTGAAACATATTGTAAGTCAAAAATTTGGGAATTACCTTTATTCATCGTCGCTTCCACTTACATCTGGCAGTAATAAACTGTCGCTATCGCTTTCCTCGTTGAAATTGACTATAACTGGCTCTATAATGGTGTCGATGTGGTGGTCAAGCTGCCACATTTTTGTTTCTTCCTTCACAACATGACGGATAGCATTCTGCCAAGCTTCGGGCGTTACTAGCTGTATGGAAGTCTCAAGTAAAACCTTAACGTCTGGTAATTTGAAGGTTGTGTTATGGCGCGCAATATAACCCTTCACTTGAGCCCAGATGAGCTCTATTGGGTTCAGTTCACAGTGGTAGGGCGGTAACCGCAGCACAGTGACACCACATTGACGGGCCATCTCATCAGTCACGTAGCTAATGTTCGCAGGTTTGTGCTGTTTAATTTTTTCATACAATTCCGCTTTCACACATGAATCGTCAAACGGGATTCCTTTTTCGCGCAACCATTGCTGCATGTCACTTTTTCGAGGTCCCATAGTCGGTACACGTTCGGCTCGACGACTATGGTAGGAAGCATTATCCATGACGATCACAGAGTTGGGCTCAACTCGCTGAAGCACCCCTTGAAACCAGCTCTCGAAGCAGCTGGCATTCATTTCGTCATGGTAATCACCTCCTTTCTTAGAGACGAAAATCAAGTCACACTCTTCTAAAAAGCCACTATCGCTACCAATATGAGTTACGATCAATCTTTGACCTTCCCCTGACGGTCCACGAAGACCTGTTGATAAACCTTCAATGCTTGCTTGTCGGTTACTGACTACGTTTTTGTCTATCCAGGTTTTCTTAACTGTGTGACCTGCATTTACCCATGTCTCGTCCAAATAATAGATTTTTCTGCTTTGTCGCCTATATTCCATCATTTCGCGTAGGTATTTTCGACGCCAGGCGACTATTTCAGGTCTCCCTATCAATACTGACTTCCGATTACGCGTTTCGTAACGAAAATTAATTTCGTGCAGGGATTTCCTCATTACCTCGACGCTCATTTAGGGTATAATTTCATTGTCCTTGATCGCTGTATGTACAGCCTTGAGGGTTGGTATCTCATTCCTAAAGAAGAATGAATGTACGGTTCGCTTTAACGCCATTTTGCTATCGTCATCCAATTTAACGGCCTTTCGTCCCTTCAAATTAAACTTTGGATCAGTAGTAGCTCCAGTTTTCTTCTTTTCATGCACCACCCTGCGAATGGTCCAGTCAGGAACGCCTGTCATACTTTCACAACGCGCGAGTGTATCTCCCTGCGACATAGTTCTGTTCAGATAATTGAACACGTTGAGCACGATTTCTTTCGCGTCCCTCTTCAGTGCTTTACGAAGCCGTCTACTTGTTCCCTGGCTTTCAGTACTTCCACTCGTACCATTTGTACTCTCCATGGTTAAGTATAACCAAAACAGTAACCACAGAAAGCACAACAATAACAATCACAAAACAATTCTTATAAAAAGACACAATATGCGATCGCTCAACGAAACACGTTCCAATGCGTTGCCGACGCCTATGAGTCTGCCGGTCGAGGCGCGTCTTTGATTTCATTGGTTCTACCGGCGGAGAACAATCAGCCATTATTTCCATCTCTGTCTGTGCTGTTGACCACCGCAAAGCCACAGAAACGACATATGTCGTACGCTATACGGCTGTACTGGAAGGAAGCCGGGATCGAGCTCTGATCACGTGTTGATCACGCGTATGAGTCATTACAGTTTTAAATAGTTGTAGTATAGCAGATTGGAAGATACTTTTGTAATAACGGCTAACTTCAGATTGCGTATTGATCTAACAAAGTACGATAATTAAACAAGAATGTCGAGTACCTGCCTTCAAGTAGCCTGAAGGGTTACCCACTTAATTCATTCGAATCGTTTTCGCCTATTAATTACAACAGCCATTCACCTATTAAAATTAATTATCCAATTATATCCAGCGTGCTGCATTACTAATAATGGGGAACTTCGAAAGAACAAACGCGCACAGACCTGTTAAGCCTACAAATGGATAATGTCGCGGTCTACGTGGAATGTCCGAGGAATTCGTGAGATACTCTCACAAGAATTCAATGTTACGAACTCGAATGACGTGGGATGGGAGATCTGTGGATAAGAATACAAGTATACGGGACACAAAACGGATATGCTATATTACATGCATGAGTTTACCATCAACAAAGGATGTTATTTCTTAATAACGATCAATGAATTCTGACTTGGTAGGTGTGATTTCCTTTCGATTTACGAAATCGTAAACAGTAGTTAGAGTGCAGGCTTCAGCTGTCAGCTGTTGACGGTTGTAAATAAATTCTTATCTGTCTGCGAAAAAAGTATACTTTATCTGAAGTCACTTGAAATAGCATAAAAATCTTTGGTCGGCGCGTCCTTTGTAATTTCATGACGTATCATAGGCGTGCGGTCATTTATTTAGAACGATAATAATAATGTTTTTATATCACAATAAATGGATTTTACTATCTTCTTATTTTTTTGATTTGGGATAAAAAATACTTATATTGGGAGTTTAATTTATGTTGACTGAAAGTTAAGAAATGGAAAAATTACAGAATTCCAACGTTTGCCATAGGCAAATATTTACATAGCAGGTAGGTATATAAAAAGGTATATAAAGACTTACATTATAGGTATTTATATATCATCCTCGCCTTCGGAGCTGTCGCTAGAGTCATCTTGTAGAGGAATTACAACGGGATTTACAGGAGGCAAAACACAATATTCATTTTCTTTTTCAATAATATGCCTAGAACACTGCTTCCATAGGTATGTGGCAGCAATATGAGATACTGCATCTCTTATTGTGGCCAATAGCGATTCACTTAATTGAGGGGTTTTCTGTTTTCTTACTTTTTTTTTAAAGCAGCCCAGACCAACTCAATCGGGTTAAAAATGCAGTAATAGGGAGGTAGACGTAATACTTCATGGCCATTTTGCTGAAGCAGATTGTCAACAACATACTCTTTTTCAAATTTTTGTCTTTTAATAAGATCCAATAATATGGCTTTGGTTGATTTTTGTGGTATTTCCATTCCCTTATCCTTCATAAAATCAATAATGTCTTGTTTTTTTGTGCCTGTATTCGGAATTTTGTTTTTCTGTCGGGAATGGTATGGCGCATTGTCCATAATAATCACTGAATTTGGGGAAATGTTTGGTATTAACTGCTGCTCTATCCACTTTTCAAATAAGTAGGAGGTCATGTCCTCATGATAGTCGGCACATGATTCTTTGATATTTTTGGCAGATAACAGCAAGGCATTAGGTATAAATCCATGTTCACTGCCAGCATGGAGAATAATGATTCGTTTTCCACGGTTGCATGGTGCATTTAAAATGCACTTGTTGCTGTCGTCAACCCAGCCGTACTGCACAACATCATGGGTATCATAGCACGTTTCATCCAGGTAAATCAGATTTCTTTTCTGCTCTCTAAAGATTTTAACTTTGTGCAAAAATTCTTGGCGCAAGTCAAGGATTCGAGACGACTCCATAATCACCATTCTTTTATCTAATTTTTTGTATTGAAAACCACACAGTTTTACAATACAGTGCAGTGAGTTTGTAATTATAAAAATCTTCAGGATAATCTTTCTTAATAAAATCCGTATATTATACGATGAATATCTTCCTGAAAACCCACGTCTATTCTTTTTAATTTTTGCCCTATGCGCTTTCTGTGGAAGGAATGGTTGACTACATCTCCCCTTTTTATAAACCGATAAATGGTAGACCGACTGATTTTTGTCAGGATACAAATTCTGTTTAAAATTTGATTTTGCGAGGAATCTGTATTTTCGTTTTTCAGACAATCATACATATAGGATTACTCTTTGGGTCTGTTCCTCTAAATCTTTATGAAAGAATTCTGCCTGCACAGGTTCATCAACCATCTCCTCGTGGCTTGGAGCATTTTCCCAAGGTCTCCAAAGAGCCATATTTAGGACACACAAGAACAATCAACACAACAGTTAAATCAACAAGTAAACTGAGTATTCAAAAGTCAAAAACACACAAACTAATAAAATCTATGAAAAAACACGGACAGACTAAAGAAAACACGTTTATTCACCGCTACACGGCACTGGCTAAACTGTTTCAATTTTCAGTAGCCACCTGCACTTGTTCGGAGCTCTGAAATACACGCTTTCTCATTGGCTATGTCCACCCATAGGCGTGCTTTACTCCACGTGGACCGGTGAAACTGCCTTTGATCTTATACGGGGGATATTTGCTGCGAAATTTGGCGATTTTTGCAGCAACAGAGCGTGTTAAATATAGATATATAAAACGCACCCGGTATTTCACAGTGTTTCAAGTGACTTCAGATAAAGTATACTTAAGTTATAAAGCTAGTGACGTATATAGAGCTTGCGTTCTGCACGGATATTGCGTATCTTGAAAAGTGACATTTTCTCAGTCTTTGTGACATTAATTTTTTGACATAACGAAGGTTTTTCTACAAGATATCAACTTAGCACTAGCTGTTGTACTCTTGTAATATTTATGAAATGTAAAAAAGCTATTATTAAAACTGCCTAATTTGCACGATGACATTTTGTCGTTTTTCACGTTTTTCAGGTGTTTTACATAATAGGAGGGATGTCTTTTAAGTTTTGCATATAGAAACATAGTAGGCCGCGCGGATCGAACGTCAGTACTGAATCTTATCCTCACTCTTTAGTCAACTTAAATTCAAAGTTTCACAACAATACGTGTAGTGTTCTCATTACAGTGAATTTTCAAGTGTCACCAAGTCATTAGAAAAATGGAACTCAAATGAGAACATTTTCGGGCCATAATTTATTACAACTTTCAGAGACAATTATCGCAACAAGAATGCCTTGCTGAGTTACTGTCTGTTTTCGGCAACGAAGCGCCACATCAGTCGACAATTTTCCGTTTTTATGAAGAATTTAAACGTGGAGGGGTGAGTCTTAGCGACGATCCCAGGGTGGATGCACCAAAAACGGCAGTCACCCAGGAAAACGTCGATGCTGTGCGCAAACTCATCATTGAAGATATACATGTGACATATCGCGAGATTGAGGCGTCCTTGAAGATCTCAAAAACCTCAATACAAAAAATTTTACATGAAGAATTAGGAGTGAGAAAATTAGTTTCTCGATGGATACCCCACCTGTTGACTGAAGAGCAGAAAGCAGCCAGGCTTAATTGGTGTCAAAAAACGCTTGACCATTGCAATTCCGGAAACTCAAAAAATTTTCACAGCATCGTTAGTGGTGACGAATCATGGATTTACTGTTATGAACCAGAAAATAAACGACTGTCGGCTTTTTTCGTGTTCCAAGGTGAAGAAAAGCCAACAAAAGTCATCCGTTCTCGAAGTGTTTCGAAAAAGATAGTCGCGATATTTGTATCAAAAGCGGTTCATATCGCAACAATTCCTCTTAATGAGCAAGGAACTGTTACTGCGGATTGGTATACCACCATTTGTTTGCCAAAAGGCATCACCGAGCTTCGAAAAATCAACCCCGAAAGAAGAATCATCCTCCACCAAGACAATGCAAGCTCGCACACAGCCCAAAAAACAAGGCAGTATTTAACGGAAGAGAACGTGGAATTATTGGACCATTCTCCATATAGATCTAAGTCCTAACGATTTCTTTTCTTTCCCGAAAATTAAAAACAAACTGCGTGGTCAAAGGTTCCAGTCACCAGAAGAAGCAGTTGACGCATTCAAAAATGCCGTTTTCGATCTGCCAGCAAACGAGAGGAATAAGTGCTTCGAAAATTGCTTCGAGCGCATGCAGATGAATCTTCATGGAGAATACTTCGAAAAACAATAAAGTCATTTAAAGCTACCTACCGTGTTGTTTTATTTCCATATGCAAAACTTAAGAGACACCCCTCGTACAGAACATGCAATCTCAAGTGTCTCATTAGTACCTACTCTTATTTTATTCCAGTTTTTCGATAAAAAATATTTAGTAGTTTATTTGAACGTTTAAAGTTTCTTTATTAGAATTAAAATAAAAGTCTTTGTACCTATATAATGTGCGTCTTTTGTATTTATTGAAAAATTAAAGTGGGGCATAAAAATATAATTTATAGTCCGGGGAGCCTCAACAGAAAAAAAGTTTGGGAAGCCCTGTACTACTTTGAAAAAATCACAAAAACACATATCGATTTTCAATAGTAGAGAGAGAAAAAGACGAAACGGTACTTCTGGATCCGCGCTCTGATTATTTTTTTTATCTTAGAACCCTACATTCAGTACCGTATCGTTATTCGTTCTTACAATAATTTTAGGACGCCTTTATGCCTCTTTGATTCTCAAATTTTTCACCTTCCAAAAACCGGAATTGCTTATACAGGGTGTCCGCAAAGTTGGGGTTTTCCTTTACACGACGTGTAGATCTTGAAAACAAGCAATTTTTCTTAGTACCATACACACAAATGTCTTAAGGGAACCGAGATAAAGGGCCCTGCAACATCAAAAATATCTGAATACCGTCCTGTAGCCGCGACCCGCCGCGATATCCCCGACTGTTACAAGGTCTCAACCCGACGGCAGAACTGGGTCGGGGTCAGTGTGTCAGGTTAGTATGCAACCTTCAACCGAGGGTTCCGGTCACGCGTGTATAGGTAAACGAACTCGTATAATCGATTGCTTTTCATAAAACAACAAGCACTAGAGACGTGGCTAGAGAAGTGCAAGTATCAAAAACTAAAGTGTCGCAAACGCTGCGTGAAGAGGGGCTGTATCCGTTTTACGTCCAACGTCTACAAGCCCTTCAACCTGACGATTTTCCAGCAAGAGTGCGGTTTTGTGAGTGGTTGTTGCATCAACATGACAATAATCCGGACTTTTTGAAGTGCGTATTGGTGACAGACGAATCTACGTTCACGCGTAATGGGGTGAATAACTTTCGCAACACTCATGTTTGGTCATTTTCAACAAACATTTTCGGTGAATGTTTGGGCTGGCATGGTGAACGGTATGCTCATTGGACCATTTATTCTCCCAAATCGATTGGACGGGATGCAATACCTAGACTTTTCACGTAACATTTTGCCTTCCTTGTTAGAAGATGTGCCATTAAGTGTAAGACAATCAATGTGGTTTCTGCGTCTGCTCGGTAGCGCTTCAGCTGATTTCATTTTCTGTTGGAGCGGTATGATTTCGGGCAGAGACGTACTTGGCCCTTCTCGTCAACTGGGGAGTGAGTACTTTTTCCTTTATTTTTTTTACTTGGTCGCCCTCGTTTCACTACACATTACCTTTGTTATTTCAAGGGTAGTTGTTTCTGATAAGGAAAACCCCAACTTTGCGGACACCCTGTATTTATTGACAATAATTGAGCCCAAGACAGGTACTATTTCTGCTCTGCTGTACAGCCCGTACGATTGGCTACGTGTATGTTCTTTCCAAAGAAAATAATGCACGCCGATGTGTTGAGCACCACATTGGTAGGCATTGGTATTCCCATTAATTGGTGACAATAAATAACTCTATTACTTATGGTCTTCACATAATTGAGCCCTTGTCTAAAATATTAAGAAGACAAACCTGAGCAATGACAGAACAATAGCTTTAAATATCTCAGACATCACCACGCAGTTACCGATAGATAGTATATGGCTATATCGATTCCGTCGTTAGAGATCTGGGAACCTCCTGAGGATCTTTACCTAGGAGATCATTGCTTTAGTAGCTACATCAATATTGGGAAACAAATAATGAGGAACACTGTTCTGGTCTAGGCACTCAAATGCGTATTTTGAAATGCTGAGTGATTCAGCCTTAATCATACTCATCATCATCCTACACGTTCAATAATCCGAGGAATGTTATAGGCCTTCAAATGTCAAAGTTAACTCGAATAAGGCAAGTTTTAAAATCCCGTTCGTATAAATATGTATAATTTATAACACAAAGATCCAAACAACCAAGGAAACTATATTATTATACGTATACCAGCTGACTTCAGGCATAAGGTATTTTCTTATTTGCCTGAGGATCTTTTTCCAAGCTTCGATGCATTATGCTTTTTGGGTACTTTCGTGAAAGGTAAAAGTGATCACTATTCGTTGTCTATACAGGGTGGCGCATCGTAAACGGAACAGACGTATGTACTGGCAGCTGTTTTTTTTTTGACAAACGCTCAGACCCGTCGATTTTGTTTTCGAGGGGGACACAAGTTTGGCAAAATATCACGTTAACACGTGCACCCCCTGGGCGGGGGTGACACCAACCCTAAAATCTTAAATGGAAAGGGGGGTCGAGTGATACCTTATTTTAAAGGTCTTTCAATTCCCTTTATAATGATATAAAATTAATGTACTTCAGTTCAGTATTTTTCAGATTTAAAGCTTAAAGTATACTTTAATAGGTACATCAGATTAGTTTCGGAAGAAATTTGACTAAAAGAATTTACTACAGAACTAATTTGCTAGCGAGGTAAGCTGGTCTGTTAGATAATAGAACCTTATGCATTATATTAATTAAAATAACTTATCAATTCGTAACCAGTTGAGTTCTTTGATTTTATCTGAGACGCGACTAAACTTGCGCAATCCAAAAATAAACCTACAACAGCTGTTCTGAATTTTCTGGAGTTTCCTTTTGTGGACGTAGTCTAAACATGGGTAATAAAGAACAAGAGAGTAAGAAATGACAAACAACACAAGACTTTCGGCGAGCTTTTTTCGGGTTTTAAAATTCAGGATGAATCGATTAGAATAGAGGAGTTTCAAACGCATATACGTTACTCTAGATAAGAAAGAGACATGCCGATCGAATCTCATATTTAAGTCGAGGGTAACACCGAGATTCTTGGCGTAATCCACAAAAGGGGTGAGTGTCTCATCCAAAACAACACAAATCCTCTGCTTCACTTCACGGTAGGAGTTCTTCGAACAGTACAACATTGCAGTAGTTTTATTAGGATTGATCTTCAAGCAGTGTTTGTTACAATAATCACTGATGTTACCCAAATCTAAATTAACTTTAAAAGAAACTTCATCAACCTTTGATGGATCGAAACCAAACACTGAGTGTCATCTGCATAAGTTTGCATACAACAGTGGACTAAACAGTCTTGCAGATCGATCGTATAAATCAGATATAGTAAGGGACCTAATCCTGAGCCCTGTGGAACTCCCGAAGGAACTGGCTCAGTGCAGGAAATTCCCTGATCAGTTTTCACTGTTTGTTGACGATTTAGCAAGTATGACTCAAAGAACGTTAGAACTATATCTGACATTCCATAATGAGACAACTTACTCAGTAGTATCTGGTGATTGACCATCGCCGTGCGCTGTGCGGGTTCGAATCCCGTTCCAAGAGAAATGTTTCTCTTGGCTATGGATGTTGTGATTGTCCGTAGATGGTAGATGGTCTCTGACTGTCGAACGAGGAGGTACCACCCGGCGGATCTCGTAGGCGGAGCCAGAATGTGTGCATGTTGTATGCCCACGTGTTCCCTCGTTTCGTTCCCCCTTTCCCATGTATCCCCCTATAGCCTCACGGTACCCAATGGGTGTTTAGGCCTTAGGCCTTCGTGGTAGTTGGAGTATAAAAAAATAGATTGTCATATATGTGGTTCGATTCGGCCAGGCAAAGTTGTGTGTCTATTACCGCTAAAGTCAAGTAGAACCGAAAAGCAACATACCAAACGTGCTCCAAATATCATATTAGCATACACCTTCTCCAGACGACAATTAAGAAATAAACCAAGTTCCCTAAGCAATTCTATGTTTCCGGCTGAAATGAAAATCCCATTTCAGACTAGCGAATGATTTCTCGTTCTATCCGTTGCGACAAGTTAAAATGTAAATTTGATCAAGTTAATTTGTCTCGGTATTAACAGTGTACCCGCAGCCCATGTATATGCATGTATGCATATAGAGCACAAGATTCTGCCCATTTGACTTTTCCACCAGTACAGAAACGGATCCAAGATGATACCATAAGCTGTGGTTAAACCCAGTATCCTTAAAATCTAAGTTTAGGTCCGTAAGACGTAGATTTGTGTGAATCGGTTAGTGTGCAAAAAATACACGCTACGTCTGCAAACGTAACTATCATCATCTCATGTAGGATTCCATGGTACATTTGAGTGGGGAATTGGACATATATCTTATTTTTAGCAGTTTATTTAACAGAGCACTCAGAATTTCAAATGTTTCAGAAAATAATGCTAAATAATAATGCTTAATAATAATATCCAGTGCAGGAAGAATTTTTGAAAAGTTTCATCTACTAGAATGGTTCGATACCTCACACAATTCAAAATTTTAACTGAAAATCAATATGGATTAACAGAATGGAAGTCTACATCGGACGTAATAGTTAAAATTGTAAATCAAATACATGAAAATGTTGATAACAAAATCGCATCTAACTGCATTTTTGTTGTTGTTTTGATATTATTATATATATATATACTAAGTGACATATAAATCCGAACACCCAGTTTAAATGGTTTTATTTTAATAAAATTTTGTATAAGTACTTAATGAAGCATAATAAGTAAATGATAAAAATTTCAAAATGATCGCACTGATTTAAAGCCCTTTGACCTTTAATAATGGGTGGATACACCCTGATATGCTACGCATTCTCCATCGCGCCTAGGCATGCTTCTGATCAGGTGGTCAATGTCCTCCTGTGGTATCTCATTCCAGGCAACCACCAACTCCTCTCGAAGTGCTTCTAGAGTCTGAGGAGGACGTTGCAAATTGAGCAATCTCCTACCCATCATATCCCACACGTGCTCAATTGGGGATAAGTCGGGAGATCTTGGTGGCCATGGTAACAATGTGACATCATTATGTTGAAAGAAGTCTATTGTGACTCTTGCAACATGTGGTCGGGCATTATCTTGTTGGAAAGTTGGATCTGCCAGGGTGTCAAGATAGGGTAAAAGATGGGGTTCTAGAACTTCGTGAATATAACGCTGCGCGTTCATGTTACCTCTGATGAAGATTAAAGGTGACCTGGAACCATAAGCTATAGCACCCCAAACCATAACTCCAACAGTGTGATGAACATGTCTTTCAACAAAAAACTGTGGATTCCTCCTTTCACCACGTCGCCTTCTAACCCTGGCACGACCATCGTGCATGCTTAAACAAAATCGAGACTCGTCACTAAAGACAATACTGTTCCATTCCTGATCCCAGAGTGACCGTTGTCTGCACCACTCAAGGCGATTACGTCGGTGTTCTCGAGTTAAAGGGAGGATCCAGTGTGGCCGGTATGAAAACAAGCCAAAACTTCTCATTCGTCGGTAAACACTTCGCATGCCAATAGGTCTAACGTGTTCTGCAAACCATTCATTTGCAATGGACCTGCTAGTGGAGAAACGGTCCCTTAAGGCCAATAATCTTAGGCGGCGATCTTCGCGGTCTGTTGTTCTACGGCGGCGTCCAGTGCCCCTTGCTCTTTGCGTACGGCCTTCTCGAAGCCATGCCTGACAACACCTAACCACAGTGTCTACACTTCTTTGCACTCTAACTGCAATTGCCCGAAAAGAAAGTCCAGCTTCCCGAAGTCCCACTATACGGCCCCTATCAAACTCACTAAGTTGACGAAATCGTACAGGTCTCCGTACTCTAGGCATCGTAACCGATCGTAAAGGATGTCAAGAACCAAAATCCGCCAACGTTGATTCTTTACTGCGGCTGAAATATTCATTTTTAGAGCGTTAGTGAATTAAAAAAAAAGCAGTATAAAAACCGGAATGTCCAACTGATAAGGCTGAACATTTTTACACTTGTTATTTATAGTAAGATAAATACATTCACCAACTTTTATTAAAATAAAACCATTTAAACTGGGTGTTCGGATTTATATGTCACTTAGTATATTTACTCAAGTTGTTTGTTCTCTTTGTATATTGAGCGAATGAATATCATTATTATTATATTGAACTAAAGATGTTTTGGGAACACAAAATTCTAGGGACGGATTCAGTTTTTCTTGCTTGTATTTTATTAAGACTAATACATGATATAAATGTAAAATAAAAAATTAAAATTTAAGCATTCAGTCTGGAAGGTTAATTTTGTTAAAAAACAAAAAAATGCAAAAATCTATCCCAGCCCTGGATGTTTCAGCCGTGTTACGTTACTGCTAGGTAAACTTGTTATCGTGCAAAATTTGGTCAAAATCGACTCAATAGTGCCTAAGATCTGTGATATGAAATATTCGGCATATTTAGATGAATCACGCTGTTTATCTTACCATTTACAATGTCAATTTAAGTACGGAAAATTCTGTATTTAGCTAAAGTGGTTGCTTATTCTACTAATAATCTTATATCAGTTACTTACCTCTTAACATATACACAGCCTTGCCTAGAGCTTTTAAAATATTTAATGACTATATAGTGACTTGATATTTGAGCAAGAAGTTTGACGAAGAAAGTGCTCAATTTTTATTAAAACGTGTACATGTTGCTTTTAGTCCACTGCAGAGGTTGCTTATTTTACTAATTTTCTGACAGCTACATATTTCTCAATATGTTTAGTCTCAATCTGCCTGTTGAGATACTAAGCACACTTCACCGTGCTAGTATTTGAGTAAGTAATTAACGCATATTAAAACAAGAAAGATTGATATTCAAATCAAGTTGGGCACTTTATTTTGAAGGTTCATTTATACCATTTATGTATGAAAAGTAATATCGCTCAAATGTTCACCATGACTGGATTTACAGACTTCCACGCGATGGTCGAAATTTTCAATGACATTTTGCGACATCGTCGGTTCTATGGCATTTATCTCGGCAATGATGTTGTTTTTGAGTTCTTGGAGGGTGGCTGGTCTGTTGACGTAGACTTTGCTTTCCAAATATCCCCATAAAAAGAAGTCCAAGGGAGTCAAATCGCACGATCTTGGTGGGCATGGCAAATTTTCCTCTGCGCGAAATCACGCGATCACCGAAGAAGGACTGCAATCGATGGATATTGACGTTGGTTGTGTGGCATGTTGCACCGTCTTGTTGTAAATAAACATCGTCCATATCCATTCCTTCAAGTTGCGGCAAAAAATAGTCCTCTATCATCACGTGATATCGCTCAGAATTGACGGTAACGGCGTCCCGGCCGCATTTTCGAAAAAGTAAGGTCCGATGATGCCTTTTGACCACAATGCACACCACACAGTCACAATTTGAGGATGCATCGGCTGCTCTTGATACTCACGGGGATTTTCGTTCGCCCAGATGCGGCAGTTTTGCTTGTTTACCGTCCCATTCAAAGTGAAATGCGCTTCGTCGCTGAACATGATTTTTGATGAAAAATTGGCATCAATTTGGCGGTGTTCAAGGAGCCAATCTGAGAACGTTCGGCGCGAAAAATGGTCGGCCCGACGCAGCTCTTGTGTCAATTGGATCTTGTAGGCGTGTATATTCAAATCCTTGTGGAGAATGCGGAGCAAACTGGTTCTCGAAATGCAAAATTCTTGGGATCGACGCGTTGTTGATTGTTTCGGATCGTCCCTCACACTCTCCTTCACAACAGCAATATTTTCCGGTGTGCGAACGCTCCTTGGCCGGCCAGAGCCTGGCAGATTTGCCACAGAACCTGTTGCCTCGAATTTACGCACCAGACGACCGATAGTTGTTTCGTTTGGGCGGTTGTTGCGACCGAAATGTTCACGAAGCGCGCGAAACGTCTTTTTTATTTTTGCACCATTTTTGTAGTGCTCTTGAATAACTTCAATGCGGCCTTCAATTGAATACGACTCCATAGCGATCAATGGTCAACATTCAACTAACAAAATGACATGTCGGTGACAGAAAACGAAGATGGCGTCTATGTCAAATTGACGTTTACTTTCCTGCGTCCCTATTGGACAACCCTTTATATACGTAGCGTTCGTGCTTTGTAATGTTCTATATGGACTGGAGCTTGCTTTTCGAGCATAATTATGTACCTTTTAATAAATTCATTTATATTTCCTGCTAATCATCTTAAAATTAAGTATCGTTTTGTTTCTTTTTGGTTTAAGTTCATTTATGGCGGTGAGACCTTCTTTAATAATCTTATGAAGCATGTTAACTGAATGTGACATTGACGACTAATATTTTAAAGTGTTCTGAGTTTGCTAGAATGTTTAGCAAATTGTTAAAATAGGAAACAAGTAATACTATATATATTCATTTGTTTCTATTAACAGACATTCAGTTTCTCTTTGCAATTGCTCGACGAAGTATCTATGAATTAGTGGCTGTTTAGTGATTATTATTTTAATTGTGCACCACAGGTAAAGGTAAACTACCAAAAATCATCATACATTTTTTTCATTTTTCCGATATGTTTATGAAACTACTTGCGATTTTTAACTCCCTCATCAATAACTGCACTGTTTCCTCTGAGTTTTGTTGCTAACAAAATGACCTATAAAAGGGATTAAAGCTTCTCTCCAGTACTAACTCTCCTTCTGCCAACGTAGTAGGCTAGGTGAACAGATAACTTCGAACTGATGTAATATACACCGATTTCTCTAAAGCGTTTGACATAACATCCTTCTCAATAACTTATCTCGATTTGGTCTTTCAGATTCAGTGTGTCTTTTTCCAAATCTTATTTATTTGATAGGAAATGGACATAAGTCAAGCGGATACCCTTTTATGTCTGGTGTCCCTCAAGGATCTACTTTGGGACCTCTCTTATTTATTATGTTTTTAAATGATATTTCTGGAGTTATTGATGCTGATTTTCTTATATAAGCTGAAAATATGCATGCAACATTTCAGAGTATGACAACTGGTGCCGTAAAGACAGATTTGTTGTGTTGAAGTGTTTTTACGTTTACTTTAAAAACAGGGGTGATGATGTATGTATGCCGCGTCAACTATCCATATCACCTTGAAGCTAATTATACTGAGTGACATATAATAATAATAATAATATTTATTCACTCAATGTACAAAGATAACAAACAATATGAGTAAATAAGTATAAAATCAAAACAGGCCCAATAGAAGGCATCGCCTGTACATGGACCAATAATTTAAGTTGAAACTGTAGAATGCAAATGACAAAAAAGGACAAAAATTAGCTACAGTAGATTATGTATTTAGTTGATGTTCGTATTTATGAGTTTATGAATTTCAGTCCTAGATATAGAATGTAGCCACTTTTTTAAATTTCTTTTGAAACAATTTCCGAAACGTAAATCTTTTAAGTCTTTAGGTATAATTTCATAAAATTTAGGCGCTAAATAGAGATATGATCGCTGCATTATAGATTTATGCGGTTGAGGAACTACTGTGCCACGAATTTTGTACCTGGTATAATGACTATGTTTAATTTTTTGGTCGGTGTTTACAAATTTATGGTAGTGAGTAATACTGTCTAAGAAATAAAGCTGTCTTATATCATACATTCGAACATCTGCGTATAATTTTTCAGTGGGATAAAGTTTCGGTTTTTTAGATATCATTTTTAGAATACTTTTTTGAAAAACATCTAAATTATAGATATGTGAGGAACATGCAGCTCCCCATGCTAATATACCATATGTGAGATGAGGCTCAATCAGTGCATGGTATAATGTTCGAAGATATTTTTCTGTCAATATATTCCCAAGGTATTTAATTTTGTAGGATACAAATCTAACTTTCTTTAAAATATAATTGACATGGATGTCCCATCGTAAGTGAGGATCCAAGACTACTCCAAGGTATTTTATGTTGGGCACTCTATTAATTTGCATTTTTTGATCATTAATATTGAAGGAGAAATTTGTGTAATTTGGCAGATGTCTAGCATAAGATCCAAATGGTAAAAAATGTGTTTTAGAGTAGTTAATGCTTAATTTTCTACTGTTAAACCACCGAATAATTTTGATAAAATCATTTTCAATTACATTTTTCAGATCAGACCAGTCAGTGCCTTCATATAATATTGCAGTATCATCTGCAAAACTAGTTATTTTGTCAACACAATTAATTTGGAAAATATCATTTAAATATATATTGAATAAACTGTTATTCAGTACAGTATAAGACAGTTCCTTGTGGGACACCACACTTAATATACATTTCTTTACTAAATGATCCTGATATCTGCGCAGATTGTGGGCGATTTGACAAATAACTTTCGATCAGTGAGTACGCGTTTCCTCTGAAACCAATTCTCTCCAATGCTTCTAATAATAATTTGTGATTAACTGTGTCGAAAGCCGTCTTTAAATCAACAAAAATGCAGATTGAAGGGATTCTGTTATCAATATTTTGATGTATTTGATTTACAATTTTAGTTATTGCGTCCGATGTAGCCTTCCCTTCTGTAAATCCATATTGATTTTCACTTAAAATTTTGAATTTTGTGAGGTATCGAATCATTCTAGCAGATAAAACTTTTCAAAAACCTTTGCTACACTGGATATTATTGATATTGGTCTATAGTTGTTAACATCTGTTTTTGTTCCTGATTTATGTATCGGTATTATATTACTTTTTTAAAATTGAGGGATATATGCCAGATTCAAAGCATTTGTTGATTAGGTGAGTGAGTGGTTCTGTTATGTCCTCGGCTATAATTTTCAAATGCTCGCTTTTAATACCATCGAACCCAGGACTTTTCCCAGTTTAAATGGTTTTATTTTAATAAAATTTGGTGAATGTATTTATCTTACTGTAAATAACAAGTGAAAAAATGTTCAGCCTTATCAGTTGGACATTCCGGTTTTTATACTGCTTTTATTTAATTCACTAACGCTCTAAAAATGAATATTTCAGCCGCAGTAAAGAATCAACGTTGGCGGATTTTGGTTCTTGACGGATCGGTTACGATGCCTAGAGTACGGAGACCTGTACGATTTCGTCAACTTAGTGAGTTTGATAGGGGCCGTATAGTGGGACTTCGGGAAGCTGGACTTTCTTTTCGGGCAATTGCAGTTAGAGTGCAAAGAAGTGTAGACACTGTGGTTAGGTGTTGTCAGGCATGGCTTCGAGAAGGCCGTACGCAAAGAGCAAGGGGCACTGGACGCCGCCGTAGAACAACAGACCGTGAAGATCGCCGCCTAAGATTATTGGCCTTAAGGGACCGTTTCTCCACTACCAGGTCCATTGCAAATGAATGGTTTGCAGAACACCGAAGACCTATTGGCATGGGAAGTGTTACCGACGAATGAGAAGTTTTGGCTTGTTGTCATACCGGCCACACTGGGTCCTCCCTTTAACTCGAGAACACCGACGTAATCGCCTTGAGTGGTGCAGACAACGGTCACTCTGAGATCAGGAATGGAACAGTATTATCTGTAGTGACCAGTCTCGATTTTGTTTAGGCATGCACGATGGTCGTGTCAGGGTTAGAAGGCGACGTGGTGAAAGGAGGAATCCACAGTTTTTTGTTGAAAGACATGTTCATCACACTGTCGGAGTTATGGTTTGGGGTGCTATAGGTTATGGTTCCAGGTCACCTTTAATCTTCATCAGAGGTAACATGAACACGCAGCGTTATATCCACGAAGTTCTAGAACCCCATCTTCTACCCTATCTTCACACCCTGGCAGATCCAATTTTCCAACAAGATAATGGCCGACCACATGTTGCAAGAGTCACAATAGACTTCTTTCAACGTAATGATGTCCCATTGTTACCATGGCCACCAAGATCTCCCGACTTATCCCCAATTGAGCACGTGTGGCATATGATGGGTAGGAGAAGCACTTCGAGAGGAGTTGGTGGTTGCCTGGAATGAGTTACCACAGGAGAACATTGACCACCTGATCAGAAGCATGCCTAGGCGCGTTGGAGAATGCGTAGCACATCAGGGTGCATCCACACATTATTAAAATAAAACCATTTAAACTGGGTGTTCGGATTTATATGTCACTTAGTATATTATTATTTTGCCTCGCCATTGTAAATTATATTTTTGAATCGTATTAATCAAGCATCCTAAAGACATCCGGTCTCTCGTTACCCTCAGAATAATTAATCACCCTGTATTAACATACATTACTACACGCTTGCGCTCATATGACTGATGGTAAGGTGCATTTAAATATAGATTGAGAAAAGGAGCCAGACGGCTACTGAAGCAGTAACTAACGTTTGAATGTGAACGGAAGCCACTTGTGTGCCGCTTAATTATAGTCATCTAGTTTAATACCTGCCGCTTCGATTAACTACTGGCAGCGCTACCTCATTGGAATGCCATAACCACGTATAATCAGGAGAAAAATATTAATTTTCTATCGATTTACATATTTGATTATATAATTTTGTGCATTGACAGACAGATATATTTTGCATATTTATGCGTTTTTTATAGTTGCCTCATACGAGGTCTGTAATTTAAGTGATGGCAACACTGGAAGGAACATGTGACCCGCCTCCAGTACAAGTTTGAACTCGTTCGAGTCATTTGGTTTCCCGTAGCGCTTTTTCTTTGCGAATCAATTTTTTCTGATGTGTTCTAAAAATGAGTGACATCGATTTTAAGCAACGGTGTGCTATCCGGTCAGGCTTGGGCACAGTATAAAGGAAACTCTAACTAAAGAGGAGATAGTCTATAGTTATATAGTTTAAGGCATTTTCGGACGGGAAAGGGTGGATTGAAGGTAAACCACGAAAGGGAAGACCTTCATCTTCAAAAACCGATTCAAATATCGACAGAATCCCGGATCTTGTGTGTTCATATCGTCGGTGAACGATCGAGAAAGAGTTAAATTGGACGCACACCAAGAACAACTGGGTGTTGTATCCCGATAATGCTACTTGTCACACATCTATCTCAATAAACGAGTTTTTGGCCAGTAAAAACATGCCTGTGGCTGCTCAGCCTCCTCATTCACCTGACTTGAGTCCTTGTGACTTTTTTCTGTTCCCGAAGATGAAGAATCACCTCAAAGGAACTCATTTTGAGACAGTCGAAATCATTCAAACGGCGGTATCTGACCAGCTGAAGACTATTCCAGTATTGGAAGTTATTTTGATGGTGACAACGTGACATTGTAATTATATTCGATTTAAAAAAGTTTAAAAAATCAGTTTCGTCACAGACCGTGTACGATACTTGATCTATGATTCACTGGACAACAAATTTTAGTTTTTTAATTGTATCTTGTGGGAAAAGTGCACTTCTTTGTTAATTTTGGGGCGCTGAATCCAAAAATGACAATGAAATAAAAAAATTAGTTGCGGTTTAGAAAAAAAACTTTTTATTCTTAAGGATATATTAAAAAAAGTAACAAGATTCATATACTTATAAGAATCACTATATGCGCTGTTTTTTTGCTGTTCTTTTATGGATCGTTTCTGGAGCATCTCTACCAAGAGTCCAACAGTAGTCTGCAAGCATGGAAGGATTCCACTTTAACTGGTACCTTTTTTCCATTGTTGAAATATCCTGATGAAAACGTTCGCCGTGCTCATCACTTACGGCTCCGCAATTGTCAGGAAAAAAGTCCTGGTGTGAGTGTAGGAAATGTATCTTAAGAGGCATATTACAGCCCATCTTTTGATACGGTGACAGCATATTCTTGACAAGGGTTTTATAGTTGTCAGCTTTTCTATTTCCCAAGAAATTAGTGACCACCAGACGGAGATCATTCCAAGCAGTTTTTTCAATACCTGTTAAAGTGTTTTCAAACTGTGTATCTTTCAAAATATTTCGAATCTGGGGCCCAACAAAAATACCTTCTTTAACCTTTGCCTCACTTAGTCTTGGAAATTTCTGACGCAGGTATTGAAAAGCTATCCCATCTCTATCTAATGCCTTGACAAAGTTTTTCATTAGGCCCAACTTGATATGCAGTGGTGGTAATAAAATTTTTTTCGAATCTACTAATGGCATATGCTGTACATTTTTTTGACCTGGCTCTAGGAATTGTCGAACAGGCCAGTTTTGTCTGGTGTAATGAAGTGCCTTTGCCCGACTGTCCCATTCACACAAAAAACAGCAAAACTTTGTGTAGCCTAGCTGCAGCCCAAGTAAAAGTGCAACAACCTTCAAATCGCCACAAATATGCCATTGGTGCTCATCGTATTTTATGCATGTCAATAGGTACTTCATATTGTCATATGATTCTTTCATGTGAACTGCATACCCTACAGGAAGAGATGGTAAAATATCTCCAATACGCAATAACACTGCCTTTAAACTCAATGTTGAACTGTCTATAAACAATCTCCATTCTTCTGGGTTATAGTTTATATTTAAAGCCGCCAGTAAGCCGTTAATGTTACTGCAGAAAACCAAGTAATTCTCCATATTGAAAAATGGTTCTAAGTCTTTGAGGCGTTTACGAAAAACACATACCGAAACATCGTCTTCTAACAAGTTCCACTGCTGCAGTCTTGATCCAAGTAACTCTGCCTTACATTTTGGAAGTTCTAAATCTCTTACAAGATCATTTAATTCTGACTGTGTTATTTTGTGCGGTTGGTGGCATGACGTGCTCGGTATAAAATCAGGATCTCTTGACGTTGATGGCATATCTTCTTCCTGACAAATCACTCGATCGCCATGATCCGATTCGTTTTCTGATTCGCAAGTGTAGGATTCTGGGGGTTTTGGAATAGGATTTTCGTCACTGTGAAGCACAGGTCTCATCGCAGGTGGTATGTTTGGGTAGTTAATAACCGATTTTTTTTCTTGGACATACCTGTGGCTTGTCCAACACAAGGTACCATGCAAAAGTAACAATCATTAATATGATTTGTAGGCTCTCTCCAAACCATTGGGACAGCAAAGCGCATAGACCGTTTTTTGCCATTTAACCAGCTCCTCAGACTTGAAGCGCATGTATTACAGCAGATGTGGGGTGCCCACTGTTTGTCTTGATCACCTAGTTTACAACCGAAATAAAGCTGATATGCCTTTGTTATTAGTGGAGTAATAGACCGTCTCTGAGATGCAAAAGTCACATCACCACACACGTAACAAAACTGATCTGGATTGTTTACACACTTTCGAGACATCTTGCATGAACGCTGTCAGCCAACTGAGGAAAAAATATAAAACAATATAATGTACACGTATGTATAACGTAACACAATCATGCCGATTACATCATCTTTCCTTGCCGAATATAAAAATGTAGCACGTGCATTCTTGTGAATTACAGTATATTAACACTGTCACAGCAGGAACACATAATTACCGTATCTCTAAAACTTGAACTAATATTGAAAAAATAAGTTTCATTCCGGTTTTAGCACATTAAAAATAGTAATATTTTGTTGATTTTATTTAGGGTATTTTTTGGCTGTTGATCAGTGTTATTAGTTTTCCATCAATTAATTATATCAGATTGAGGTATTGAATGATAGGTTCATATACTTCAAAAAGCACGCTACTTGAGCTAAGTTGACATCAAATTAAAACACGCATTGTGTAAACAAAGTATCTGAACAGATTCGTAGCGGAAGATTAACTATTTTTTGTTATTAAGCTATCACACGAGTGATGGAATGTATTTTTAATAGATAAATAAAGAAATAATGAAAACCCTCCCCACCCCGTAAAACCTCCACCCCCGTTTTTTTAGTTTGTGCGATTGTTACTTATTTCATTATAAGCTTTTGACTAGACAGGTTTTCAAAAGCTTTTGCGACCTTGGCATATTAATAACATTGTATAAAAATTTCTTCTTAAATCGGTGCGGTTACAAGTTACAGGCGGTTATAAGACAGACCGATGGAAATGAGTGACATGGTTTTTTACGATGCACATGTCAAATAACTTCCAAAAGACATAATATCTTCACAATACTTCGCCGCGAACTGATCCGCTTTTAAGGCCCCAAGTTGAAAATTACGTGTTTAAATTTTGATCTATGTATATTCCGATATATGTAATAGCTTCTTCAGACTTTATAGTTATCCAGAGCGTGTCAACATTAAATCGTAACGATTCATAGAGCAAAAACAGTTGCTACCATAAGCACATGTTCGACATTCTATTTATAACAGAAATCGATTGGTCGATGTATGAGTCATCTTTGAATAGTCGGTCCTTGTGCTGCATGGAATGCCGTTATGGCATCCGAGATCAGCATCAACGTCCTCGTCTGCCCATCGCGCGTCTCGTCTGCATGGGTCGTCGACCAGAATGGACACCACATGGAGTGCGCTTAAGGCGGGGGACCGGGACCCTTTGTGCAGCGTCGCCAACCCCATCCGAGAGAAAAACTGTATATGACCTTGAAAAAAACTGTAGAATATTATTCAAAAAACTGTAAATTTACAGCCGTCCATTTACAGTATTTTTCACGGGCATCTATCGCGGACCAAAGCCAGTTTTGCATTGCTCAAGCATTCTTTTTTTTGAGAAACTCATTCAAATTCACTCAAGGCCAACCAGAACCATAATCGCTAAAAAATGATTTGCTTTTAGCATGCATGATCAGCTGTCATTTTTTGACATTGTTCCGCGATGCTCGTGAAAAATAGTATAATGCTTACGAATAGCACACTTCTGACGTAACTTGACTCAAGTTATTTTCGCAGCGGTTCTGATTCCAGTTGACCTCGAGTGACATAAAAATGACAGCATTTCAATTGAATTCTGTCATGTTTAACACGCTTTTATTAGCTTGGGTTGTATGTATACGTATGTATATACAGGGTGTTTCAGTTTATTGTTGCATAACTTTAAGATTCGATGGAACCTTTAAAATTAATACATAAAGTCTATATAAACATGGGTCGGAAAATGCGTGGCTTCCAAAATACAGGGTGTTTAAATTTACTTTCTAAAATAGTTTTTTTTAAATATATCGAACAATATTTGATGTATAACCGTGAAAATTGGTATGCAAGGGTTTTTTGGCACGATAAAACGAACTATGGGCATAGTTTTACTGTATCCGCTAGAGGGCGCTATCTACTGTATCTGTAGTGTATTAAAATGACCGAAAATGTTTTCCTAGTGCAATTTTTTGCTTTTTGAACAAAAAAACTGATTCCTCGCACTTTTCAACATAAAAAAGCTCTCCAGTGAGTTTTCGTTATGGTTAGCCGTTTTCGAGATATTTCGATTTTTAAGGTTCGATGCATTTTTAATTATTTATGGGAAAATAATATTTTTTTTACATTTTCGATTTGGGCATTACAAGTAATTAAGATGATCGTTTAAATTGTGTTTTTAAACACAGCAACAATTTCTAAGTCCAAATAAACACAAAAAACATAATATTAATTTGTTTAATTTTCCAATATTATTTTTAACAAATTAAATTAATTATTTACAACTAAAATGCTATTGGATAGTTAGGACAAACATACAAAATCTAAAGTAGTTGCTCGAAATGTAAACCCAATTGTTCAATACACAATTCACATCTACGAATGATCGAACGTGGTATAGCATTATTCAAATGAGGCCTTATTTCATCACATGCATTCCTGATTCTGTCTATTAGCATATCTCTTGTGGTTACGGGAGTTTGGTACACTTTTTCTTTTAGAAATCCCCACACAAAGAAATCTAATGGATTTAGGTCAGGGGATCGTGGAGGCCAGGCGGCTAGTCCTCCACGGCCGATCCATCTTTCTGGATAATTTTCGTCCAGCCAGTTTCTAACTATTCTCGAATAATGAGCTGGACAACCATCAAGCTGGAACCAGGCCAATCTTCTTAAATCTAACATAACATCATCCCACATATTTGCATGTTCAGCCTTTAGAAATTCCAAGAAGGTCGCAGCATTTAACCTTGCTGGCAAAAGGTAGGGTCCAAATAGTCGATTACGGTAGATACCAATCCACACGTTCACACTAAATTCATGCTGAAAGTTTCTTTCCCGAACTGCATGCGGATTTTCATGCGACCAAATATGTTGATTATGAAAATTTACCACTCCACGTCTAGTGAAGCATGACTCTCCTAACACTTGTGGTCGGATCTCTATCAAACTCACGCAGAGTCATACGGCTAAATCTGCGCTGACGAACATTTATGTTTTGATCCCTTTGGAGATTTCCAAAACCATTTTCAATTATTTGGCGATGCACTCTTACAAATACTGAGCGAGTTGGATGTCGTCTGTTTGGAAATCTTCGTGCGTATTCTCTGGTTGCTTCTGCCGCGTTTCCATTTACAAAGCCATACACAAAATGAATATCCACTAACTCTTGATTGGAGAATAAAAATGGCATTTTTATAAAACTTACAAAAAAAAACAGGTAAAAGAAACTAAATTTCGTGCATTCACAATTGCAAAAAAACGTTTCAGGTTTCAACAGACAACAAAACTAACTGTCAACTAATTGACGTTTAACCTTATTCTGCTTTCAATTTCAAAAATATTTACAGGCACAGCCTGCTTCTAAAAATTATCGAGATACTGACTTTTTAACGTTATTTTATCATGAATAATTAAAAATGCATCGAACCTTAAAAATCGAAATATCTGAAAAACGGCTGACTGTAACGAAAATTCTCAAGAGAGCTTTTCTATGTTGAAAAGTGCGAAGAATCAGTTTTTTTATTCAAAAAGCAAAAAATTGCACTAAGAAAATTTTTTCGGTAATTTTAATACACTACAGGTACAGTAGAGAGCGCCCTCTAGCGGCTACAGTCAAACTATGCCCATGGTTCGTTTTGTCGTACCATGAAACCCTTGTGTACCAATTTTCACTGTTATACATCAAATATTGTTTGAAAAATTAAAAAAAAACTATTTGAGAAAGTAAATTTAAACACCCTGTATTTCGGAAGCCACGCGTTTTTCGACCCATGTTTATATAGACTTTATGCATTAATTTTAAAAGGTCTATCGAATCTTAAAGATATGCAACAATAAACTGAAACACCCTGTATACTAGTATACATATAGTCGAACAATCAATCATAATGAATGACCTCAAAATAAAATTATAATAAAATTTAAGTTATTAACATAATAATTCAATTCAGACTTCGACTATCTACTACTGTAAAAATTATTTTCTACTTTTTAATTCGGTTGGCTATAAAAGCTTGTTTTTTTTTAGTTTTTTGAACTATTATTTATTATATCACTTAAGGTCAACCAGAACCAGAACCGCTGCAGAAAGTGTAATTCGAAGTAGATTTTCTTAAGGGTAGGTCAGAAATAAAAGCAGTGTTACGAGTTATTGTATGGACTACAGACTTCGTAGTAAACAAAACAGATGGCGCGAGCATCTCAAACGAAAAACTAATGGCAAATTTATGAAATACGTCTAATAGGTGCGTGGAAATACCGGGGTTGGAAACGTATAAATGCCAGCACCAAAAAATTAATATGTGCCCCACGACTCTTACATTCAATTTTTAGCCCCTGCAAACATTTTTCAGAAAACGATCAGGGGCCCTGAGACGTCGAAAAACGAAGTCTGGGGGATTTTTTTTTTGTTGCCGCTGCTGGATCGATTTTCAAAGACTATGAAGCTTTGGAATTGTAGTAACCTTGTGTGAAAATTTCATCAAAATCCGAGAGGTATAAAAAAAAACTTTATCTGAAGTCACTTGAAACACTGTGAAATACCGGGTGCGTTTTATATATCTATATTTAACACGCTCTGTTGCTGCAAAAATCGCCAAATTTCGCAGCAAATATCCCCCGTATAAGAGATCAAAGGCAGTTTCACCGGTCCACGTGGAGTAAAGCACGCCTATGCGTGGACATAGCCAATGAGAAAGCGTGTATTTCAGAGCTCGGGACAAGTGCAGGTGGCTACTGAAAATTGAAACAGTTTAGCCAGTGCCGTGTAGCGGTGAATAAACGTGTTTTCTTTAGTCTGTCCGTGTTTTTTCATAGATTTTATTAGTTTGTGTGTTTTTGACTTTTGAATACTCAGTTTACTTGTTGATTTAATTGTTGTGTTGATTGTTCTTGTGTGTCCTAAATATGGCTCTTTGGAGACCTTGGGAAAATGCTCCAAGCCACGAGGAGATGGTTGATGAACCTGTGCAGGCAGAATTCTTTCATAAAGATTTAGAGGAACAGACCCAAAGAGTAATCCTAAATATGTATGATTGTCTGAAAAACGAAAATCCAGATTCCTCGCAAAATCAAATTTTAAACACAATTTGTATCCTGACAAAAATCAGTCGGTCTACCATTTATCGGGTTATAAAAAGGGGAGATGTAGTCAACCATTCCTTCCACAGAAAGCGCATAGGGCAAAAATTGAAAGGAATAGACGTGGGTTTTCAGGAAGATATTCGTCGTATAATATACGGATTTTATAAAGAAAATTTGGTGCCCACGTTGGAAATGATACGGGATAAATTAAAAGATTATCCTGAAGATTTTTATAATTACAAATGCTTAGACTCACTGCACTGTATTGTAAAACTGTGTGGTTTTCAATACAAAAAATTAGATAAAAGAATGGTGATTATGGAGTCGTCTCGAATCGTTGAATTGCGCCAAGAATTTTTGCACAAAGTTAAAATCTATAGAGAGCAGAAAAGAAATCTGATTTACCTGGATGAAACGTGGTATGATACCCATTATGTTGTGCAGTACGGCTGGGTTGACGACAGCAACAAGTGCATTTTAAATGCACCGTGCAACCGTGGAAAACGAATCATTATTCTCCATGCTGGCAGTGAAATGGATTTATACCTAATGCCTTGCTGTTATCTGCCAAAAATATCAAAGAATCATGTGCCGACTATCATGAGGACATGACCTCCGACTTATTTGAAAAGTGGATAGAGCAGCAGTTAATACCAAACATTTCCCCAAATTCAGTGATTATTATGGACAATGCGCCATACCATTCCCGACAGAAAAACAAAATTCCGAATACAGGCACAAAAAAACAAGACATTATTGATTTTATGAAGGATAAGGGAATGGAAATACCACAAAAATCAACCAAAGCCATATTATTGGATCTTATTAAAAGACAAGAATTTGAAAAAGAGTATGTTGTTGACAATCTGCTTCAGTAAAATGGCCATGAAGTATTACGTCTACCTCCCGATTACTGCATTTTTAACCCGATTGAGTTGGTCTGGGCTGCTTTAAAAAAAAAGTAAGAAAACATAATCAGACCCCTCAATTAAGTGAATCGCTATTGGCCACAATAAGAGATGCAGTATCTCATATTGCTGCCACAGACCTATGGAAGCAGTGTTCTAGGTATATTTTCGAAAAAGAAAATGAATATTGTGTTTTGCCTCCTGTAAATCCCGTTGTAATTCCTCTACAAGATGACTCTAGCGACAGCTCCGAAGGCGAGGATGATATATAAATACCTATAATGTAAGTCTTTATATACCTTTTTATATACCTACCTGCTATGTAAATATTTGCCTATGTCAAACGTTGGAATTCTGTAATTTTTCCATTTCTTAGCTTTCAGTCAACATAAATTAAACTCCCAATATAAGTATTTTTTATCCCAAATCAAAAAAATAAGAAGATAGTAAAATCCATTTATTGTGATATAAAAACATTATTATTATCGTTCTAAATAAATGCCGCACGCCTATGATACGTCATGAAATTACAAAGGACGCGCCGACCAAAGGTTTTTATGCTATTTCAAGTGACTTCAGATACACCTTGTCAAATTATAGACAGGCCAAGGACTACCAGGCCGACATTTTTTGCGATTACAATACTTCCTGGCGAGTGGCATATGAAGTAAAAAACAATTCATAAATTTATTTTACATCAGTTCTAGTACGACACAATTAAATATTAGATTTTCTCTTGAAGTTTTTACCTCCGTTGACTGGACAATAGCATGCTGCCACTGCACTCCATTATATTGCAAATACAGAGATCCCAACATTCTTATTTACTTACGGTTCACAGTTGACTAAATCCGATGCATTGACAGACATTCAACCTGGACCTTATGAATGAAATGCAGTTTTCAAATGCGCATATGGGTCTATTAAAGCATACTTGAGGACGTCAAGAGTCAATCCCGACTATTGTGATGGAATGCAGGTGCTGAATGTTAAATGGTTTCGTATTTCTTTCGTTTTCGAGTGGGTTTATTCATCTTGGGAAGAATTTGTAAAAGAGCAGCCATGCGTAAAGGGTAGGAAAATATAATACCTTTTGTACCGCAGTCTGTAGTATAATGATAATAAATTTCGACGAGATTTCGACATTCTTATTTCTAAACACAGAATGGCCAACTAAGGGCCAATTTCAACAACAACAGTCCGTTATTCTCCACCTATAGGGTAACAGACCGTCAGATGCAGCGAATGAGCTTCAAGTTCCAATCAACAAATTTTAGCAACCAATAGCTGTGAAATGTTGAAAACAAAATACTGTCAAAGTATGAGATGACAGCTTGTCATTGAAACATTACCAGCTTATCGAATATTAAGAAATTACATATAATTCAGTCAAAATTTTAAGAAATGTTTGATTTTTGAATTAAATTCATGTTTTAATTACTATTGTTGATTTTTTATTCATGTTTATATTATTTTCTTCAATTGATATGTGATACTGGGTGTTTTTTCCTATAAACCTCTTGCAGATAGCCATTACAGTATATTCAGATAAGAGATAGACCGGACATAAACAAGACCACGTGATCATCGAACGCTGTAACATTCGGCAGGGACGTATTAAGAGTCACGCAGTACATATTTTAGATAGTAGATGCTGCTTTGCGTAACTTTGTAGTAAATTAGGACAATTCGATGTGTATACGATTGGTGATGGATATAGGATCATGTGGGGGTGGGGTATGAAATATATAATGATGTAAATATACATAAGGGTTTCAAAAGTTTCGCTTCGATTTCCAGCTTCGGATGCCGCCTGATGTTTGGTGAAATACAGTCGAATATAATCTCAAAATGGCGTTTAAATTAGCCTAAATTAAAAATAATCGTATATCTCTTAAAATTGCTTTTAGAATATTGATTAGTATATTTTTGATTTCTAGGTAAATATGTAACCAAATTAAAACGTTCAAAACGTAAAAAAATGTGCATGGTTGAACATTGTCAGAAAGTAGATTCTTGAATAGGTTTTGCCAAAATGGGTTCAAAAATGTCAATAATTAATTAAAAAATACAGTAGCTTTATAATTGCTTATAACTTACCGAATTTGATGAACGACATCTTTTATTGGAAAGATGAGCTTGATGAGCTTTCATCATCGCTACTGCCTGAAGCACCAACGTCAATAATGAATGGCTCGACTTGTTCCTCTAAAATATTGTCCAGTTCCCACATTCTCTTTTCAACTTTGTCTTTCACGTGCTTAATACAGTTTTCCCATTTTTGCGCTGTTATTAATTCTAGTGCTTCTTTGAAAAGTCCTTTGAGGTCACAAAATTTAAAAGTTGTATTGTGCTATATAATTTTAACCTCTGCCCATATGAGCTCAATGGGATTGAGCTCGCAATGGTATGGAGGTAAACGGAGCACAGTTTTATTTTGACTTGCTGCCATTTCGTCAATGGCGTATTTTTGATATTCCGCCTTGTGATCCTTGACAATTCTTAATAATTGTACTTTCAGCATTGCTTCTTCAAAGTTGATATTTTTCGAGCGGAGCCAATTTTGAACATCAACTTTCCTTGAAGCCGTTGTTGGGACCTTCTCCATTCTTCGAGAATGATAAGGCGCATTATCCAACACAATTACTGCGTTTTCCTCTAAGTTCGGTAAAATTTTTGAAAACCACTGTTCAAACGATTCGCCATTCATTTCCTCGTGGTAATCTCCAGTTTTCTTAGACTCAAAGCACCACAGACCGTCAACAACAAATCCATCCTCACTGCCAATATGGCAGATAATGAGCCTTTTCCCTTTACCTGGAAATCGAAGTACTAACTGGTGTAGATTTATTTCAATAAGCGAACCTTTTTCAAATGTTTTCATCACATTCGAAAAAACATTGAAACATGAGTATCAGATTGCTATAATTGGGATTATTTAGTCATATTGAAAGAAAGAATATTGAACGTCGTATGATTACTCAGCGCTTCACAATTTAATTTAAAGTTATAAACCTCTAAAAAATGAATGATCAGGAACCTGAAATACGCGCAAATATTAATATTAACAAATTATAACTTTCTAAAGCTTAAAGTATGAATTAAAATGATTAGAAATATTAGGAACGGTACACAATATAAAACTTAGTAACTTTTTTAAGTTTATAATATTCGACATATTTTAAGATTATATTAAAAAATTATTGAAATATCGAAAACACATAAAAACATGGCTTAAAAAAGTTCTAACAAATGAAAATGACAATAAAACATCCACGCAGTTTATCGAAAGTTATAAAAGTTTTGTTACTTGTAATATGTTTTATCTGCCCCCTGGAATTAATGTTTAGAACCTTGTTCCCAAGGTTTGAAAAACATCCGATTGTTGTCTATTACTCGTTTTTACCTGCTGGATTTTTTAATCCGGTGGACAGTCCATCTAGAAAGGCCCTCCTGGATGATGTTACAGAATCATCAACCCATACTTTACTTGTAGTGTGTCCTGCGTTTACCCATGTTTCATCAAGGTAATAAATCTTCCTGTTTTGATTTCTATATTTCCCAATTTTTGTTAAATAATCCCTCCTCCATAGCACAATTTCTTCTCTATCCAGTAGTAAACTATTACGACCCCCGTTTTTTCCATTTGAAATTTAGATGCTTCAGTAACGCATGGAAAGTTGATCGTTTGAAATTTGGCAACGTTGTATCTCCATTTACCTCCTGCAGTACTTTATCTATAGTAGGTATTTCATTCCTAAAGAAGAATTCGTGCACTTTCCTCCTAATCGCATGCTTATCAGCTTCATCCAATGATTTAACAATACTTTTGCGATGTTTACTGGTCTATTGGCTCAGAAAAGGTGTGATTTTTTTTGTATTGTCTTAACACATTAAACACTGATGCGCGACACACCCCAACTTTGTGAGAAACCTTCACAACAATTTCTTTGATGGTTGATGCCTCGTTCTCCTCGCGCTCGATCTTATATATATTCAAAATGACCTCTTTCATTTCTGCACTCAGGTGTCTTTTTTTAGAGCGTGTCCTAGGTGGACTACAGGAGTTTACAACTTCATCGGCAGTATCTGTACTACTGGGCATTTTGCGCAAGCAGTTGATAACAATAACAAGGTATAACAATAACAACGACAAACTCAACAACTTAATAAGATAACAAACGAAAACGTCCAAAGAAATATCAAATTGCAATGATGCACACGACATACGTAACACGTCTGAACCTGAATGTGACTCTGCCTTGATACGACTGCTCTGCCGCTCGGCATAGGCATTTAATTGCGAATTGACCAATGAGGGCTCCTGTTTTACGTCGAGACGGCGGCGTTAGCATGAAAATCACCCGAACCTTTTGTTTACATCCGGTCTATCTCTTATCTGAATATACTGTAAGAACCTACTTGATGACTGGCTCTACCAAAAAGTGCATAGATTTTGCTCGTTTCCAAACATTCATTCATTTACTTGCCGTTCATCAGAACCATTATGGCACCTTAGATTGATATTCCCACAAAACCATTCTGGTTTTTTAATATCCGTACATCTATAAAGTTGAATATTTTTCGTTGTTCAGGAACTTAACAAACATCCACACTATATTCACAGCGATTAAGAAATACCCAAATATATGTCGTAGAGCTAATAGCAAACCTAAAACCTGCAGAAAAACTAGAAATTTGCAATATTTTTCTTTTTTCACTGATTACATATTCTGGGTTATATTTATATTAGACGTTATTTGAATCACAAAACATATACACTGATTTGAATAACAGCTGATTATCTCGTGATATTTTAAAACTAACCATATCGACAAGTGACACATAATTCTGTGGGATCCGTCAACACTTCGTCCCAGTGGAGCAAACTCTGCCAACTGTCGAAATAAACTTTATTAATTCCAAGTCTTATTTTTGTTTTACTGTGCCTGCTCAGATATTCAAATACGGCCAGGAATTATTAGCGCCTGGCTATTTTAGGCCTTCAATAACTCCTTATTTTAGATCTCTCGTTATTTTGTTATTTCCACGCATTCATGGTAGAAAGAAAAATATGTTATCGAATATCGATACCGTATACCGTGCAGCAGTCACGCCCATCACTACTTTGACAGATTGCAGAATGATGTCAAGGTGACAATCTTTACGTGGCAGTTGTTTTTGTTTTTGTCTGAAATAGATAAGTAGGCTTTGTGTATTCATTTTTATTTTTATAGCGTTTCCATAATTTCATATTCCGAAACGATGTCAAGGACCGGCAGGGGAAAATCTTTCTCTGAGAACTGAAAATCATTAAACGCGCTGTTTTCACTCGATTTTATTCTATCCCTTGGGGAAGTACAGAATGAAGAAAATACTACAATGCTCAGGAGCCACTCAGTGGCTCAGTGCTCGTATGTAATGATAATATTCAAATACTACTAAACACCTAAATAGCTTTCTGGCCTTTCAATTTCGAAGCTACCAGTCCTCGCTTAGAGATGGTAGCACAGTTAAGAATAGACTCGGAGTATACGGTTACGGATGTTTATGATTTCCTCTCGATATCATGAAACCATCGATGCGTAAAGATCGATGTTCTACGTCCGATGTATCGATGTTTTCGATACATCAATGTATCGTCTATCGTCGCCATCCCTATATTGTATCCCCACAGTCACCATTCAAAAACCTTAAACACCAATATTTTATCACTATTTATAATTCTTTTTAGCTCTTATTTTTCGGTAATTACTAATAATTTTAGGTCTATGTCTACAGTAATTGCATTATGCACCTCTGAGATGTAGGGATTAACATGTTTTACACATATCGGTGTTTTAGGATGGGGACGACCATACTGTTTTGATTGCTTTGAAGAAATTTATTAACCCATGAATTTATAACAAATGATTAGTATTATGATGTAAAGAGAGATGAGGAATTGGTTGGAATACATTTTATATTCTATTTTCTTGCAAATCCGCACAATTCAACACTCAAAAACCTGGAAAATATTTTCAACTTTTTGAAATGACCGCTAGATGGCGTAACTGCAATCTTGAAACTAAAAAAAGTGATGTTTCTGTAAATTCTGCTATAATAACCTAACGAAAAATACCTGATCTATAAAGTCGAGGATGATGTGAACTTTTCTGTTTGACAATTTTTGCTGTATATCTAAAAATAAAGTGGTGGGGAGTATACAAAGGTTTCCGTAAAAAACACCCTATCTTTGAAATGGCTGATTTTAACAAACTTGGGCTAGTTGAAAAGAACTATTCCTTTATAATATTTGAAGTTTTGTTAGTTTCACAAGTGGCCACTAGAGGGCTTTTTTCCGCATTTACGACAGAAATGGTTGATGTTCTCAAAAACATTGAATGCATTGGTATGATTTTTTTACGGAAATCCCTTAAATCTTTAATTTTTTAAACTATATTTTTCCATATTCTATATCATTGTAGATATGGAAATGAAAGATATAAAAAAAATTATAATATTAACCACTCACCTACCGACAAAAACTGTCCATCGTACAAATATTATCAGGAACAACAAAACTTATATATCCTTTTTTAAAATTCAAGTTCATCTTTTACTACTATCTGTAAAGAGGACCTAAAAATGTCAGTAAATAAATACATTAATGATTTCCAATTTCCAAGTATTGCAACAAATATAGCACAAAACGTCGATGAACTTAATTTATGTACACAAAATTCTGATGCAAAATTTCGAATTTTTAATATGAACATAAGGAGTATAAAACACAACATTGATTACTTAAAAATACTACTCGACCAAATATGGTACAATTTTGATCTAATAGTTGTTTTAACTGAAACGTGGCAAGTGGTTGATATTTCTTGCTTCAATCAGCAGGGATATGACACGCTGTATAACTTTGGCACTTATAACCAAAACGATGGGGTGATAGTTTTTGTAAGAAATAAACTGCAATATAATCATGATACATTCACTTTCACCGATGGAATCAAAATTTTAAACATAATGATCCAAATTAACCATAACAAAATTGACTATTTTTTGTCGACAATTCAAAACTAATATCAAATGTCAAACAAGGATCCTGGGAACAATTATACTCTATAAATAATATAGACAAAGCAACGGGACTGTTCATAGAGAAAATAAAAAAACTAATAGATATTAGTACCAATAAAGTAATAATTAGTCACAAAGAGAAAAGCAGAAATGCCTGGATTACCAAAGGATTAATAACATGGGCAATAGAAAAAGAAAGACTATATAATGTAATGAAACTAACGCCAACTACAGAGAATACCGACTGCTACAACCAATATAAAAATAAATTTATAGAGCTTGTAAGGCAAACCAAACGAAAACATTACCTAAATAAATTGAATAATAACTTAAATGATCCTAAGCGGCTTTGGACAACTATTGATGAGATTACTGGGAAAACAAAATTTAAAGAGTGTGTCACTGAGTTAAATACAACATCGGGAACAGTACTAAAAAATACTCAACAGATATGCGATGAATTTGTACAATTCTTTACTGACATAGGCGAAAATTTAGCAAGTAATATACAAGCAAATGTACAAAATACTCAGCCTCCAAAAAGAACTTTGAACTCATTTATTTTGGATAAAGTCGAGCAATGTGAAGTATACACCACTGTTATGTCCTTAATAAATCGGAAAAGTCCTGGGCTCGATGGTATTAAAAGCGAGCATTTGAAAATTATAGCCGAGGACATAACAGAACCACTCACTTACCTAATCAACAAATGCTTTAAATCTGGCATATATCCCTCAATTTTAAAAAAGGTAATATAATACCGATACATAAATCAGGAACAAAAACAGATGTTAACAACTATAGACCAATATCAATAATATCCAGTGTAGCAAAGGTTTTTGAAAAAGTTTTATCTACTAGAATGATTCGATACCTCACAAAATTAAAAATTTTAAGTGAAAATCAATATGGATCTTCAGAAGGGAAGGCTACATCGGACGCAATTACTAAAATTGTAAATCAAATACATCAAAATATTGATAACACAATCCCTTCAATCTGCATTTTTGTTGATTTAAAGAAAGCTTTCGACACAGTTAATCACAAATTATTATTAGAAGCATTGGAGAGAATTGGTTTTAGAGGAAACGCGTACTCACTGATCGAAAGTTATTTGTCAAATCGCCCACAATCTGTGCAGATATCAGGATCATTTAGTAAAGAAATGTATATTAAGTGTGGTGTCCCACAAGGAACTGTCTTAGGTCCGCTGTTATTCAATGTATATTTAAATGATATTTTCCAAATTAATTGTGTTGGCAAAATAACTAGTTTTGCAGATGATATTGCAATATTATACGTATGAAGGCACTGACTGGTCTGATCTGAAAAATGTAATTGAAAATGATTTTATCAAAATTATTCGGTGGTTTAACAGTAGAAAATTAAGCATTAACTACTCTAAAACACATTTTTTACCATTTGGATCTTATGCTAGACATCTGCCAAATTACACAAATTTCTCCTTCAATATTAATGATCAAAAAATGCAAATTAATAGAGTGCCCAACATAAAATACCTTGGAGTGGTCTTGGATCCTCACTTACGATGGGACATCCATGTCAATTATATTTTAAAGAAAGTTAGATTTGTATCCTACAAAATTAAATACCTTGGGAATATATTTACAGAAAAATATCTTCGAACATTATACCATGCACTGATTGAGCCTCATCTCACATATGGTATATTAGCATGGGGAGCTGCATGTTCCTCACATATCTATAATTTAGATGTTTTTCAAAAAAGTATTCTAAAAATGATATTTAAAAAACCGAAACTTTATCCCACTGAAAAATTATATGCAGATGTTCGAATGTATGATATAAGACAGCTTTATTTCTTACACAGTATCACTCACTACCATAAATTTGTAAACACCGACCAAAAAATTAAACATAATCATTATACCAGGTACAAAATTCGTGGCACAGTAGTTCCTCAACCGCATAAATCTATAATGCAGCGATCATATCTCTATTTAGCGCCTAAATTTCATGAAATTATACCTAAAGACTTAAAAGATTTACGTTTCGGAAATTGTTTCAAGAGAAATTTAAAAAAGTGGCTACATTCTATATCTAGGACTGAAATTCATAAACTCATAAATACGAACATCAACTAAATACATAATCTACTGTAGCTAATTTTTGTCCTTTTTTGTCATTTGCATTCTACAGTTTCAACTTAAATTATTCGTCCATGTACAGGCGATGCCTTCTATTGGACCTGTTTTGATTTTATATTTATTTACTCATATTGTTTGTTATCTTTGTACATTGAGTGAATTATTATTATTATTATTGTCAAATTTGTTAAAAAGCGTGTTTTAGTTTTTGTGTTGAACCCTCTTAACGCGCCCATTTTCATTATGATTCCTTATTGTTATTATTATTAATATTGGTACAGGCTCGATGGACTCTTTATGTCCTAACGTCAATAAATTAAAAAAAAACATGCTACAACACGACTTGTGGAAACACATGCTAGTTGCATGACTAAGTTCATCCGCTGGCAGAAATAGACATTAATGGATCATTGCCTTCAAACCGGCAAGTCGCTTCTCGGTTTGCGGTGGAATTAAATCGAAGCGACAGTTGTGAAGACGATGACCAGTCGCAGTACGACTTTTTCCGAGATCGTATTTGTTAATCGTTCCAGTGAAAAACCGCGCCGACCAGCGAGTTCAATTCGCGGGTATGACAACACACTGAACCACAGACGTTCAAGTCAGCCACGGAGGTTAGAATGGCATGAAAGGATAGCCTTAACTAACTGGCAGAAAAGCGAATCTCTTTCTGGCCTAGGTCTCCCACTGTACCCACGTTGATATTCCCGCAAACGACCTGCGTCTCTTTGCACAACTGTATGCGGCCCCGAATCATAAAGTCTGGGAAAGCGATCTGCATGGACTCGCGAAGCTGCGGTAGCATTTTGAGGACACTCACCGTTGATTAAAATCATGTCGACAAGTTGGGTATTGCTGTTCGAGTGTGCCATTTTGTTTTTTCGAGCCGCTTGGTAACCAAATGCTTCGTTTACTTACGCTATTACGGATTAGGTTTGTTTCAGGTTTGATTCAGTTTGATGTCTTAAGACTTTGACATACAGCAGACGCTCGATAACGTAAACACGGGATAATGAAAACTTGCGCTAATGTAAATACAAACTTCGTTCTATAGGATCAAACGGAACGCGCGATAACGTAAACAATGTGTACGCTCGATAACGTAAACAACTCTCGGCGCACGGAAACAGCGCGACGGCAAAATGCTGAAGCCTCGATGATTTATGTCGGGCGTCGGGGAGTCCCCGATTTATGATGTAGAGTGGAGGGGATTCACCTCTGCGATAAAATACGACAAACTCGGTCAGCCGTATGATCGTTTAGGATACGTTTATACGTGCGTATGTATGTCATTTTTGAACTTAAGTGAATACATTGCACGCGTTAATATATTTTACGACTGTGGCATCCACATCCTATAAAAGAAAGTGTTTAAAGTTGAGTGAGAAAGTGAAAATCATAGACGAAGTTGCACTAGGTGCGGGAGTGACACAGTTAGCAAAAAAATATGGAGTATCGAAAGCAACAATCTGTAAAATTAAGCGTATGAAAACACAAATTTTACAAAGAACGTGCAATACATTTGGAGGAATTCGACTGCTGTCTATATCTGGTGAAAAATTATAGCACAACCACAATTAGTGCAACCATTCGAAGAAAAATTGATGAAAACAATTACCGAGCTTGATTTAAGAATGGAACAAATTTACAACGTAGATGAAAGTGGCCTTTATTGGAAAATGTTACCAGAGAAAACCTATACTGCATCATTTGAAAAATCTGCCCCGGGAAGAAAGCCGGAGAAACAACGAATAACGTTTCTAGCCTGCACTAATGCTGATGGTTCACACAAAATAAAGCCACTGGTAATTGGGAATGCAAAAAATCCGCGCTCATTTAAAAATGTTAATATCCCTGTTGATTATGACTGTTCAAAAACCGCTTGGATGACTAGCAGTATATTCCTGAAATGGTTCCACGGGTGCTTTGTCGCTCAGGTATGACAATCAATTATCACAAATGCTCTATTCATAATTTGAAGATGTGTTTTCAATTTGTAGGTAAAAGGTTTCCTAAAACAACAGAAGCTTCCAATAAAAGCGTTGTTACTAATGGATAATGCACCAAGTCATCCTCCCGAGCAACAACTGAGGAGCAAGGATGGGTCAATTTTCGTCATGTACATGCCGCCCAACGTAACACCGTTAATTCAACCGATGGACCAGAATATAATAAGACTCACCAAACTATACTATAGGAAGTTTCTACTTTCGTCTGTCTTATCAAAGGATCCTGAAAACTTATCTGAGGCTTTAAAAAAAGTAACATTACGAGACGCTGTTTTAGATTTACATATGGCCTGGAATGAACTTAACCAGCAAACTATTCAAAAATGTTGGAACAATCTCTTTTGTACCAGTAATGAAGATGATGAAGAAGACGATGTCCCCTTAAGCGTAATTAGAGAACGTTTGCGATCCAATAATGATAATGTTATTAGTGTGTCATTGGATGTTGTTGATTTATTGAAAACAGTGAATCCCAACATTGTTTGTACTCCTGCTGATATTAATTTATGGAACCAGGATAAGCAGACGAATGATGCTGATAAGGAGGAGGATATGGACAGTGAGGATGGTGAGAACGATCCCATTGAAGTCAGAAGTGTAGTGACTCACGCGCAAGCTATACAAGTTTTTAACCAAGCTTTAGATTGGGCTGAAAGAAAAGAAGTTTCATACACGGATATTTTAGTTCTTCGTAAATTACGGGCGCAGGCATTGGACGACAATGCTAAGCGCAAATTTACGCAGACAAAAATTGTTAATTATTTATCTTCTAATTGAAAAAATACTTATCGCTGTTAGAATATTTGTTTATTTTGTTATAAATAGTATGTATTAAACGTTTCTTTTAATAAATCAAATGTTATATAAATCTCGTTCGCTAATGTAAACATTTCGATAATGTGAACCACACTTGGATTAAATTAGTTTACATGATCGAGCGTCTGCTGTATATGCTTATCTTTTCAAGATCTATACGCCGTATAAAGAAAGTCCCAACTTTGCGGATACCTGTCTGCTGATTTGCCTTTCTTTCGTTACAAATATACCGCAATAATCTGTTCAACTATAGTTTCTTTGGTTTAAATGCGACGCGACGGTGACTTTTACGATGTAGAACCTGTTATGTGCGGAGTACAGCCGCCCAAGGACGACCTCAAAGACTTGCTGTACATACATATTACTATCTATAAAACGATTATTAATGCATTTTATCCATATCCATCATGCAACTATCTCTTAATTCTGCATCGTAAATATTGTCTCTTATTACATTTTATCATAAGAAATATCGAGCTACTTTTATATCCAATGAATTTGAACAATAGCAGTACTAGCAGGAACTTTTCCATTCGGACATTGCCAGATCGAACGCTACGTTGCCAGTCTCATCACTTAATTTACAGACCTTGTCGTCTTATAAATCCTGATCTTAAAGGTTCACGTACCACAGATTGCATTCCGTTTTTGATCTTCTCAGTGATGTCATTTTCAGCAGTGGCAGCATATACGTACGAGCAGTAATCGAGATAATTGCAAAATCTGGAGACATTTACAGGGTTTGTCCGGAAAGTAATAGGACTGAGTCGATTTAAAAAAATTTATTGAGCCAATCGTTACAATTCTTTAAAAACTTTCAAAATAGGCTCCTTCTGCATTTTCGTCTTGCACCACTCACAGAAAATGCCTGTCCTGACTATTTAAGTGCTCGGAGACAACTGACCAGCCGCTCATACAAACCCTGTATATTTAAACCAGTCTTTTGGTCGCATGCTATGAGATGATAGCACTATACACGCCTTGCATTGGAATCCTGAAGTAGGTTACATCGGTCCGTCCACAAAGAACTCGAAAAAATAATGAAAGTCTTGCTAAAAGTAGGGAGTATCTACGGACCGCTCATTTACCGAATAAGCGCTTTGTACGAGACGAAAGCTTGGAAAAGCCTAAATTGCCTACTCGCCAAGAGTCCTGGTTAGGCTTCCCAGCTAAAAAAAAGTAATAGTCCGGGCGAGGAGGACGGTTGAGGATGTACCACAGAATAAATTTGGATTAACATCACAGTGTAGCGTTTTTCTGGGTTCTTTTGGGTGTGAATTAAAACACTGGACTCCACAAAAGGAAATGTACTAATTTATTTAACTTGTTAGTACATTTATGTACACCACTATTTATAATAATAATAGTAATGGGTCTTTATTAAGGAATACATTTAATATTTACATAATGCTCCTTAAAAGGCGGAGTCTAGAAAATATCTAGCCTACTCAACCTTTCGGAAAATTATTAAAATAAATAATTGAATGAAAAAAAAAACAGGCTCAGAGAGATTTTAGATAACAAAAAGTATACATGGCTTTAATTAACAACGCAACAAATAAAACAATTAATCTCATACTGAATCAAAGAAAGAAAGATAAAAAGAAAGATCAAGGTAAAACCAATGTCTGACTAAGTCTTATGTTGCCCTTGACTCCACTCCGCTCTGCTACTCTACCGTATTCAGTACTCTGCTTCCATCTCCCGGACGCCGAGTTATATATAGTCTCCATTGCTGCTTCGAGAAAGGTCTGGTGAACCACAAAGCGACATCTGGAATACTGGAGGTCACTTCGCGTCGATCTAGAAGGCGAGTCTACACAGACGCCGCCATGCGGCTTGTGCGGTCGTGGTTCGCGTAAAAGTAGACATCGGCTATGAAGCTCTGTCGAATAGGAGACTCGCCCAACAGATGGCGCCAACATTACTACTTTTTACAATAGATATTGAACGAGTCACTCATTATAAATGCACTCGTTAATATTCTTATCCAATGTTATTCACAACCAAAACGATTGTCCGTGTTTTATATGTCGTCTATACCAACAATGTACAAAAAAGAATTGATATATTTGACACGAATGTGACTTCTATTGAGATTCTCTGCAAATCTGATATATACTAAGTGACATATAAATCCGAACACCCAGTTTAAATGGTTTTATTTTAATAAAATTTTGTATAAGTACTTAATGAAGCATAATAAGTAAATGATAAAAATTTCAAAATGATTGCACTGCTTTAAAGCCCTTTGACCTTTAATAATGTGTGGATGCACCCTGATGTGCTACGCATTCTCCAACGCGCCTAGGCATGCTTCTGATCAGGTGGTCAATGTCCTCCTGTGGTATCTCATTCCAGGCAACCACCAACTCCTCTCGAAGTGCTTCTAGAGTCTGAGGAGGACGTTGCAACTTGAGCAATCTCCTACCCATCATATCCCACACGTGATCAATTGGGGATAAATCGGGAAGTTATCACACAGGTGTATCGCAGCATCTCAAAGCTTCATTTGAAATAGATTTTATGATAAAATGTTTTGGATTGGACTTTGTACAGATGGCGCACCTGCAATGATAGGTGTACGATCGGGGTTAGCTAAAAAGCTCAATGAAAAACATCCCGCAATGGTTAGTACACATTGAGTTATTCATCGGCAAGCTTTGGCTTCCAAAACATTGCCATAGAAATTACGCCAGACTTTGGACTCGGCAATAAGGATTGTAAACTACACCAAGAGCAGCGCTTTGAACAGTCGGTTATTTACTTTACTTTGCGAGGATCTCGAATCTGATCACAAAGTTGTTCTGTCCAATACAGAAGCACGCTGGATGTCCAAAGGCAGGATGTTGGCTCGCCTTTACGAATTGCAAGAAGAGGTAATTCTTTATATTGAGTTCGAAGAAAAACACGATTTCTTGAAAATGTTCAAAGATGACACACTACCATAGCAGAGGAGTTGCCTCCGTACATACGGAAAGGGGTAAGCGTTTTTGAATTTTTTGAATGATTGAAAAGAAGCAAATGTTGTTGAAGGCTCTCTCGGTAAAGTTGAAAAAGTGTGAAATCAGCTGTTATATCACATATAAACTCAGTGAGTATCGATGTTATGGAGCTTGGAGGGAAACGTATGCTTCGTGACTGAAACGTTTTTTGTGTTTACACATATTTGTATTTTTTGCCTTCCTTTGTAATCTGTCGAGACAGGTTCAAGATGCTATAGAATCACCGTGACTCAAAGCTTATCCCAAATGTCGGAAGACACTTGTGTGAACACAAAGATAAAGTGAGTATAAAATGAAGGCGCAATTTTTCTCCTTGAATGAGCTAAACTTGAAACTTCAGGGCAGAAACAACACTACTATAAGCAATTATGATTATATTCAGGGGTTCATATAAAACCTTCAACTTTGGAGTCAAAAAGTGTCTTCTGAAAATTACTATCTATTCCTCGGCCGTTAAAAATCACATACTATATATATATATATATATATATATATATTCTCTAGGCGCTGAAGAAAGAAACTAAACCCAAACAAATACACGCATATTGCTCGTGAGTGAGTGTTTAGGCGCAGGAGACATTACAGGACCGCATCAAGATATTATGGATAGTCATCAAAAATTTCATACAAGATAATTATTGTCTTTTACAGTAAATTTCAGTTAGAGATTCACAAATGAGTTAACTACACTTTTTAGTTATTAGTAAGTAAGCTGCGCGCACTCATTCAGAAGAGGAACTTGAATCTTCTGAATCGTTTAAATGAATTATTAGAGGTTCAATTTGGGTATCGATGACATTGTCCAAATCCCACATTTTGACCTCAACCTTCTCCCGAACGTGGCGGATACAGTTTTTCCATTCCTCTGCCTTTAATGATGTGTGGATGTGCTACGCATTCTCCAACGCGCCTAGGCATGCTTCTGATCAGGTGGTCAATGTCCTCCTGTGGTATCTCATTCCAGGCAACCACCAACTCCTCTCGAAGTGCTTCTAGAGTCTGAGGAGGACGTTGCAAATTGAGCAATCTCCCACCCATCATGTCCCACACGTGCTCAATTGGGGATAAGTCGGGAGATCTTGGTGGTCATGGTAACAATGTGACATCATTATGTTGAAAGAAGTCTATTGTGACTCTTGCAACATGTGGACGGGCATTATCTTGTTGGAAAGTTGGATCTGCCAGGGTGTCAAGATAGGGTAAAAGATGGGGTTCTAGAACTTCGTGGATATAACGCTGCGCGTTCATGTTACCTCTGATGAAGATTAAAGGTGACCTGGAACCATAAGCTATAGCACCCCAAACCATAACTCCAACAGTGTGATGAACATGTCTTTCAACAAAAAACTGTGGATTCCTCCTTTCACCACGTCGCCTTCTAACCCTGGCACGACCATCGTGCATGCCTAAACAAAATCGAGACTCGTCACTAAAGACAATACTGTTCCATTCCTGATCCCAGAGTGACCGTTGTCTGCACCACTCAAGGCGATTACGTCGGTGTTCTGGAGTTAAAGGGAGGACCCAGTGTGGCCGATATGAAAACAAGCCAAAACTTCTCATTCGTCGGTAAACACTTCGCATGCCAATAGGTCTTCCGTGTTCTGCAAACCATTCATTTGCAATGGACCTGGTAGTGGAGAAACGGTCCCTTAAGGCCAATAATCTTAGGCGGCGATCTTCACGGTCTGTTGTTCTACGGCGGCGTCCAGTGCCCCTTGCTCTTCGCGTACGGCCTTCTCGAAGCCATGCCTGACAACACCTAACCACAGTGTCTACACTTCTTTGCACTCTAACTGCAATTGCCCGAAAAGAAAGTCCAGCTTTCCGAAGTCCCACTATACGGCCCCTATCAAACTCACTAAGTTGACGAAATCGTACAGGTCTCCGTACTCTAGGCATCGTAACCGATCGAACCAAAATCCGCCATCGTTGATTTCTTTACTGCGGCTGAACTATTCATTTTTAGAGCGTTAGTGAATTAAAAAAAAAGCAGTATAAAAACCGGAATGTCCAACTGATAAGGATTTAAATTTTTTCACTTGTTATTTACAGTAAGATAAATACATTCACCAACTTTTATTAAAATAAAACCATTTAAACTGGGTGTTCGGATTTATATATTACTTAGTATAGTTTCTTGAATGTCATATTTCTCCATGTTTGTACTATGTAAGCTTCTGCTCTCCCACAAATAATTGGTTGATCTGTTGTTGATGTTAATAAGTAAATGAATATCCCCGACATATTACGACACTCTCTATAAGCTTCATGGTGCTACTCGACACAACCTCACTGCATGGTTGCCAGTTGTTCTAAATTTCCCTACAATGCGGGAAACGCCAAGCTATTATTGTTGATGTCTGTACATAAGATTCCGGACTATTAAATCAGGCGAAAGCCAGATCTCGCCCGCCCTCCAGACGTTCAGCTCGGGCTTCCCAACTGATAAAAATAAACTCCGCACACTTTTCGGCTACCCGCCCGGGGTTTGCGGATGTAAGAACATTAAGAACACACCATCGAGCATCCGGCCCACTCTTCGTTTCAAGCTGCCTTTAATTAGTCTAACGACCTGTGACTACTTTAATTACTATTAAAAAGGGATAATATGAGAAGAATCGCCGCGCGCCGAGTTTTTTATGACGAGGCCTGGCTGGAGGTATTCTTCTCGTTTTTCGACAAGTAGCTCGCTGACGTTGCGGTCCGGATTTAAAGAAGGTATTTGCGTTCTAATTAGCCAATTTGGGGATTTTTGTACCGAGAGAGATCTGCCTTGTTCAAGCAGTTGGAAAGCTGTTGAAATATTTTAGCCGAGTTGCTCAGGAAGCCGAGCCCGAACAAGAGCTCGCATATTAGATCATTGTCTGTTTAGCAGGGTTTTCCAATCTTTTTTTTTTGTTGAGGCTCCCCGGACTATAAATTATATTTTCGTGCACCCCTTTACTTTTTCAATAAATACAAAAAACGCACATTATATAGGAACAAAGACTTTTATTTTAATCCTAATAAACTTTGAAAGTTTAAATAAACTAATAAATGTTTTTTATCGAAAAACTTAAATAAAATGAGAGTAGGTACTAATGATACACTTGAGATTGCATTTCCTTTACCAGTTGGTTGATTCTAAACTGAATCCAAATTCAAGATGAGATGTAAATAATAACAGTTAGCGCGTGATATCTCGGTAACAGGTGGGGACAAGCGCCTCTTATTGGTCAATTCGCCATTAAATTTCAAGCGGTCGCCTGGCGGAATAATGCGCGCGGCAGGGGCAGGGCAGGCAAAGTTGCATTCAGGCCACCGACCGTCGCGTGTATCAATGCGTGCTCGTGTTTTCGTATTTACCTTGCTTGGTTGTTGATGTTGTTGTTGTTAAGTGTATTTCAGTAATTTATTAAGTTTCTGGTTGTTATTGTTATTCCTCGTTTTGAACCAATCCTGAACATGTCCAGTACAGATACTGCTGACGATGCTGTAGGCTACTCCCTTAGCCCTCCTAGAAAGCGATAAAAAAAAGACATCTTAGCGTATACATGAAAGTCGTCATATTGAATACATTCAAGATAGAGCGGAAGGAAGACGAAACATCAACTAACCCGAAAATAGCTCTAAAAGTGGCAGATAAAATTGGGGTATGCCAAGCGACAGTGTACAATGTTTTGAACGAACGTAAGAAAAAGCATGCCTTTTCCAACCCAATGACGGGTAAAAATCGCAAAAGTATCATAAGATCGTTGGATGACGCTGACAAGCATGCGATTCGGAGGAAAGTGCACGAGTTCTTCTTCAGAAACGAAATATCGACAGTTGATAAAGTACTACGGGAGGTTAACGAGGATGCTATGTTACCAAATTTCAAACGTTCGACTATTCATAAACTTTTGAAGCATCTTTCGAATGGAAGAAACGAGGTCGTAACAGCTTACTTATGGATAGAGAAGAAATTGTTCTGTGGAGGATAGAGTACCTGACCAAAATTAAATCATTCAGGGATCAGCACAGGAGGATCTATTACCTGGACGAAACCTGGATTAACTCTGGGCACACTACTCCGAAGGTATGGGATGACAAAACTGTGACTTCATCCAAAAGGGCATTTCTAGATGGACTGTCGACCGGATTGAAAAATCCAGCAGGTAAATAGATCGAAGTAGTTCACGGTATCAATTTTTGCGCACAATATCTCGCTATCTTCGTACCTACAAGACGTGCATGTGTACTTAGCGGATTTTATCTTTCTAGGCAAAGGAAAAAGGCTCATTATTTGCCACATTGGGGGTTTAGATGACTTCGTGGATGACGGCTTATCGTCTTTTGAGTCAAAAAAACCACTGACTACCATGAAGAGATGAATGGGGAAGCATTCGAGAAGTGGTTTTCAGGCATTTTACCACGTCTCGAAGACAATTCTGTGGTTGTTTTGGAAAATGCTCCCTATCATTCTCGCAAAATAGAAAAAATCCCAACTTCAGCTTCTAGGAAATCAGACATTCAGAGCTGACTCCGTTCCAAAAATATAACTTTTGACCCTTCCTTACTGAAATTACAACTATAAGATATTGTGAAACAACACAGACCAAGACATGATAAATGTCATAGATGAAATGTACAGTACTCCGTTTGCCGTCTTCCCCATTGAGCTCATATGGGCAGATGTTAAGAATTTTGTTGCTGCACACAATACAACATTTAAATTTCTGACATGCAAGAGCTGTTCAGAATTGCTATACAGAGGGTCACACCAGAAAGATGTGCAGCATGTTCAGGAGAAAGTGGAGGTAGCAATGTGGGAGCTGGACAACATAATTGAGAGAGATTTTGAGTCCATCATCATAAACATTAATGACGATAGCTCTTTAATTGAGTCTGAGTAAGTTTCGCGTTTTTGTTTTGTCACAGAATACATATTATGGGAATCTTAGTTATAGTGAAATATTAACGTACAGATAAACTACAGACAATGCAAGTCCGAAGTGCACCTTCAAAATCTATTTTCAATTAATTGAAAAGCCTTATATACTAAGTGACATACAAATCCAAACACCCAGTTTAAATGGTTTTATTTTAATAAAAGTTGGTGAATGTATTTATCTTACTGTAAATAACAAGTGAACAAATTTTCAGCCTTATCAGTTGGACATTCCGGTTTTTATACTGCTTTTTTTTAATTCACTAACGCTCTAAAAATGAATATTTCAGCCGCTGTAAAGAATCAACGTTGGCGGATTTTGGTTCTTGACATCCTTTACGATCAGTTACGATGCCTAGAGTACGGAGACCTGTACGATTTCGTCAACTTAGTGAGTTTGATAGGGGCCGTATAGTGGAACTTCGGGAAGCTGGACTTTCTTTTCGGGCAATTGCAGTCAGAGTGCAAAGAAGTGTACACACTGTGGTTAGTTGTTGTCAGGCATAGCTTCGAGAAGGCCGTACGCAAAGAGCAAGGGGCACTGGACGCCGCCGTAGAACAACAGACCGTGAAGATCCGTTTCTCCACTACCAGGTCCATTGCAAATGAATGGTTTGCAGAACACGGAAGACCTATTGGCATGCGAAGTGTTTAACGACGAATGAGAAGTTTTGCCTTGTTTTCATACCGGCCACACTGGTCCTCCCTTTAACTCGAGTACACCGACATAATTGCCTTGAGTGGTGCAGACAACGGTCACTCTGGGATCAGGAATGGAACAGTATTGTCTTTAGTGACGAGTCTCGATTTTGTTTAGGCATGCACGATGGTCGTGCCAGGGTTAGAAGGCGACGTGGTGAAAGGAGGAATCCACAGTTTTTTGTTGAAAGACATGTTCATCACACTGTTGGAGTTATGGTTTGGGGTGCTATAGCTTATGGTTCCAGGTCACCTTTAATCTTCATCAGAGGTAACATGAACGCGCAGCGTTATATCCACGAAGTTCTAGAACCCCATCTTTTACCCTATCTTGACACCCTGGCAGATCCAACTTTCCAACAAGATAATGCCCGACCACATGTTGCGAGAGTCACAATAGACTTCTTTCAACATAATGATGTCACATTGTTACCATGGCCACCAAGATCTCCCGACTTATCCCCAATTGAGCACGTGTGGGACATGATGGGTAGGAGATTGCTCAATTTGCAACGTCCTCCTCAGACTCTAGAAGCACTTCGAGAGGAGTTGGTGGTTGCCTGGAATGAGATACCACAGGAGGACATTGACCACCTGATCAGAAGCATGCCTAGGCGCGTTGGAGAATGCGTAGCACATCCACATATTATTAAAGGTCAAAGGGCTTTAAAGCAGTGCAATCATTTTGAAATTTTTATCATTTACTTATTATGCTTCATTAACTACTTATACAAAATTTTATTAAAATAAAACCATTTAAACTGGGTGTTCGGATTTATATGTCACTTAGTATATTTTTGTAGGCAGGTTGACGTTACAGTAGTAATTTTAAATACTTTTGGAATCAATATTAGGTACTTAAAGTTCGTCGTTCCAAAATTATTTCGCCACGTTGTTGTGATGTAGTAAAAAGGTCCCAATCGCCGATCCATGAACGCGTCTCCACTCAATCACAAATTAGTAAATTAAATGAAAATGGTAACTGAAGTTTGTAAATACACAAACTTACCTTTTAACAGTGAGACACAATAATTTGACTCACTCAAACAGATTTCTCAACAAAAGATGTAGATCGAAACCTCAAATTTTTCGCAAGTTTGTAGGAATGAATATCACAGATGCTCATCCGCGTCTGGTACGCAATCGTTTTCTAAGTGATGAATGTTAAGCGTAGCGCGGCGGGGGTGCGCACGGATTTCATGTAGTGACTTGTCGAAACTTGCATAAACATTACATTGTAATGTTATCTGTTTATTTTTTTTTTGTTTTTTCTTTCTAAAATGCAAACGCTTTCCGGCCCCCTTGACATCTCTCTATGCCCCCCTTGGGAGGCGCACCCGCCTGGTTGGGAACTCCTGGTTTAGAGGTATGAAATTCTCTCCCGTCTAAGGTTTCCAGTGCTATAACTTTGCTGCTCGAAATCTGGCAACGCTGTTGTGTTCGTCGGCTCCCCCACCACCCATCCCAACAAGAAGCGCCTTTTGGAGACGCTCAGGCCTGACAACTATGCGCAATTTAGCTCTTTATCGCCCGCCACCATGTAGAAAAATAGAATAAAGATCTACGTTTCCAATGGTAAATTCTTTAAAAAAAATCCTTGTGCCTGAAAAAAATTTGTGAACCCTATTTTTAAGACAAATCGCGTATTTCCTGGATCTGTTCATAGATTTGCTTTAAATAGTTGATATGCGGAGATCGAAGATTCATCGTACCTAAGTGAACCGACCCAATCACAATTCGATTTCGCTTTTTGAAGGGGTGGGAGGGTATAGAGTCAAACCACTTGACACCTTTTCTTGATGTTATCTGACATGAACATCACAAAAACCATGCATTTGGAAAGTACCGATGGAATTTGGTGAAAGTGTACCATCATGCCAAGAGCGATAAAAACGTAGTTTTTGAAAATCGGATCCAGTGGTGGCAGAGCTGGAGGCAAAAAACAAAAATAAGAGAATCCCTTAAACCTCATTTTTCACGTTTCAGAGGATCCTGACAATATTCAGATTTTTTTGTGTGGTTGTATGCTTCTGACCTTGTAATTCTACGACATGGTTCTCACAGATTTCCTGCATCTCGTATATTTGCCGTTAAGACTTATAATGATAGAGAAGTATTTTCAACACAGTTGCGTTGGGATCGACCGATGATGATTGGCTTACGAGGTTCGTCATAGCAACGTTGCCAGATGGGCAGTACTATCTGTAGAGCAAGCGAAAAATGGT
>CAVLJG010000010.1:319514-436014 GCA_963669975.1 Acanthoscelides obtectus
TACTTCAAAAATAAAGCATAACCTCACAATAGGAGATCGCTGACGTTGACAAGGAACACCAGACATCTAGAAATACCCCTGCCTTTCTGACGGAGAGAAAAGACTATGACAATCAAGGAAGCCATAAGTCTAAGTCTCATTTGGGTAGTTTAGGCCCGTATCGTCAGTCGTCCCTACAATTGTAAGGCGCCTTTATGGCCTCCTTGATTGTGATAGTTTTCTACTTCTCCGTGTCAGCGCTCTATTTTGAGGTTATGTCACAAACATCTATTTGCATCAAATTGTGCTTGCTTTTGAGTTATATCATGTTTTATCAGCCTGCAATTTACTACAATTTAAAAAGAAAACATATCTTTACAATAGGAGAGCGCTGACGCTGACACGGGACAAGTGTAATCTAGAAATTTTTGAAGGGAGAAAGGAGTATGACAATCAAGGAGGCCATAAACGCGCCCTACAATTGTAGGGACGACTGACGATACGGGCCTTAGACTAAGTTTTGTCTTGTCCTTTGTGTTACCAGAAAGAGGATTGTTGGAGGCGTACCGTCTATGGTCAAGCTGTGCTGTACAGTGAACCCAGGGCCAATAATTATAAAGATGCCGTTCCTCTTTGAGGTCGTAAGCATACCAGACTGCTCGTAGCGCGCAACTAAGAACTCGGCTTTCCGGCGCTATTTCGAAAATTAAATTTTTACCGAGTGGACATTCTTCTTTACAGCGCCAATGGCTCGATAGTCACGTCCGCGTAGACACTATTTGCTGTATATGGTTCCAGAGATTAACAAATTGCAGAACTTTGTAAGTTTTATAATAAAATAGGTATCACCTACCTAGATAAAATTTCATTTTATTAGCTGCCGTGTCATCTGCACAACTAAGCATTTTTCCATCATTATTCAATTTAAAAAGATCATTAATACATAAACTATAAAAACTGGTCTCAACACTGTTCCTTGAGGAACTCCATATATAACAGTAACATCTTCACTTAGTGAGCTATCCATAAGATTATAACTTTTTCCTCGAAATCCGAAATTTTCTAAGGCAGTTAGGAGTTTTTAATGAGTTGTTGAAATTAAATGTCAAATTTCTTTGTGAAAATACTGATTGCATGATTTCAATCATTATCTGAATACATAGTAGCCATGTCATCTGCATAACCAATGATAAAAGGATCATTAACACATAGATTATAAGAAATGGTCCTAATACTGTTCCTTGTGGAACTCCATACCGTAACTGTACCGTATCACTTAGTGAACTATTGATATTTACACATTGTTGTTCTATTTTTCAAATAACTGTGCATAAGATTCTAACTTCTTCCTGGAAATCCGAAATTTTCAAAGGCAGTTAGGAGTTTTTCATGAGTTTTGTGAAATTATTTGGCAAATTTCTTTGTGAAAAAACTCATTACCTTTTGGAAATTCAATTCTACTTTGTTCTTTGAAGAATTCCAATCATATCTGAATACATATTAGCCATGTCATCTGCATAACCATTGATAAAAGGATCATTAACACATAGACCATAAGAACTGGTCCCAGCACTGTTCCTTGTGGAACTCCTTACCTAACTGTAACGTCCCCACTTAGTGAGTCATTGATATTTACACATCGTGTTCCATTTTTTAAATAACTTTCATAAGATTATAACTACTTCCTTGAAATCCAAACTTTCTAAGGCAGGAGTTTTTCATGAGTGATGCTATCGAAGGCCTTGGCAGTTACGTATACCCTTGATCCTTTTTCAAACATCAATATTTTGAAAACTGTCTATTACCGAATACTGCACCCATGGAGACTGTTTTTCTGTTTCTATCGAGACCGTTCTATACAATTTCTAAGGCGATCGGGCACAGGGAATCGATAGTAGTAGGAAAAGGACAGGAATACAGAAGGCAATTTCAATTTGTCAGTCCTGGCCATTCTGCCGGCACCATATACTTGAAATACACCCCAGGGCTCACTTCGGCAAAGAGCCGGCGAAAGTTTTTCTCTAAGAGTGATCAAAACGTGCCGTGTGTAGAGCCAAGGACGCATAAGCAGACAAAATACTTCCGAACGGGAGTTTTTTCTGTAAATGGGGCCGAGTTATTCGACCGTTGTTCTTCCGTTCGCAATGCGGGTGTCCCCTTTGGGAGTTTTGATGTGTCGGTTGACCTTGGATACTGCTAATTTGAGGATTTTTTTTTACTTCGCACGCCTACGGGCGATGTAATGTTGGAGAGCTGCGGTAACTACTATCTGAAACCGTGAGCATTGCCAGGCCTTCACGGTGACGCAAGAGCCTCATACAGTGTCCTGTTAAGAGACCCACTATGGCCCTTATGGCCTTCCTGTTGAATCCGTGTAGGGCCTCTGTAAATGCGGGTCTTCGTTCTTTGGTGAACTCTTTTGCCTGCCTTTGCCCCAATTGGCAAAAAAAGAACGAAACTTACAAAATTAGCAAACTTGTGGAAATTCTTGGAAATTTCGAAAATGTAGAAAATTCTGGAAATTCTGGAAGAATTGACATTTGGTGATTTTGTGAATTTTGGAAATTTTCGAAATTTTCAAAATTATCAATACTATCAAAATTTTCAAATTTTTCAAATCTATCAATTTTTTCAAATTTTTCAAATTTTTCAAATTTTTCAAATTCATCAAATTTTTCAAAATTTTCAAAATTTTCAAAATTTTCAAAATTTTCAAAATTTTCAAAATTTCAAAATTTTCAAAATTTTCAAATTTTCAAAATTTTCAAATATTCAAAATTTTCTAATTTTTTCAAAATTTTCAAAATTTTCAAAATTTTCAAAATTTTCAAAATTTTCAAAATTTTCAAAATTTTCAAAATTTTCAAAATTTTCAAAATTTTCAAATTTCAAAATTTTCAAAATTTTCCAAATTAACAACGTCAAAATTTTCAAAATTTTCAAAATTGTCAAAATTTTCAAAATTTTCCAAATTTGTAATCGTAGAAATTGATTCAGAGGCGGTGGAAATAAAATCGGTAGAACATAATGTTACAAGGTCTCAGAGATTTCTGCTCATTTGGAGGAGATAAAAATTGTAGACTGGAAGAAGCTGTATCCGGTAAACGGTTGTAAATTGTTGCATATTCGGTGTCAGTGCTATATTTCTGTAAATTATTTTCATGAATGACAATTTTCCCTAAAAAAGACGTTCGAAACGTGTAAACATTATAAAGTCATTTCAATCCGATCAGTATAAAATTTTGCTGTTATGCACTTTTCACACGACTTGCTGTGATAATACACCTTAACAACCTATATCACGCGATACCTTACGGAAATTTTAATAACAAATACACAATGATAAAGTGTATAGCGACGATATCTCTGTAAGTTATTGGTATAGAAATCCGTTTAAAACTGCCGTAAAATTTATGTAGAGATGCAAATTAGTTACTGAAAGGTGGCAAACGCTAAGCCGCGTTTACATGCGAAACCGTCATCTAGACATTGAAGTGAATGTGCCGGAAACATGTTGCGCAACATGCGCGAGACACGTTGACAGTCTGCAATATATTGCGGGACGAAAGCGAAATCATTTTAGAGCTATGCCAAAGAGTTCTTCATGAGAGATGTTGACAATTTTGGCAAAGTTGTGAGTTTACTTGAGGGTAATGATTATTACAGCATCAATGAACTTTTAGGTTAATGGGGTATTTAATACCCTTTTGAATTATAATAATATTAATAATAGTAATAAGCAAATTTCTCCACAATCACAACCATGCGTTACAGTAACTCATTTAGACAATAAATATGTATAATTGCAAAAAGGGTCAACATACAGAAAAAATTATACTGGGAGAATTAAAAGCAAAGCTTTTGAGAAAAAACATAAATACATCATCATTAGTGGAGATCAATACATTGGGCAGCAAAGTAATTTAAAAACGAAGAATGAACCCGTTAAGCAAGTAAATGTTGAAAATGGCCACCATGACTCTCTATGCAATAATAAAGATTTTGCTCAAAACGTTGCCGCACATTTTGCAATATTTGAAGGCACTCATTCACAATTCTTTGTCGCAGGTCTTCTAATGATGTTGGCTGAGTAGCATAAATTTTGCTTTTTACATGACCTCACATAAAGAAATCCAAAGGTGATAAATCTGGCGATCTTGGAGGCCATTCAATGGCACCTCTTCTACCAATCCATCGATCTGGAAACGTCTGATCTAATATTGTCGAACACGTAATGCGTAATCTGGTGGGACACCATCCTGTTGGAACATCAACCTATTCGCAATGTACCGCCGATCATTCTGATTTTCAATTATGGCTGTTAATGCAGGATCTATGGCGTCTTCCAGTAATTCCAAATTCCGTGTACACACTCCTTTAAGGTTCAATTTAGAAATGCAGCTACGCTCTGTGTACTTTTGCTGTGCGTGTTCTGTAGAGAACTCGTGTGTTGATTGGTGTTATTAGTGCAGCATTACGACATGTTTATTGGTCTGTGACACGTCATATTCAGCTTGAGGGGTTTGAAGTAGGCAGCGAACACTGTTATTAGGCTTGCGGTTGTGTACAATTCGTAGTTTCATATCTAATAACCTCTTGAACTCGTAAAGGTGCTTTTCCATTTTACAGCGACACATGTACCAAAAATAGGGACAACATGAGTCTTCCATTTGAGACCACCTGTATCGCTGTCAGCTCTGGTTAAATAGGTGCTGTCTCTCGTATGACAAATTAATATTAGCCAGAGTATTGTTCTCAGATGCCATACAAGAACCAGTATTTTTTAGCTAATTTCCTCCAGTTGGCGATAACTGTTCAGAAATTAGTCGTTGAAAAAGTCTTCACTGGCTCTTACTGAAGCTCCGATGGCAAAACAGATTATCCCAAACTGCTCACTTACTAATCTCAACTCCATTACTCAATGCCATCGTTTTTTTGTCTCGCCTGCTACGGAAAACTGTTTGTTCCACATTTCTAACCGCTCGCCTGCCTTTCCAATAAAAATGACACGTCAACCCGACGATTTCTATTCATTTAGGTGAAAAATGTCTTTGGTTCGGCGATTTTTCTTTCGTGTTTTAGTTCCGGAGCCTGTGGATGAATATTCGATCTATGATTTAGAAAATATCAGGCCGAATTTCACTCATCAACCAATGAGAAGACATTTTTACGTAGTACGGGATCTAATGAGAATAGTCGATTTCTTGTAAAATGTCTCTCAAACTATGAGAGAATGGCGTCAAGTAGATTGACTCTATCACTGAGATCAGCAGCTTCTTAATAATAGATTTTCAAAATAATTTTTTAAATTTTCCAAGTTTTAAAAATTACCAGTATTTTCAAAATTCCGAAACTCCCAAACTCACAGAAATTTACAATTTTTCAGAATTTCCAAAAAAAACATCCAAAAACTTCGATATATCCAAAATAATTTTCAAAATTTCCAAGTTTTCGAAATTTGCAGACATTTCTAGATTTTCAAATTCTCAAAATTTCCCAAATTAAGAAAATTTCGATGTTTTCATAATTTCCAAAATTTTCAAAATATCCAAAATTCTCGATACATCGAAATATTTTGAAAAATTTACAGATTTAAAAAATTTTAAAGCGTCAAAATTCCCAGATCAACAAAATGTTCACCATTTTAAACATTCTCGAAATTTCCGAAATAATCAAAATTTAGACAATTTTGAAGATTTTGAACATTTAGTAAATTCGGTAATTGTTTTGATTTCAAAAATTTTCGAAATTCCAAAAAATTGAAAATAATGGTAATTTTGAAAATTCTTAAGTTGAGAACATTTTGAAAATTTGGAAATTGCGAAAATTTGAAACCTGCGGAAATTATGAAAATTTTGGAAATATCGAAAATTTGTTAGAATTTAGAAAATTTCCATCTTGAAACTTTGAAAATCTCGAGAAGTTTGAGAATTTTGAATACACTGAAAATTCTGAAAATTTTGAAAATTTCAAGAACTTTAAATTTCGGAAACTTTGAAAATTTGAAAAAATAGAAATCCTACAAGATTCGATCTTTTTTGGTAGTCGTGGATTTTGAAAATTGGTACCAACTTCAAGTTTGACGATCTGTCATATAGAAGGTGGTGTGAACACAGTTTTGTTTTTATGGCAAACTAGTATCAACTTTTAAATACATAATGAGTTTCACCTATTTGCATTACTTCATTTCTTGTCTTTTGGCCAGCGTTTTGGGTGTTCTAGACCACTGCGTGCGTATCAAACGAGCAACCATCTCTCATCCTATGAAGAGGTTTCTCCTATCAAGTCATTTGACCGAATGCTGTGACAGAACTAATTCAGCATCTGTCAGCAGAAATTCCCGAAATCGCTATCGGTTCTTCATAAAATGTTTTTTATTCTCTGCCTTTTGCTTTCTGACAGGCTATCGTGATTACGATTTATCAACATTTCCTAGTTGAAAGGTTCAGCACCGGATTATAACCCGGAAGAAACGCGATATTTGTCTCTCACATACGTTAGACGTCGAAAGAAGTGAATTTATATCACAGCTCATTTCGATAGACGTAAATCATATAACGATAAATCGATATTGTGCGGTAACAGCTATATGAAATTTTGAATGACGTTTGTTATTTTAACAGTAGTTGAACATAATAACATTTATTATAGAATACAATCAAAAGAGTCGAAATAGACGACGAATCTAACGTACATTTTGTGAGTCTACCGCGATTTTTTGATGTGTTAGCACTGGACAGGTTGAATGAAAGGTTGTAAAACAGCTGTTGAATTTTGATGTCCACCCTGTAGGCCACAACTTCTGCACGATATCGATACCATAAATTCCCCGTGTCCAATAAAGCAAAAGAGCGGAATTAACTCCGAAAAAATATAATAACCACGAACTAAGGGAGAAATGGCTCGCAAACCTAATAAAAATGGAAATTCCATCGTTTCTGGACGCCGCGCCACGTTGGATGGATATCCAGGAGATAAATCATTTCACCGGTCTGTGCTACGGTATCCAGGAAATAGCTGGGATCTAAAAAGTAACGGGCTAGACAGAAGGAGATCCCGATATATCAGCTGTCAGAGGGAATAGTTTCAGTCGCTGTCTTACTGCAGCCTGCATTTGTTCTTAAATTGCCCCTTATTTCACAGATAATTTTAGTTGAACGAATTCTTGACTTTTTGTTCATGAGGCTACTACACCATAGCTGAGCCGTCCGTTCGTTTTAATGATTGGATTCCATCTTGTCGATTCCGGACCCCGAACCGATCCTTTCGATTCGCTGAGGATTCAAAATTTTTCAGTTTCAATATTTTCAAAGTTTTCAACGTTTTCAACGTTTTCAACGTTTTCAACATTTTCGACATTTTCAACATTTCCAACATTTTCAAAATTTTCAACATTCTCAACATCTTCAACATTTTCAACATTAAAACATTTTCAACATTTTCAACATTTTCAACATTTTCAACGTTTTCAGCATTTTCGACATTTTCAATGTTTTCAACATTTTCAACAGTTACATTTTCAACATTTTCAACATTTACAACACTTTCAACATTTTCAACATTTCATCATTTTCAACAGTTTCATCAATTTCAAAGTTTTCAAAGTTTTCAACGTTTTCAACATTTTCAACATTTACATCATTTTCAACATATACAACATTTTCAAGATTTCCAGCATTTCCAACATTTTCAACATTATCAACATTTTTCAAATTTCAACATTTTCAAAATTTTCAACATCTTCAATATTTACAACATTTTCGACATTTCAACATTTTCAACATTTCAGCATTTTCGACATTTTCAACATTTTCAACGTTTCAACGTTTTCAACATTTTCAACATTTTCAACATTTTCAACTTTTTCAACATTTTCAACTTTTTCAACTATTCCAACATTTTCAACATTTTCAACATTTTCAACATTTTCAACATTATCAACATTTTCAACATTTTCAACATTTTCAACATTTTCAACATTTTCAACATTTTCAACATTTTCAACATTTTCAACATTTTCAACATTTTCAACATTTTCAGCATTTTCAACATTTTCAACATTTTCAATATTTTGAACAATTTCAACATTTTCAACATTTTCGACATTTTCAACATTTTCAACATTTTAAACATATTCAACACTTTCAATATCTTTCAAAATCTTCAGTTACCCTACTATCGACGGCCAACCGTGAACAACTCTTCCGTGGCTTCGCATCAGGTGCTGTATGCCCTGTTATCTTCACGACCGCTGTGAGGTTCACGTTTAAAATTCTGTACATGAATCAAGTTAATGTTTCTCAGGGCTAATATTATGATAGCTGCGGAGAGAAACATTCTCGCTTCTCCATTCTTTCGGGCATCGCTCATTCTGGACGCATACGGAAGCTAGCACGGCTTATGATGGCTGTCGGGATAGATACAATTTTGCGCTGAATGCTTTTAAATGAGGACACGTGGTGGATATGCTGCTAGACATCGTTCTATGCATTATTTGGTTGAATCCTTGTGATGTCGAAAACTCCTACAAAATGGCTCATGCCAGGCTAATATTTGTTATTGTCACTGTGCAAGGGCTGCACTTTAGAAAAACTCAAAATTTTGTATAGCTTGAAAAAGTCAATTCATAATTTACAGTTTTCAATACTTTCAAAATTCTCAATTTTCACAATTTGAAAAAATTTTCAAAACATTCGCAATTTCAAAAATTTTCAATATTCCCAAAATATTCAAAATCCCCAAAATTGTCAAAATCTTTTTATTACTTTCAAACAATTTTCAGAATTTTCAAAATTTTCAGAATTTTCAGTAATTTAAATTTTCTAAACTATCACAATTTTCAAAATTTTCAAAATTTAAAATTTTTTTCAAATCCTCATGATTCTTAAGAGTTCCATTTTGAAGATTTTCAAAATGACAACTTTAACGGAAATAAGCGTTATTGTTTGTTCAAAGTCCAAGAAGAGTCATACCTCAAACGGCATTCAGCCTTCGAGGAACGTCTATAAACATGACCCTTAATTACACAATCATGCTAGCTCCATTGTCTTTACCAGCTAAATGTTTCTAACTCGGAACTAATTGAGAGAAATTTGTCGCAGACGCTCTATTTCGGTCTCGTAGTTGAGATAGCGTCGAACTCGGTGAGAAAGGACAGAGGCAACTTTAACCAATTGCAAAGCCAACCAATTATACCACTCGTAAGTACGTCAAATTGCTTACTTTGTGCGGTTCCTTCATTATAAAGTTCTTATAGTGCATCGGTTTTCCGAATTGCTTCACCAGATAATGGAGCATCTAAACCGGCAATATTTCAGCTGTACAACCAGCAACATGCGGCATTATTTTGCTGTACATGTTTGATCGAATAATTGGACTACTACGAGTATTTATTGATTATATATAATAGGTGTTATTTTAGGACGCTGGAGATGCTTTACATAACTCGTCAGCCCTAAATTAATAGAATTTAAACGCAAGACATGTGCATCGACTTGGATATGGCAGATTTGAACTGTGTTTAAAATCTGTAACATTGTCGAGGCTTTTATCTAGACTACAATGTTTCTACCAGTTACCTATGTAAAATTATACTGTGTTCACTGTCTCTAATACGACTCTTGAATAATATGGTCAAGTTTTAGCACTAGGTTCTTCTCTATTGGATGAGTTAAGAACAAGTCTAGGAATAGTTATAGTGAATAGTGAATTTTTATAATATATATACTATTGTTAAGATAACTAGGATACAACATTATTGAAATTGGAAATAGAGACTCATTTTTTGCGAGTTTGAGCAACTAAAAATCTAGTTTTACCAATTTGGGGCGCTAAACTTTAATATCACAGTGAAAAAATTCTAAAGTGTCATTTGACCGGATTTGGGGTGAAAAACTGTCAAAAAACTGTATAGTCGGGGATACCTGTGAGTCCTAGCACTGAATTGATGTCGAATTCGGAATCTACGTATCCAGTTTACCTATAAACATTCAAATCGAAAATGTTCAGCATTCTCAGTTTTCGAAACTCTCCAATGTTATCAATACCTTCGAAATTTTCAAAATATTCAGAATTTTCAAAGTTGAAGATATCAAAAGTGTTCACAATATTCAAAATTTTCAAGATATCCAAAATTTTCAGTTATTAGAATTTTCAGTTTAAAAATTTCCAGAACTACAGTATATTCAGATAAGAGATAGACCGGACATAAACAAGACCACGTGATCATCGAACGCTGTAACATTCGGCAGAGACGTATTAAGAGTCACGCAGTACATATTTTAGATAGTAGATGCTGCTTTGCGTAACTTTGTAGTAAATTAGCACAATTCGATGTGTATACGATTGGTGATGGATATAGGATCATGTGGGGGTGGGGTAAGAAACATATAATGATGTAAATATACATAAGGGTTTCAAAATTTTCGCTTCGATTTCCAGCTTCGGATGCCGCCTGATGTTTGGTGAAATACAGTCGAATATAATCTCAAAATGGCGTTTAAATTAGCCTAAATTAAAAATAATCGTATATCTCTTAAAATTGCTTTTAGAATATTGATTAGTATATTTTTTGATTTCTAGGTAAATATGTAACCAAATTAAAACGTTCAAAACGTACAAAAATGTGCATGGTTGAACATTGTCAGAAAGTAGATTCTTGAATAGGTTTTGCCAAAATGGGTTCAAAAATGTCAATAATTAATTAAAAAATACAGTAGCTTTATAATTACTTATAACTTACCGAATTTGATGAACGACATCTTTTATTGGAAAGATGAGCTTGATGAGCTTTCATCATCGCTACTGCCTGAAGCACCAACGTCAATAATGAATGGCTCGACTTGTTCCTCTAAAATATTGTCCAGTTCCCACATTCTCTTTTCAACTTTGTCTTTCACGTGCTTAATACGGTGTTTCCATTACGACATATGTAACACGTCTGAACCTGAATGTGACTCTGCCTTGATACGACTGCTCTGCCGCTCGGCAAAGGCATTTAATTGCGAATTGACCAATGAGGGCTCCTGTTTTACGTCGAGACGGCGGCGTTAGCGTGAAAATCACCCGAACCTTTTGTTTACATCCGGTCTATCTCTTATCTGAATATACTGTAGATGATCTTGAAAAAAATACAAAATTGAAAAAAAAATCATTTTTCAAATTTACAAAATTTTCAGATTTTTTAAAATGTTCAGCATCTTTAAAATTTTCAGAATGTTCCAAATTTTCAAAATTCTCAAAATTTTCTACATTTTTCAAAAATTTCAACGTTTTCAAAATTTCCGGCCTTTTTCAAAATTTCCGACGTTCTAAAAATTTTCAACATTTCAAAAATTGTCAAAATACCGGACTACCTATGAATCCAAGCATTGAAATCGGAATCTACGCACCCGGTTTACCTAGATAACAATCTTCCATCTGAACCCATAGATTCGCAACAGATATTGTTTATTAGTCGTCTTTAAATTAAACTCAGTTGCTTCTAATTACCGTCATAAAGCACACAACTTGCATGATGCCATTTTTTGTCTGTATTTGTGGCGATAATTCACCTAAGAAAGCATAAGCTGAGTGTATCAAAAGTATAATCTCCATAAAACGGAGTGTCGCGCCTCTCCCGTGACTAAAAAGGTCCATAAAAATTCCTCTCGCCAACATCAACATTTATCATGGCTCGCTACGGCAATTGCGTCATAAATTTTCATATGACGCTTTTTGTATTCTTTCATCTAGTTGACAGACTGCCTTTTTATCTGTTTGCAGAGTTCAAAGGGCAGTTCAGGGTAATAGCGGTAATAAGCAAATGGTAGAAAGAAAAGATCTTTCCAATACTATTGACCTTTAGGGAAATAGTCTGTCATTTCCAACAAGCAATTTCTGATTATGACTGTCAGACACAGCCATTAACACAAACTAATGATATGAATAGTTTATTTCGTCACGATATGTAAGTAAATATATTTGTATAGAGATTCCCAGATACAACGAATAGGCGAAAACGCCAAAATACTTCATAAACGCGAAAGCCTGCCCAGAATTGTTGTGTGAAAGAAATTAAGATTGTTCGTCCTAAAAGTTGAATTTTGAGTATCTTGACCTCTGGCATAGTTCTGCCTCAGTGTCCACAATGTAACCCTACGTTTGTCAAGGAGGTTATGCTTCCGTCAGATGTGAGAAAAATAAGCTTTATATGGCAGTTTGAGACGGAATATTTAGGACAAACTATCGGTGTCTGTATAAATGAGTTTGCATAGCTGAACTGTTGCCATATCACATTGGTCAATTGTTGTGCAGCATGTGCATTGTTTACGTACCCGAAATGCGAGAAACAGTACTTCGGCATCTAAGAGGAACCATCTTGTAGTACCTTGTGCGACAAAGAGGATTTTATGGTTCAATTCGGTATTATTATCCTAAAAGTCTGGTCTCAGTGTGCTCTGATATTTGCGCTATACTCAAGAAAAGAAGGAGGCGACATCAAGTTTGTACAACGATAATACGCAATATGAACTGAATTGACGAATTGACTTCTGGGTCGATGTCTCTCTCACGATATAACCCCACGCCTCCTCTCCATACAGAAATGGAAACATCAACGGCCTTAGAGGAAACTTATAAAGGTGCGACATTGAATAGAATGAAAGTGAAAGGCGTGCGGTAAGAGAAATTGCCACCGGTTTCCGACATCTAGGTGACGAAGGGTTTCTCCGATAACATATCGCCACAGAATCAAATCCCACTTGAACGATATTTTTCTCCACGTCTGTCAATTTTTATTGGATAAAAAGCCCTATTCGATGAGTTCTTTCTCGACCGTTAGACTCGGACATCATCATGAAAAACGGTCCATGAAACATTTTAGATACATAACAAAGCAAGCACGTTTTTAAATTTATCATTACGTTTTTTGCCTTTAGTAACAACTCGCCTTGTTACTAGGCCACCCTGTCGTATAACATCCAAAAAACATAACATCTCATTTTCGAAATTTTTTTCTTCTTGAGATTGCCATATGTTTATATTAAAGTTTAGACTCTCTATATGACCTCGGAAAGCATATTGAGCTTAGCGTATTTAATAGCATTGGTACTTAATTTTTACTAGCTTGCTTTAAGCGACGTTAAATCAACGTTAGTGTCCCTTCATAGAATATGAAGAAAATTTTGGAGTGGGATTATCGCTATACGTTAAAAATCAATAGTCAAACGACGTATAGGAAGGTAAAATAGCGAACCAGAGTGTATATGATATAACCTAGATATTATAGGCGATAAGGCACGTGTAGAGCTTTTGTTAATTCAGTGTCACGTAGCGGATTTTCCGAGGTGTCATAGGAACATTCCTTTCCTTGTGGAAATCAGACTTTCGTTAAATTGGTTAGCTTTCTGATATGTTGCATATCTCACCTTTCCGATTAAATGTCTCAATGATCACGAGCTCCTAAGCCCTGAAAGTTGTGAGATAAAAATGGCCGTCCACCCGAGATGATCGGAGATACGAGAAAAGTACAAAGAAGAGGTTTAGAAGTAACTTTCCATCAATCTTTATGATACAAAACATTCAAAATATGGTGATTGGTCGTCTCATCTCGCTTATGAAATCCTATCTATCTGAGAGAGTCACACATGTACGTAATGCCCAGCGACTTCAGATCTAATAGTTATACTATTACGTATGGTGTCCCTCAAGGGTCGGTCTTGGGGCCAATGCTTTTCATTATGTTATAAATGGTATTGACCTTGAATTCAGTTTCTCTCATTTGTTGATGATCTCAAGCTTCTTTGTCCGATTCGGTCTCTTGATGATTGTGGAAAGTTACAATATAACATCAAAATGCTTGACAGATAGTGTCGCAAAAACAGCTTGCTTTTAAATGCTGTGAAATATAAGGTGGTCAGTTATATCAACAAAACTCACGCAATTGTATTTGGTGGTACTCTCTATCTCTTAAGCGAAGTCAAGGATTTAGGTATCAGTTCTAAAATAGTAAGTATTGTTTCAACAGTCATATGGGAATTATTATTGAATGTTACAAATGATTGGGCTTTATTGTAGGATGTGGTCGTGAGTTACAAGACATTGATACAATGAGCTTTCATATTGCTCACTTGTTCAAGTTCAAAGCTTGAATATGCATCAACTGTTTGGCTAGACAAACTTGATAATTTTAATTTTCTTGTTCCTCGTTTAAATTCCAGACAATTTGATACATTTACTTGCCTACCCCTAGAACAAACATCTTAAAGTTTTCTCCACTACTTTACTCTTGTGGTAGGCTAATGTCGTTGCAGAACAATTTGATACATTTATGTGAGGTTTTGTCTGTTTTTTGCTTTCTTATCTCTTTCTTGTTTTTTTCTAGACACCTTGTATTGACGACAGTCAACGGAAATAGTGTCCAAAGATCTACCTAGCATCAAACAAGGTCTTAGACTTGAGAACATTATCTCGGATCCAAGACCGATGACGTACTCGTCCTTCCTCTGGCCCTTCTCATGTAAAAACCGCCCTGCCTTACAAATAAACTTCCGTCCCTCAGGACCGCTCAGTGGGAGTTTGGAAGTCGCCTTAATCAAGTGACAAATTGTGTCGACAAAAACATCGCCCACCCGGCATAAAGTAAACAGTTACACGTGACACCTTAACTAACGGCCTGTTGTGATAGTTGAGAAGTTCTCGAATGGGCCATTATTAGCCCTTTGGTTGGACATTTGTTTCCAGAAACATCGACTGTCTTCAGCCTCACGCAAGTGTCGTTCTTTCTCAGATTTCCATTCGGTTTTTTCCGACGTCTGATAGCAAAACTTTCCATCTCTATTTTCTAATGCTCCAAGCTGGTCGATTACACCTCTTAGATATACGAATCCATTGAAAAGAGCTTTTTGTTCAGAAGTGTCAAAGAAAGTATCAAGTAGGTTAAGTAGGTAAGTTTCTGTAGACTCCTTATAGCAGCTGCAGTTTGCAGCCTCCAAAAAGCTTAATTTTGGATATTTTGACCTTTGCCACAGCTGGGGCGTTAGGAGTTTCAGTCAGAGTTTTCCCCAGTGTCCAGAATGTGACCCTACTTCTGACCTGGAGGTTATGCGTCCGTTAAGTGAGGGTAAAATAAGCTTTGACATGGAATATTTGGGACAAACTGTCGGTATCGGTATAAATAAGTTCGCCTAGCTGGACATGACGCTTCAAGCGTCCCACAGCTTGTGATAAGTGATGCGTCAGTGATACAAATATATATATACAGGGTGACATGAAAATAGATGCGGAGCCGGTAGGGGGAGATAGTACAAGCCAATCTGAGTCGATTTTACTATAGGAACTACTGTCCGAAAAATTAGCCGTTTTCGAAGTATACTAATTTTTAGATTTTATAAAATTAACGTCGTTTATACGTTAACCAAGTCATAAATTTTGAAAATCGGGTGTTTCATTTGATTTTTTTGGGTTTACAATAAAAATATTCTAAAATACGAAAATTGATACTCAAATGTACGTTATTAACGTTATATCATGCAGTAAGCTTCAAAATGGTTCAATTTTTGTTAAAAAAATCTTCGTTCATCTCAAAAACTCAATTTACCAGAAACAATCACCTACAAATTTTTCATGCAAAACAATTTTAAAATATCGACGCTTCATTACCTTTCAAATGAGGTGTCAAAGTCACAAACCAGTTTAGAAATGACAAAGATATGAGTGAAAGAAACAGGTAGAGCCGCGAACATCGGACTTTGCCACCGGAATAGTGTGATAAGTAAGACTAGTCACCACCCTCCCTCCCTCGCTTCAATCTGCCCTTACAATTTTTTGCGTTCGGATGTGTTTGTTTGCTCGCTGTTTTGATATTTCTAACGACTTGGCTCTTGTTAGACTGTGTGTGTGTGTGATTCTTTTCCTGACGACCTAGACTGTACCCTGCTTTCTATGATTCCTCACGACTTGGCTGCTGTGTGATTGTTCGTTGATCTACCTATCGATGAACAATGACTGATGAACAAAGGAGGCGGCCGTTAAGTTTCGAAGAATATGCCGATACCCTTTTCTACTATGGAGATGTCAGAGGCAATGCTGAAGAAGCGCGTCGTGAGTATGGGGAAATGTTTCCTGATCGTCGCCTAAAGTTTGGCAAACGGATCTGCAACAGCGAAGGAATGCGACCGAAAATATTCGATATTGCCAAATTTAACTACAAAAAAGCAGTAATGAAGTAATTTCAATGATTTGAAAATCGATTTTTCACAATTCCAAAAAATAATAATTCAAAATACTGAGTATTTTAATGGGTTGTTAGCTCTATTTGTATTTAATAACTATTTTTTTACTACTGAATCGTATTATAAGTAAACATTTTTCCAAAGATCTTATCGACATCGGTTGAGCTGGCAACAACCACCCGAAAGGTATATTGGACACCGCCTGAACGAATCTGATTGGCGGATATCCTCACATGTTTTGTCGCCATGAGAAAATTCGACTCCCTATTGGGTAGCGTCCCAGACAATTTTTTGCTCCTTTCTTAGAATATCCATACTATTGAAAAGTCAGTGGCGTAGGTTTTATCTCCGTTGATCGTGTATGAGTTTTACAACTATTATTGTAACTATTTATTGTTCTATTAAGTTTGTATCTTTAGTGCTGTGTGTTTTTTAATAGTTTAGTGTTTTATTATTTGTTATTGTTATTCGTTTTAGTATTATTTTTTAAATGAACCAATTTACTCGCGGAAAGACGCTTCATAGCCAAACAAGAGAAGTGATTGCGAATGTTTATAGGTTTTTAATAATAATATGCAATGATTGTAGTTTTTGACGACTGAGTCTGAATATAAATAAAAAACAAGGAAATGCTAAGCTAACATTCTGATGATTATTTATAGGGTTTGCGATGAGGAAGCGGCAAACAATTCCCTCAAGTTGCTGCTTAAACGTAAGCTTGATAGGGTGTCCCTTTATACCGGATTCGGAGTATCTTCTGTTAGGAAAATTCATAACGAAGATAAAGAAAGACTAGAAGACAATAAAATGTTATCCAGTCCCGGGAAAAAAAGACCGGGTCAGTCTCTTGTTGAGAAAGATGAAGATTTTGATTTTCAGATTACTAGACATTTGATAAACAGATTTTATCTTGATTATACAGTTATCCCGACAACTAGGAAGTTATTACAAAAGTTGAGAGAAGACTCAAATTTCCCCTATTCTAGGGAAACACTCAGGAGTTTATTAAAATCAAATGGTTTTTTTTTTTGGCGCAAATGACAAAATGTAAGAAAAGTCTTGATAGAGAGGCCTAATATATTGCAATGGAGGTACAAATACATCCGTGAGATACGTAGATATCGTGAAGAAGGGCACAATATTGTTTATTTGGACGAAACCTGGGTGGAAAATGACTTGACTTTCAAAAAATGCTGGCAGAGCGAAACTGTTTCTGGTGTAATAAGCAGTATAGGTTCTACAGGTAAGCAAAAATGCTATATATATCTTAAATTTAACTCTGATTTGTAACATATTATATAATCGTCTTGTATATTTTAGGTCGACTCATTATAGTGCATGCAGGTTCAGAAAATCGATTTGTTGACAATGCCTGTTTGATATTTAAGGCGGGATTAGCTACAGGCGATTACCACGGTCAGATGAATCGGGAAAATTTCTCACGCTGGCTCACCGAAAAACTCCTCCCGGATATACCTGCCAATTCGGTTATAGTATTTGACAATGCCCCATATCATTCCGTCCAGGAAGATAAAACCCCGACAAAATCATCTTCGAAAAAAGATATAATGGCCTGGTTGACAATGGAAGGTACTTATTACTCAAAACATGCATGTACATATCAAACTATACAATAAATATTTTATAGGCATAAATCATGAGGCAACTGCCAGAAAATTTGACTTGTCGATCTGGTCTTACTTCGTAAGCCCCTGACAACCAAAAAAAATATGTAGTTGATCGGATCATAAGATCACATGGACATACTCCTCTAAGCACACCTCCTTATTTATGCGAGCGAAACCCAATAGAATTAGCTTGGGCAAAGCTTAAATTTCATATAAGAAGCCGCAATACCACTGGAAACTTCAGTTTAACTGCACTGAAAGAAGTTACTCAGGAAGCGATGTCCTTAATATCCATTAATGATTGGCAGAAATTTTGTCAACATGTTAGGGACATTGAAGATAAATTTTGGGAAAATGATCAATTTATGGAGGAAATGGAACCAGTTATAATAACTATAGGACAAGATGACGACAGCGAAACTGATGACGACAGTGACGATGATGATAATGATGAAGTTGACGAACACCAATGGTAATTCAATAGGTGAAATGTAATTTTGAAATGCTGTATAATGTAAGTATTATTCATTACAGAGGTTCTAAGTTAAACGGATATGAAATATGTTTAAAGTTCTTTGTTCTATTTAAACGACAGCGATGCTCTAGAAATATCCACATCAACAGTCCAAAATTGCAACAATAGGAATCCAGAAAGATGCGGATTAAAAAAGAAAAATTAATTCTGGACAATGTTTCGGCTTGTGGCACTTTTTAAAGTAAATGAGCATATTATAAGATCACGGATGTATAATATATATATATATATATATCATATGTATATATATATTCTCAAGTTAAAAAACCACGTTAAGTATCTATTTGTATTTGAAAAATATATTTATTTACGGCTTTGACAAAAACGCTAGCTTGATTTTCAAATTAGGTTTTAAATCGCGCAGTTATCATGATTTTTTTAATTGTGGCAATTTTGGGAAGTGAGTAGACATTTTTTCCGTTTGTTGAAGTGTAGAAACAAACTCGTGTTTTTTTACATGGTGTAGACTGTAGAGAACAGCTATTTTTGAGTTACCCGAGACTTTATTTATTATTATGGACAATGCTCCATATCATTGTCGGCTTATTGAGATACTTCCCAAATTTAAAGTGAAACATAAACGTACAGTTTACTAAATTTAAACCAATTATGAAATAATCCCAAACTTTTATAAAATACCGCACGCCGCTGGCATTTTATGAATAAACCAGCCATGTTTTGCTTTCCCCTCACCGATATCCCGATGTTGCAGATCCGTTTGCCAAACTATACCTGACGCCCGCGTATTTAGGCAAACGTTCCGTCGGGTTCTAGAGCGCAGTACCGTCGCAAGATGTCAAGGTAAGTTTGGGTCATTGATAATTATTAACTTATCATAATCAGTCATTCAGTAAGGACTATGTAGAGCCTTGGAGGTCCTGTGGCTGAACTGATGATACTATAACATATTTGTTTTGATACAGTTGATTGAACTTCTTAATTAAGAGTTTTATTCATTTAATTTTAACACGAGTATCACACGGCTCTGAAGATGGAAACATTCACACGTTGTGTATCGTTTTTTATAAATAATATTTTCCCAACTCTAGCTCATAGTCTTACCGCAATGTTTATTAGGTAAACAATTTCCTACAAAAACTGTTGTTATTTGTTTTTTTCGTTTTATTTCAGGTGGATGCAGGTAGACCTCGACATGAAGAAGACATATTAAATATTTTCCAAAGAGACCCTACTCTCTCAACTCGCGCTGTGGCTCGACGGCTTGGATTATCCCAATGGCAAGTGTGGTATGTTTTGCATGAAAACATATTCCACCCTTACCACTGCACACCTGTGCACATCATAGAGGAAGGAGATCCCCATGAGGCGCATGCAATTTTGTCGTTTTATTTTAAACGCTGATGTTGAAGCTAGCAATTATTTAAGAAAAATTCTATGGACCGACGAATCAAAATTTGATAGAGACGGCAGAACAAACTACCATAACGCCCACTATTGGCGTGAACGTGCAGTGGGAAATCCTCATCTGAACAGACCAAAAGGATGTCAAAGGCGATTTTGCCTGAATGTCTGGATGGGCATTATGAATAAATGTTTGGTAGGACCACATTTCCTACCCGACAACTTAAATGGAGAAGCCTACGAAAATTTCTTAAGAAGAATTACTTGAAGACATGCCCCTACACACAAGACCAATGATTTTTCAGCATGACGGGTGCCCAGGAAATTTCAGACTAACTGTTAGAAATTGGTTAAATGAGCAGTTTCCGAATCGATGGATCGGTAGAGGCGGACCAATCCCATGGCCAGCACGCAGTCCCGATCTCACACCTATGGACTTTTTTGTGTGGGGTCGCATGTAAACTTTAGTATACTCTAATCAAAATCCTGTACCTACAAGAGAAGACCTCAGAAACAGGATAATACATGCAGCACAATTCGGCGGTAGCAAAATCAGCTGTCATAAGAAGAGCACGTGTGTGCTTTAGAATAGGTAGGTGTTTTAATTTCTTGTCACTCAGTTTAGATAACCTGTGTAGACTGTGACTGAAGCAAAACTTCTTAGAGCGACATTGCTTGAAACTGTGTGCTGTACATCAGTCCGATGTCAGTGCGGTGCTATTTATGCAATCCTTGTTCCAGTGGAACTTCTTCTTGGGTTAATTTTCCGGACTGGCAAATCCGGAACCTGACGTTTGCCTGAGTTTTACACTGTAGTGGATCCGACTGGAACACGTAATTAGGTGCAGTCGGAGTTTCGGGGAGCGTTTGTGGAGCGTTGCTAAACTTGACTTTTAAAAGGTACACATCGCCGGCTCAATGTTGCGACAGTGATGTGACTTGATGAGAACGCAGCATATTAAAACGACTTCGGAACAATGTTAATTCAAACATACAAGGCTGAGGATTTTGTTTTCTCAACATCGTAATGTCCGAGATCCGTGGACTGTGAGACATAACTGGATTTTAGGAAAGTCAAAAGCTTTGAGCATCGAGTAACGTTTACAATGTAGGCTATTTGCTCATCCGAGAAATACGGACAAAACAATCATTCCAAAACAAAAATATACCAACGCTACGGAGAACCGCAGGGATCTATCCTCGGACCCTACCTGTACGAGTAGAACCAACACGTTGCTGACCTCCCGATAGAAAACATTTCACTATATACTCCCCATACTCTTTTTCACATTTCCATTAGGCGACCAGATCTCTGCCACGTGTGTTATACAACTTTCTAGCAGCGATTTTAGGTGGTCTTATTCTTGTTTTTACTGATACATATCTCATCCACAAAATAAAATGCCAATTTCTGGTGATAGCTTTTCCCATTTTTCTCAAAGATCGTCGTTGTCTTTGCCGTTTTTCATGGAGCTCCCAGCTATTAAATTCATTGATATATTGAGTCGTTTCAGCATACTTTTCTATAAGTTTTCTCATCATATGATTCGCACTTCAGCCAAGAGTACCTGTTCGTCGGCAAATATTAGTTTATATACTTCTTTGTCCCGAATATGCACCCGATTTGGCTCGATTTTTTTGGCAAACTGCTTCAAATATACTAAGTGACATATAAATCCGAACACCCAGTTTAAATGGTTTTATTTTAATGGTGAATGTATTTATCTTACTGTAAATAAGAAGTGAAAAAATTTTCAGCCTTATCAGTTGGACATTCCGGTTTTTATACTGCTTTTTTTAATTCACTAACGCTCTAAAAATGAATATTTCAGCCGCAGTAAAGAATCAACGTTGGCGGATTTTGGTTCTTGACATCCTTTACGATCGGTTACGATGCCTAGAGTACGGAGACCTGTACGATTTCGTCAACTTAGTGAGTTTGATAGGGGCCGTATAGTGGGACTTCGGGAAGCTGGACTTTCTTTTCGGGCAATTGCAGTTAGAGTGCAAATAAGTGTAGACACTGTGGTTAGGTGTTGTCAGGCATGGCTTCGAGAAGGCCGTACGCGAAGAGCAAGGGGCACTAGACGCCGCCGTAGAACAACAGACCGTGAAGATCGCCGCCTAAGATTATTGGCCTTAAGGGACTGTTTCTCCACTACCAGGTCCATTGCAAATGAATGGTTTGCAGAACACGGAAGACCTATTGGCATGCGAAGTGTTTACCGACGAATGAGAAGTTTTGGCTTGTTTTCATATCGGCCACACTGGGTCCTCCCTTTAACTCGAGAACACCGACGTAATCGCCTTGAGTGGTGCAGACAACGGTCACTCTGGGATCAGGAATGGAACAGTATTGTCTTTAGTGCCGAGTCTCGATTTTGTTTAGGCATGCACGATGGTCGTGCCAGGGTTAGAAGGCGACGTGGTGAAAGGAGGAATTCCACAGTTTTTTGTTGAAAGACATGTTCTACACACTGTTGGAGTTATGGTTTGGGGTGCTATAGCTTATGGTTCCAGGTCACCTTTAATCTTCATCAGAGGTAACATGAACGCGCAGCGTTATATCCACGAAGTTCTAGAACCCCATCTTTTACCCTATCTTGACACCCTGGCAGATCCAACTTTCCAACAAGATAACGCCCGACCACATGTTGCAAGAGTCACAATAGACTTCTTTCAACATAATGATGTCACATTGTTACCATGGCCACCAAGATCTCCCGACTTATCCCCAATTGAGCAGGTGTGGGATATGATGGGTAGGAGATTGCTCAATTTGCAACGTCCTCCTCAGACTCTAGAAGCACTTCGAGAGGAGTTGGTGGTTGCCTGGAATGAGATACCACAGGAGGACATTGACCACCTGATCAGAAGCATGCCTAGGCGCGTTGGAGAATGCGTAGCACATCAGGGTGCATCCACACATTATTAAAGGTCAAAGGGCTTTAAAGCAGTGCAATCATTTTGAAATTTTTATCATTTACTTATTATACTTCATTAAGTACTTATACAAAATTTTATTAAAATAAAACCATTTAAACTGGGTGTTCGGATTTATATGTCACTTAGTATATAAAGAATCTACTATACTCCAAAAATTGTTTTTTTTTTTCGAAATTTAAGCTGGGATCTTATAAAGAAGACATTGTACTCCTAAAATTCAAGAGTCTGAAAAACCGTTGATTGTTTCCACTTTTATCAGTTTGAGAAAACAAATCTTTACTCCTTCTAAACAAACTTGTCTGCGTCACCAGAACAAAAAAACATTATCGTCTATCGCCGCGGCTGATTCTTTAGAAGCTTTTATGCTTCATTAAGTACTTATACAAAATTTTATTAAAATAAAACCTTTTAAACTGGGAGTTCGGATTTATATGTCACTTAGTATAAATAGTTTCGTCATGTTTAGTTTATAGAGGCATATTTTGGTACAAATCTTGAAGTGGGCCAACTGAAGTGGGAAGGGGCTCGTAGATGTTTGATATTTCATTCATACGAAAGCTTTCGGGACCGGCATATTTCCAAGCCCGAATCCTAGTTCGCGTATCACTGCATACCGGAAGTCCACTCTGGCATACGGTATCTCGTCCGAAGAATCTATATTAAAATCTATATCTATATTGCTATTGGTCCGTCATTCCAGCTTCGTGTACTAGGTATACGCGGGCTTCAAATATCCCGAATAACTTTCTGGAATCTGAATATTACGTGTACATATTGAGAGATGGTCGAATGCCCGGTAACTTTGGGATGCCTTCCTATTTCGTTAGCCGTTCACGGTACGGGGTGCTTCATGAACATGAGAGAAACGAAAATTTCAAGGTTTGTTAATTACTTATTAGAAAAATGGATTATACAAGACCAGCTGTAAGTAAGTAGTTTGTTATCACGTGTATTTCTAGTTATAATTTGGGGGGAAAATATAACTGACCCTGAGCTCAGTTGGTAGATAATATGACCTCAGATTGTGGTTCTTTGTACTTTTGTCTTTGATACAAATGGTTGAGGTTGGGACAGAGTGTAAAGAATAAACTTGTAGAGAGTCCAATGCTTGAAATCCGATGCTTTTCTATCCACTTACCATAAACAGCTTATCTGACGTCAATTTCTGGACACCTACCTGAAACAAAAGTGGCATTAGCAACTTGTAGAAATGAATCTGCGCAACGCACTGATTATTTCCGAAAAATATTTCGATAATTTCAACTCTTTCTGCTGTGGAATATACCATGGTTAAGTTATGTAATAAAGCGTTACAAGTTATTTTAGCAACAAAGTTTGGTCAAATAAATGGCAAGCTATATACTAAATTCCTATTTAAAATAAGTACGAGATATTTCCTTATCTTTCTTCAAGAAGTAACTTTTTTGTCAAAAAAAAAACGCTATTAACTATTTTCAACAACAAAATGATAAACAAACCATGGGCGTAGTGAAGAAAAGCATTTACTTATTAAGTTTCTTTTGTTCAAATTTCTTCTGAAAGTAGAACAAACTAATCTGATGTACCTATTAAAGTCTACTTTAAGCTTTAAATCAATAAATCTTCAAAACTACTGAACTGAATCTCATGTATTTTGCATCACTATAAAGGGAATTGAAAGACCTTTAAAATAAGGTATCACTCGACCCCCCTTTCCATTTAAGATTTTAGGGTTGGTGTCACCCCCACCCAGGGGGCTGCACGTGCTAACGTGATTTTTTGCCAAACTTGTGTCCCCCTCGAAAACAAAATCGACGGGTCTGAGCGTTTTTCAAAAAAAAAACTGGGCTGCCCGTAAATGCGTGTTTCGTTTTCGATGCGCCACCCTGTATAATGATCTGCCTGTTCTATTTCAAAACTATACATTATTTACTTTTAAAAAGAGGCTTAAACTAAAACTACAAGTCGAGGTCTGATGATGAATTCAAAATGCTAGAAATATGGACTATTCTTGTGTTTGCTAGGTTTTTTTAATTATTTAGTAATTATTGAGAATTATGGATACATTTTTACTGGAGGAATGCTTTATTATTTATTTATTTTGTTCTTTCAAAGGTTAAGTTGAAAAATGCTAATATTAGCGACACTTCGCCTCTTTTGTACTTTTACTTAGGTATGAAATAAAGTCCATTTATTATTATTATTAAAAAAATGGCAGGAACGTTGGAAAAAGTGTATCATTCTAAAAGGGGATGATGTTGAAAAATATTTTTTTTTTGACCAAATGGTGTCTTTATTTCTAACACAGGTACTTATCGAACCGCCCTCGTAACGGGTGATTTTTTAAGAGGTATAGGATTTGATTTTCAAAAAAAAAAAACAAAAAATCTGAAAAAATGATTAAACCTTTATTTGAGTCGCTAGAACGGTCGATATAATTTAATGTTTAAAGATTGTTTCATGTAAATGTTGGCCGCGGCTCCGCTTTAGATGGCCCATGCGCAAGGTCCAATTTTTCAATTCAAATTCAATAATTTGCAAGCGTTGTTCGTTCGTAAGTCGATTCATGGTTAAATTATAGACCAAACTGAACAAGTTTGACAATGACACAAGACACGATTCACGCGTCATCTGTCAAAAACAGTGTTGCCAAAAGATACTAGCGAAAAAATCACCCATTATATCATAAGACAACAAACAGTGACAACAGACAGTTTTCACGAGTCTAAAACTTCTCGAGTCTATTTCTCGGGAAGTAGCTGGCGAAAATAATGCACATTGTAAAAGAAAACAGTAAATATGTGGCCCTAATCCGACGATCTGTCAGTCGTTCAGTCAGTTCAGGTGTGATAATGGACGTCGCTTGTAACCATCAGTCAGTTTTCGTGGAGGATCGAGGAGATACACGGGAAATGCATTCGCGCAATTCATGGCGACTTGACAGAGTTTTAGTTCCCGCCGTGCTTCGATGCGGCGAAGGGATGCCGTACGTTACAATATAACGATATGTTTGCTGATTTGAGCAAAATGATGTATCGGTTCCTTAAAAAGAAGGCATCTATAGTGGGGCTTCAAAATGAAGATCTAGGACTGGATTCCATGAGTATTTATAAATTATTATTATTCAATCTTTCAAATGCGATAAAAAAATATAAAGCTTTTCCATTCTTTTAGATGTAGTGAACTAATTTAATTGGAGTATCCCAGATACGCGCACAAAGGCATATACAGAGGGGTTTGGTGTCGGTTGAAAAATTGGACCAAAATCACGTAGCCTTTTTTTACTATGTTAATCACTTATCACTAATTTGAATTTCTCTTTGTAAATGGTAGAGTGCCGATTCCTGGGCCAAACCCTTTTTAATGATTTTCTTTTGGCAAATTTCACAGTTTATTGATTATATAATTTCACACGTATTACTCGTATATCCTTCTTTCTCAGCGACTCGGTGTTGTGTTGAAATCTTTTGGACACTAATGTTATAGTATTATTAACGACTATCTCAGAAATTTCCTTACAAAACATCGTTGGTCCCTCGTAGAGTTGGTTCAGCCCAAGCGAAACCTTCTGATCTCTTTACGTACTAGCCGTATAGGGATATTTGGTCATACCAAGATACCTTGTTTTATAAGCTTGCCTGTGCCGATGGGTCCAGCGCCATTTTTCTTTTCTTTCTGCTGAGCTATGGTGTGGGCGTTGTTTCGTTAACTCCCAGATTCTGGGATATACGACTCCCAAACACCAGTTTATGGCGTAGTACCTTTTATTTTGTACCTTACGTTTAGTTGTTTTGGTTTGGGTGCTACCCCGTCCATTTTCTAATGGGATTTTAACCTTCAGCGGTAAGTTCTTTATTGTACACCATCGGACCACGAGCATTAATGCATGTCCTGGAGAAGTTTGTTCAATATTTGCTTCTCAAGATACATTCTTTTAAAATTTGATTTACTATCAAGATACCTTGTTATGAAAGCTTGCCTGTGCAGATGGGTCCAGTGCCATTTTTCTTTTCTTTCTGCTGAGCTATGGTGTGGGAGTTGTTCCGTTAACTTCCGGATTCTGGGATATACGACTCGCAAACACCAGTTTATGGAGTAGTATCTTCTATTTTGTACCTTACGTTTAGTTGTTTTGGTTTGGGTGCTACCCTGTCCATTTTCTAATGGGATTTTAACCTTCAGCGGTAAGTTCTTCATTGTACACCATCGGACCACGATCATTAATGCATGTCCTGAAGAAGTTTGTTCAATATTTGCTTCTCAAGATACATTCTTTTAAAATTTGATTTACTATCAAGATACCTTGTTATGAAAGCTTGCCTGTGCAGATGGGTCCAGTGCCATTTTTCTTTTCTTTCTGCTGAGCCTTACGTTTAGTTGTTTTGGTTTGGGTGCTACCCTGTCCATTTTCTAATGGGATTTTAACCTTCAGCGGTAAGTTCTTCATTGTACACCATCGGACCACGATCATTAATGCATGTCCTGAAGAAGTTTGTTCAATATTTGCTTCTCAAGATACATTCTTTTAAAATTTGATTTACTATCAAGATACCTTGTTATGAAAGCTTGCCTGTGCAGATGGGTCCAGTGCCATTTTTCTTTTCTTTCTGCTGAGCTATGGTGTGGGAGTTGTTTCGTTAACTCCGGATTCTGGGATATACGACTCCCAAACACCAGTTTATGGAGTAGTACCTTTTATTTTGTACCTTACGTTTAGTTGTTTTGGTTTGGGTGCTACCCCGTCCATTTTCTAATGGGATTTTAACCTTCAGCGGTAAGTTCTTTATTGTACACCATCGGACCACGAGCATTAATGCATGTCCTGAAGAAGTTTGTTCAATATCTGCTTCTCAAGATACATTCTTTTAAAATTTGATTTACTATCAAGATACCTTGTTTTAAAAGACTGCTTGTGCAAATGGGTCCATTTTTTTCTTTTCTTTCTGCTGAGCTATGTATGGTGTGGGCGTTGTTTCGTTAACTCCCAGATTCTGGGATATACGACTCCCAAACACCAGTTTATGGAGTAGTACCTTTTATTTTGTACCTTACGTTTAGTTGTTTTGGTTTGGGTGCTACCCCGTCCATTTTCTAATGGGATTTTAACCTTCAGCGGTAAGTTCTTTATTGTACACCATCGGACCACGAGCATTAATGCATGTCCTGGAGAAGTTTGTTCAATATCTGCTTCTCAAGATACATTCTTTTAAAATTTGATTTACTATCAAGATACCTTGTTTTAAAAGACTGCCTGTGCAGATGGGTCCATTTTTTCTTTTCTTTCTGCTGAGCTATGTATGGTGTGGGCGGTGTTTCGTTAACTCCCAGATTCTGGGATATACGACTCCCAAACACCAGTTTATGGAGTAGTACCTTTTATTTTGTACCTTACGGTTAGTTGTTTTGGTTTGGGTGCTACCCCGTCCATTTTCTAATGGGATTTTAACCTTCAGCGGTAAGTTCTTTATTGTACACCATCGGACCACGAGCATTAATGCATGTCATGAAGAAGTTTGTTCAATATCTGCTTCTCAAGATACATTCTTTTAAAATTTGATTTACTATCAAGATACCTTGATTTAAAAGACTGTCTGTGCAAATGGGTCCATTTTTTTCTTTTCTTTCTGCTGAGCTATGTATGGTGTGGGCGGTGTTTCGTTAACTCCCAGATTCTGGGATATACGTCTCCCAAACACCAGTTTATGGAGTATGTACCTTACGTTTAATTTTTTTGGTTTGGGTGCTACCCCGTCCATTTTCTTATGGGATTTTAACCTTCAGCGGTAAGTTCTTTATTGTACACCATCGGACCACGAGCATTAATGCATGTCCTGAAGAAGTTTGTTCAATATCTGCTTCTCAAGATACATTCTTTTAAAATTTGATTTACTATCAAGATACCTTGTTTTAAAAGACTGCCTGTGCAGATGGGTCCATTTTTTTTTCTTTCTGCTGAGCTATGTGTGGTGTGGGCGTTGTTTCGTTAACTCCCAGATTCTGGGATATACGACTCCCAAACACCAGTTTATGGAGAAGTACCTTTTATTTTGTACCTTACGTTTAGTTGTTTTGGTTTGGGTCCTACCCCGTCCATTTTCTAAGGGGATTTTAACCTTCAGCGGTAAGTTCTTTATTGTACACCATCGGACCACGAGCATTAATGCATGTCCTGAAGAAGTTTGTTCAATTTCTGCTTCTCAAGATACATTCTTTTAAAATTTGATTTACTATCATGATACCTTCTTTCTGCTGAGCTATGGTGTGGGCGTTGTTTCGTTAACTCTCAGATTCTGGGATATACGACTCCCAAACACCAGTTTATGTTTGTACCTTATTTTGTACCTTACGTTTAGTTGTTTTGGTTTGGGTGCTACCCCGTCCATTTTCTAATGGGATTGTAACCTTACCCAGCGGTAAGTTATTTTTTGTACACCATCGGACCACGAGCATTAATGCATGTCCTGAAGAAGTTTGTTCAATATCTGCTTCTCAAGATACACTCTTTTAAAATTTGATTTACTATCAAGATACCTTGTTTTAAATGACTGCCTGTGCAGATGGGTCCAGTGCCATTTTTCTTTTCTTTCTGCTGAGCTATGGTGTGGGCGTTGTTTCATTAACTTCCGGATTCTGGGATATACGACTCCCAAACACCAGTTTATGGACTAGTATCTTCTATTTTGTAACTTACGTTTAGTTGTCTTGGTTTGGGTGCTACCCCGTCCATTTTGTAATGGGATTTTAACCTTACCCAGCGGTAAGTTCTTTTTTGTATAGCATCGGACCACGAGCATTAATGCATGTCCTAAAGAAGTTTGTTCAAGATCTGCTTCCTTTTAGTGGGAATTCATTGCAGATAATCACCATTCGCACTCCTCCAGCTTTCTTTTGTAGCTGCCTTGTAGCTGTTTCGCAGCCGATTTTTCTGGAAGCCAGCCATTCCCCTTGACAAAAACCCTGACGTGAACAGGTAAAATATCATTTTAATTGGGTATTTCATGGACTTGATATATCGATTATTGCTGACTGAAATTCTTAGAGTGTACTTGATTTTGCTTGGCATTGAGCAGTGCTTACATGGCACCTTCTATTGGGTATTACATTACATTGATCAAGATTTTGATTTTTGGGCTGCCATAATTTTATATTAGAACAAGGGATAAATTTCTGAGGGTACACCACTTACACATTTTCAGCTGTTCTTGCTCTTGCCTTGCTTTTCTTGTAAAAGATAATGTACTTGGTTTTTCTTCATGTTTCAGTGTTTCTAATGAGATTGAGAGTAGAGAGTAGATTTTAAGCAGTCTTTCTCTCTCTAGGGTTTTTTATACCGTAAATTGTGGGAAACGAGGCAAGCAGCCCCTACCTGGTGACGTTCCTCACGTTTTGCAAGATTAATTATCACAGTCTTATAATTTTACTGTCAGGTAGTTTTGAATAATATCATTTTTTTAACTTGCATTTCAGCGGTGGACCCTATGTGTTGCTTGTTTTGATAATATATTGTGATTCTTTTTTAAATATCTTGTTTTATTTTTCTCTCTGTGTACCATCAGATTTTTGTCATTACTGTGAGATTCTTTTTTTTTGTGTGGTTGGTCAGGCAAAACAAGATCCGATTAACAAATTTAATAATTTGTTGATTGTATAATTTCACTCCTATTATTTCTTTCTCAGCGATTCAGAATGGTGTTGACGATCAGCAAAAAAAACTCTGTAGTTTTTCTCCGTTAGTTGGTTTCATATAGAACATATCTTCTTCAAGGCCACTCAAGAAAGCTTCTTCTAGAACGTTACGTATTCTGCGTGATTCGCTTATACTTCTGGGTCTATCAGTTGATTTTCTTTTTAAGGCTGAACCTCTAGCTCTGAAATTTGAAACCCACAACAGTTTCGTTTTGCGATCCGCGCGTCTGCCACGCGCGAAGCGAGTACGAAAAGTGCTTTGAGTGGTAATCACAGATTCGTTACTTTTTATAAATGTAAATCATGACGACAACTGAAATATACTAAGTGACATATAAATCCGAACACCCAGTTTAAATGGTTTTATTTTAATAAAAGTTGGTGAATGTATTTACCTTACTGTAAATAACAAGTGACAAAATTTTCAGCCTTATCAGTTGGACATTCCGGTTTTTATACTGCTTTGTTTAAATTCACTAACGCTCTAAAAATGAATATTTCAGCCGCAGTAAAGAATCAACGTTGGCGGATTTTGGTTCTTGACATCCTTTACGATCGGTTACGATGCCTAGAGTACGGAGACCTGTACGATTTCGTCAACTTAGTGAGTTTGATAGGGGCCGTATAGTGGGACTTCGGGAAGCTGGACTTTCTTTTCGGGCAATTGCAGTTAGAGTGCAAAGAAGTGTAGACACTGTGGTTAGGTGTTGTCAGGCATGGATTCGAGAAGGCCGTACGCAAAGAGCAAGGGGCACTGGACGCCGCCGTTGAACAACAGACCGTGAAGATCGCCGCCTAAGATTACTGGCCTTAAGGGACCGTTTCTCCACTACCAGGTCCATTGCAAATGAATGGTTTGCAGAACACGGAAGACCTATTGGCATGCGAAGTGTTTACCGAAGTTTTGGCTTGTTTTCATACCGGCCACACTGGGTCCTCCCTTTAACTCGAGAACACCGACGTAATCGCCTTGAATGGTGCAGACAACGGTCACTCTGGGATCAGGAATGGAACAGTATTGTCTTTAGAGACGAGTCTCGATTTTGTTTAGGCATGCACGATGGTCGTGCCAGGGTTAGAAGGCGACGTGGTGAAAGGAGGAATCCACAGTTTTTTGTTGAAAGACATGTTCATCACACTGTTGGAGTTATGGTTTGGGGTGCTGCTTATGGTTCCAGGTCACCTTTAATCTTCATCAGAGGTAACATGAACGCGCAGCGTTATATCCACGAAGTTCTAGAACCCCATCTTTTACCCTATCTTCACACCCTGGCAGATCCAACTTTCCAACAAGATAATGCCCGACCACATGTTGCAAGAGTCACAATAGACTTCTTTCAACATAATGATGTCACATTGTTACCATGGCCACCAAGATCTCCCGACTTATCCCCAATTGAGCACGTGTGGGATATGATGGGTAGGAGATTGCTCAATTTGCAACGTCCTCCTCAGACTCTAGAAGCACTTCGAGAGGAGTTGGTGGTTGCCTGGAATGAGATACCACAGGAGGACATTGACCACCTGATCAGAAGCATGCCTAGGCGCGTTGGAGAATGCGTAGCACATCAGGGTGCATCCACACATTATTAAAGATCAAAGGGCTTTAAAGCAGTGCAATCATTTTGAAATTTTTATCATTTACTTATTATGCTTCATTAAGTACTTATACAAAAGTTTATTAAAATAAAACCGTTTAAACTGGGTGTTCGGATTTATATGTCAACCGACTACGTTAAGATCCTGCTCTCTTCAGTGTTTTTCGCACATGTATTTGCGTACATGTACATGTTCGTAACAATTTTTTTTTGAGAGGGTTTAACTTAGTCCAGAGTCAACCTACTTGACGCCCTTTATTAAAACTGGAGGAAGACCGTTTTTCTAGGAGATATTTACAATACAAAGCAATCCATGACGATTTCCTTTCTCATGAGTCCAATAATTACTGTCAACGCTTCCCGATAGAAAGCTTGAATTAAAGCTTGAAAGTTCACAACCATTTCGAAACAAGCAATTTCCTATTCAACGCAGGAAGTTCGTTTATCACGTCTGTTGTAATTTCACGCCTCCAACGCTGCCGTGAGATTCATGTTATTATGCACCTCGGAAAAACCTAACAACAGTTACGAGCTATAAACAAAAGAATAACGTCTTAATTAACCAAAGATAGTTTTTATTGATGCAATAACTATTCATGACTGAAGCCAGATCGTTCTTATCTGAATTCTCAACTAGAAAGAATAGCGGTGATTATTTCATTAGACGTTGTTTTTTACACATTTCACAGCCGTCCATCGTTTCAGTGCGTTTGATCGTAATCGTGAAAACTTTCAAATTTCCCTTTGTATGGGCGCAGTCAAGCAAAGTTTAGAAAAGGTAAGAAAAAGTACGCCTTAAGGCGTATTTATTATTTGAGGGTTTCTCAATTAATTCAATATTTGTATTTTCGTCTCTAGTTTTAAATGACTTTATTGTTTTTCGAAGTAAAAAAATGACGACTTTCGATTTTAAAGGGTTCAACTGAAAGTTATGATTTTTTGCATACATACTAATAGATGTTATATCTTCATTTACCTCAGATTCAGCATTTCGAATGTCGTGATTATGGAAATGACTGTAGATCTGTGAATCGTCGGCAAATAATTAGATATTACAATATTTAACAACCGAGTGGAGATCAGAAATATACAAAATGAATAGGCGTGGCCCAAGCACAGACCCCTGAGGCCTCCGGAGGAAATGAGGCACTTTAAAGATAGAACCATGTCAATGACATCGAGAAGCTCTGAATCATTTTTGAGTCAGAAAAACCAAAATATTTGCACTTGGCTACTAGAAGACGATGATTTATGGTATCGAATGCCTTAGAGAAGTAAAGAAGAACTAATGATGTGATCATATGTTGATCCCAGGCTCTAACAATGTTATCGGTTAAGACTAATAGGGCACCTGCAGTGTTATATCGTTGTCGATAAACGCATTGTTTGTGAGGCAACATTTTATGTTTAGAGAGATAATCGTGACCCACAATAGCTGGAGGCACCATCGGTTGTCAAGTCTACCATTTTCGATATTGGAATGTTCTCAGAAGAAATAATCACTGGACAACAAATTTTAGTTTTTTAATTGTATCTTGTGGGAAAAGTGCAATTCTTTGTTAATTTTGGAGCGCTGAATCCAAAAATGATAATGAAATAAAAAAATTAGTTGCGGTTTAGAAAAAAAACTTTTTATTTTTAAGGATATATTAAAAAAAGTAACAAGATTCATATACTTATAAGAATCACTATATCCGCTGTCTTTTTGCTGTTCTTTTATGGATCGTTTCTGGAGCATCTCTACCAAGAGTCCAACAGTAGTCTGCAAGCATGGAAGGATTCCACTTTCCCTGGTACCTTTTTTCAATTGTTGAAATATCCCGATGAAAACGTTCGCCGTGCTCATCACTTACGGCTCCGCAATTGTCAGGAAAAAAGTCCAGGTGTGAGTGTAGGAAATGTATCTTAAGAGACATATTACAGCCCATCTTTTGATACGATGACAGCATATTTTTTACAAGGGTTTTATAGTTGCCAGCTTTTCTATTTCCCAAGAAATTAGTGACCACCAGACGGAAATCATTCCAAGCAGTTTTTTCAATACCTGTTAAAGTGTTTTCAAACTGTGTATCTTTCAAAATATTTCGAATCTGTGGCCCAACAAAAATACCTTCTTTAACCTTTGCCTCACTTAGTCTTGGAAATTTCTGACGCAGGTATTGAAAAGCTGACCCATCTCTATCTAATGCCTTGACAAAGTTTTTCATTAGGCCCAACTTGATATGCAGTGGTGGTAATAAAAATTTTTTCGAATCTACTAATGGCATATGGAGTACATTTTTTTGACCTGGCTCTAGGAATTGACGAACAGGCCAGTTTTGTCTGGTGTAATGAAGTGCCTTTGCCCGACTGTCCCATTCACACAAAAAACAGCAAAACTTTGTGTAGCCTAGCTGCAGCCCAAGTAAAAGTGCAACAACTTTCAAATCGCCACAAATATGCCATTGGTGCTCATCGTATTTTATGCATGTCAATAGGTACTTCATATTGTCATATGATTGTTTCATGTGAACTGCATACCCTACAGGAAGAGATGGTAAAATATTTCCAATATGCAATAACACTGCCTTTAAACTCAATGTTGAACTGTCTATAAACAATCTCCATTCTCCTGGGTTATATTTTATATTTAAAGCCGCCAGTAAGCCGTTAATGTTACTGCAGAAAACCAAGTTATTCTCCATATTGAAAAATGGTTCTAAGTCTTTGTGGCGTTTACGAAAAACACATACCGAAACATCGTCTTCTAACAAGTTCCACTGCTGCAGTCTTGATCCAAGTAACTTTGCCTTACATTTTGGAAGTTCTAAATCTCTTACAAGATCATTTAATTCTGACTGTGTTATTTTGTGCGGTTGGTGGCATGACGTGCTCGGTATAAAATCAGGATCTCTTGACGTTGACGGCATATCTTCTTCCTGACGAATCACTCGATCGCCATGATCTGATTCGTTTTCTGATTCGCAAGTGTAGGATTCTGGGGGTTTTGGAATAGGATTTTCGTCACTGTGAGGCACAGGTCTCATCGCAGATGGTATGTTTGGGTAGTTAATAACCGATTTTTTTTTCTTGGACATACCTGTGGCTTGTCCAACACAAGGTACCATGCAAAAGTAACAATCATTAATATGATTTGTATTCTCTCTCCAAACCATTGGGACAGCAAAGCGCATAGACCGTTTTTTTCCATTTAACCAGCTCCTCAGACTTGAAGCACATGTATTACAGCAGATGTGGGGTGCCCACTGTTTGTTTTGATCACCTAGTTTACAACCGAAATAAAGCTGATATGCCTTTGTTATTAGTGGAGTAATAGACCGTCTCTGAGACGCAAAAGTCACATCACCACACACGTAACAAAACTGATCTGGATTGTTTACACACTTTCGAGACATCTTGCATGAACGCTGTCAACCAACTGAGGAAAAAATGGCTAATATAAAACAATATAATGTACACGTATGTATAACGTAACACAATCATGCCTATTACATCATCTTTCCTTGCCGAATATAAAAATGTAGCACGTGCATTCTTGTGAATTACAGTATATTAACACTGTCACAGCAGGAACACATATAATTACCGTATCTCTAAAACTCGAACTAATATTGAAAAAATAAGTTTCATTCCGGTTTTAGCACATTAAAAATAGTAATATTTTGTTGATTTTATTTAGGATATTTTTTGGCTGTTGATCAGTGATATTTTTAAAAGAAGAAAACAAGTCCTGCCCAGTCCTTTTAGTGGAATAAACTTCAAAAGATCTTCTTTAATCGTAAAATCACTAAAAACCATCCTGACGAACACGGCCATCTGAGACGTGTCAACGACATCTGTGGATTCATACACCTGCAGTGAAAAATAAGCACAGTTATCGAAGTCATTTCTTAACTGTAAAACTATATCATTGCTCATTACTTCTACTCATCTCATCACTGTATTAGCATAAAGTTGCATAGATTTTATAGCAGACATTCTCTCTCGTCTTTATTTCTAAAGTTGGCAAATAATGAGCAGCTTCTAAAAACGCCTGTTTTATCATTTCCCCGTCTTTATAAGGTTTCTTCTTCTGCGTAATTATCTAGGACTACTTTTTTCGATTGTTTTTAAAAACATTGTAAGAGGAACATGGTTCTGGAATAAAATATTCATTTTCCGACTTTTGAACAACTAGATTAGCGTTTTGATCTGCCGTGCGCTGCTTGGCTATCGACAAATGTCAAGTCCCTATTTAGCTAAGAAACCATGGAGGGTATTTTGGGCCTCCCGTTGATTCCAGCAAAAAAACTATCCAACCCTGGAAGCTGGCTTTGATCGGACATCCAAATACGCAAGGATTTTTGAAAAAAGTTCCGATTGCAACTTAAAAATAAGGACGAGGAAACAGGTGGGTTCAAAAAATGTTTCATAAATAAATCAAGTTATCCGGCAGATTTATTCAAATTGACCAGATATACAGGGTGACTTGTAATGTCACGTATTCCTGTTAAGGGGTGATAGATTAGGTCAAAAGAAAACGATTTTGTCCTATCACTGATCAACAGCTAAAAAATATCCTAAATAAAATCAACAAAATATCACTATTTTTAATGTGCTAAAACCGGAATGAAACTTATTTTTTCAATATTAGTTCAAGTTTTAGAGATTCGGTAATTATACGTGTTCCTGCTGTGACAGTGTTAATATACTGTAATTCACAAGAATGCACGTGCTACATTTTTATATTCGGCAAGGAAAGATGATGTAATCGGCATGATTGTGTTACGTTATACATACGTGTACATTATATTGTTTTATATTAGCCATTTTTTTCTCAGTTGGCTGACAGCGTTCATGCAAGATGTCTCGAAAGTGTGTAAACAATCCAGATCAGTTTTGTTACGTGTGTGGTGATGTGACTTTTGCATCTCAGAGACGGTCTATCATTCCACTAATAACAAAGGCATATCAGCTTTATTTCGGTTGTAAACTAGGTGATCAAGACAAACAGTGGGCACCCCACATCTGCTGTAATACATGTGCTTCAAGTCTGAGGAGCTGGTTAAATGGCAAAAAACGGTCTATGCGCTTTGCTGTCCCAATGGTTTGGAGAGAGCCTACAAATCATATTAATGATTGTTACTTTTGCATGGTACCTTGTGTTGGACAAGCCACAGGTATGTCCAAGGAAAAAAATCGGTTATTAACTACCCAAACATACCATCTGCGATGAGACCTGTGCCTCACAGTGACGAAAATCCTTTTCCAAAACCCCCAGAATCCTACACTTGCAAATCAGATAACGAATCAGATCATGGCGATCGAGTGATTCGTCAGGAAGAAGATATGCCATCAACGTCAAGAGATCCTGATTTTATACCGAGCACGTCATGCCACCAACCGCACAAAATAACACAGTCAGAATTAAATGATCTTGTAAGAGATTTAGAACTTCCAAAATGTAAGGCAGAGTTACTTGGATCAAGACTGCAGCAGTGGAACTTGTTAGAAGTCGATGTTTCGGTATCTGTTTTTCGTAAACGCCACAAAGACTTAGAACCATTTTTCAATATGGAGAATAACTTGGTTTTCTGCAGTAACATTAACGGCTTACTGGCGGCTTTAAATATAAACTATAACCCAGGAGAATGGAGATTGTTTATAGACAGTTCAACATTGAGTTTAAAGGCAGTGTTATTGCATATTGGAAATATTTTACCATCTCTTCCTGTAGGGTATGCAGTTCACATGAAAGAATCATATGACAATATGAAGTACCTATTGACATGCATAAAATACGATGAGCACCAATGGCATATTTGTGGCGATTTGAAAGTTGTTGCACTTTTACTTGGGCTGCAGCTAGGTTACACAAAGTTTTGCTGTTTTTTGTGTGAATGGGACAGTCGGGCAAAGGCACTTCATTACGCCAGACAAAACTGGCCTGTTCGTCAATTCCTAGAGCCAGGTCAAAAAAATGTACAGCATATGCCATTAGTAGACTCGAAAAAAATTTTATTACCACCACTGCATATCAAGTTGGGCCTAATGAAAAACTTTGTCAAGGCATTAGATAGAGATGGGTCAGCTTTTCAATACCTGCGTCAGAAATTTCCAAGACTAAGTGAGGCAAAGGTTAAAGAAGGTATTTGTGTTGGGCCACAGATTCGAAATATTTTGAAAGATACACAGTTTGAAAACACTTTAACATGTACTGAAAAAACTGCTTGGAATGATTTCCGTCTGGTGGTCACTAATTTCTTGGGAAATAGAAAAGCTGACAACTATAAAACCCTTGTCAAAAATATGCTGTCGTCGTATCAAAAGATGGGCTGTAAAATGTCTCTTAAGATACATTTCCTACACTCACACCTGGACTTTTTTCCTGACAATTGCGGAGCCGTAAGTGATGAGCACGGCGAACGTTTTCATCAGGATATTTCAACAATGGAAAAAAGGTACCAGGGAAAGTGGAATCCTTCCATGCTTGCAGACTACTGTTGGACTCTTGGTAGAGATGCTCCAGAAACGATCCATAAAAGAACAGCAAAAAGACAGCGCATATAGTGATTCTTATAAGTATATGAATCTTGTTACTTTTTTTAATATATCCTTAAAAATAAAAAGTTTTTTTTCTAAACCGCAACTAATTTTTTTATCTCATTGTCATTTGTGGATTCAGCGCCCCAAAATTAACAAAGAAGTGCACTTTTCCCACAAGATACAATTAAAAAACTAAAATTTGTTGTCCAGTGATCCAGTAATTAATTCATCGCGCATTGGTACGGCCGAAACATCGTACACCAGGCTTTTCATATGTCCCCACACATACTAATCCATCGGTGTGAGATCTGGACTTCTTGCTGGCCAGGCAATGGGCCCGCCTCTGCCAATCCATTGATTTGGAAATTTAGTCTAAATACGCCCGTATTAATCTACTACGGGACAGCCGTCGTGCTGGAACCGCATATTTTGTCTCGTCGCCAATGGGACGTCTTCCATTAATGGAAACAAGTGATTTTTCAAGAACTCTTCATACACATTGACTGAAAACCGGCTCTGAGACCCCGTCGGTCTAATTTTTCGGGGGTTTAAAGCTTCTTTATCAGCCCAGTAATGAGCATTATGGTAGTTAGTGATCCCGTCCCTATCAAACTTCGATTCATCGGTCCACAGAATTTTCTTAAAATAGTCTGGATCTTCTGTATCTACATGTAACATGTACCTGCAGAAATCTAATCATCTTGCAGGATCGCCCTCTTCAATCACATGCACAGGCGTGTAGTGATAAGGGTATAATCTTGCAGTATGCACAGCAAACCATACTTTGTATTGTGATATACCCAACTGAGCAGCCACAATGCGCGTAGACGTAGTAGGGTCTTCCTGAAACACACGAAGGATTTCCTCCTCATCTTCAGGAGGATAGACTCGGGGTCGACCAGCATCACTATGTTGCCTTTGAACACGTCCGGTTTGGCGGATGCGCCGATACACAGAGTCAAACACAGTAACATGAGGTGTTCGGCGATTCGGGAAACGTTGCCGATATTCACGGCGGGCAGGTGCAGAATCGCCGTTGCAAAGTCCATAACAGAACATTATGTCTGCGTATTCTTCATTTGTAAAAGTTTGCCCGTGCTCGCCATGGCGAGGTCCTGGCGGATCTTCTGCGTCTGCCATGATGATAAAGAAACCACTCGAAATGAACTGGGAAACTCGAAAATAATAATAGTGCGTAAAACGTGTGCGCGTACGCAGTAGTTGATACCAACTAAACCTAATTCTCACTCGGCGTGCGGCGATGGCGTAACTACATTGATGAATAATAACAGCTCTCTCTCTCTCTCACACTCCTAAAACTAAGTCAGCTCTCCTCGCTCGCTTCGTCGTCGAGCCGATGCCATAAAACAATCATGGCATGCGAGTCCTTTGAGGACAGTAACGACTTGTTCAAACAGGTAATACAGATTCCTTAAAAATCCAGCCTCTGTGGGTGTCATTGTTGTTTCTCTGCATGTACTTCAGATAATTGAACGCTTAATACCTCAAATGAAAGCTTGTTAGATAGAGATATTATTTACATAATTTGCACATTTCATTACTAGGAGATTTTTTACAGAAAATTGCATTTTTTATCGAATAAGTTAGAAAAAAAAGAAAATGATACATTTAACCCGCCTGTAGTCGCGCCCTGATTTTGAACTCTGTTTCTTCGGTACAAAAAAGTCGTTCGCCTAGAATAACGCATGAACCAGTATATTTTTTGACATATGTCAACTAATACTTTCAACGATGGAAGATCGACGAAATGAAATGCGTTTATTGATATCTCTCAAAGGATCTACATCAAAATGTCAAACCAAAAGCAATCAACAAAAAGGAAAGAGTGAAATAAAACATTGAACGCAAAGATAATGATCGATAAGAAACATTGACTTAACGAATAATGACAAATTAATTGCTGTCATTTTCAGAACCTTTTTTATCCCCATAAGAGTCTTGACACTGCGAGAAACCTGTATTCAGTCGTGCTGGGTCTGAAATCCGAAACATGGAACAACTCACTCGGCTTTGCGACTGCGCTGACACTAACAACAGATATATAGTCAACGCCAAACAAAGTGGCGTGCACGTCATCACGATAAAAATTCCCCGACCTAATGCCTAGGTTTCTATCACAAACAATTGCTCTATTGCAGTTTCATATTAATGTGATATATAAATTGTAAAATGGTCATTACTCTCTTATTATGGTTAATAGTCATATAAACATTGTTATTAAAATATCACATAAGTTGCTTTCTGATAAATTTAGACGCATTATGCGAAATAAAATGTTTTGCAAACGCTCCAATCACTTATCGACATGTAAACGCACTAAACCGATTTCGTAGCGTTGACACATTGTCACCTTGAAACTTATTTAAACTGGGAACTGACATTTGTATTAATTTTGACACTGAATCAATTTGTGGCATTTCAAATCTTTATAAATCCTTTGGCCCCGCATACTGTAAATCAACAACTGTTTGATTCAAAACAAAATTATTCATTTTACGAGTAGATAAAGGCAATTTTGGTATATAAAGATGCCCAAACAGTTAAATAGTCGGTGTAAGGAACTCGTGGCCTCGTTAATGCACTACTTTGAGCAAGAAAGGGACAACAACGGGCCTTTGTTGCCTTTAAATGCTGTTCAAGAGGTAGGTTACTAATAATTATATGTAATGTATATTAATAATAGTGAAATTTTATTTCATTTTTTGTAGCGTGTTGCTGCTGCTTTAAAAATTAGTTTAAGGACAGTTAGTCGTATTTCCGAGGGTGTGAAAAGTGATGCAAATTTAGAATCGCCCAAGAAAAAGCGGAGTTATATTAAACGTGTAACCAACACAGCGACATTGGATACAAGTGCCATTCGAGAAGTGATCTATAATATGTATCACAAAAGTAAGATCTTATTATAATAACTTATCAGAAATTTGCATTAATTTGTTAACTAAATTATAATGTCATATTACACATGGTTTCAGAAGAACAAGTTACGATACGAAACTTTATGGTCTCGATTAAGAGATAGGGCATTATTTGATGGTAGTGCCACGTCTTTAAGGCGGTTGCTTAGAGATCTTGGATTTAAGTGGCTTAAGGACAATCCGCGACGAGGGCTCATGGAACTACCAAGTATAGCTTTGAAAAGGGTGGAATTTCTAAGGCAATACAATCAAGCCAAGGTTGAGGCCTTATACCAGTTTGTCTTCCTTGATGAAACTTGGATATTTCAAAATGGGACCATCGGTCGCTCTTGGCAAAATGGAAACCAAAAAAGCGTGAAAGCTATTAAAACAGATGGTAAAAGGTATGTACTTTTACACAATTTGCACTATAAAATTTAAAACTAACATATTTTTTTTTAGTGAAGCGATATTTTCTTCGAAAACAAAATTGAGCGATTACCATGGAGAGATGAACCAGGACAATTTTTTGAAATGGTTTCAACATCAGTTACTAGAAAAATTGGAGAGTCCATCTATGATTATACTGGATAACGCCCCTTATCACAGCATGATATTGAACAAAGTGCCCAACAATGCATGGACAAAAAAAAATATCCAAGACTGGTTGACAAATCAAAACATACCATTTTTAAACACAATGTTTAAAACAGAGCTATTGAGTATTGTTGCTCGGTACATAATGCTTCTTAATTATATATATTTTGGTCGACAGTTTATATTTCTTTTGTTTATTCCTATTCTTAAAATAACTGCTTTTTTAGAAACAAACCACCTAAAATATACGTGATTGATGAATTGGCGGAACAACATGGGCACAAAGTTCTTCGTCTGCCTCCTTACCATTGTATATTTAACCCTATTGAGTTAATTTGGGGCATAGCAAAAGGTTACTATAACAGACATATTGGTAGAGATGGTAACAGTGAAAAAGACTGTTTGGATATGTGGAAAGAGGCTCTACAAACGGTTACCCCAGACATGTGGAAAAATAGTGTTCGACATACTGAGCAAGAAATTTTTAAATGGTATGAAAGAGAACGAATTTTTGATCGACCAGACATCGAACCTTTAATAATCAACTTTGAGAGTGATGAAGATTCAGATTCAGACAGCGCTGAAGAAAGAAACTCCGACTAACTTTATTGTACAGAAAAAGCTTACACCAGTAGCTTACCTAATTTTAGAATGCATTTTTCTGTATGAATTCTGTAAAATAAATACCATGCATAAAATTTGGAGGACCCCATTTGGATTTTTATTCAGTACCTTTAAGCTATCAATTAAATATGGTAGTTTCATAGTGTCATCTGATCAATAATTGTCATACTTAATGATTATGCAAGTACAGATCTTTAATTTTATTATACTATTATTTTTGTTCTCATTTGAGGTTAATATTGCTTATAAACCTAGATATGTAAATAATAAATTTTATTATTTTACAAAAAGTTTGGAAACAATGTAAATTTTTCAACACACCCACCTTGATGACGTGCACGCCACTTTGTTTGGCGTTGACTATATAATCTTCATCACACTATAGGAAGGTAGTGGGGAGGAGACATCGGGCAGTGTTGTCACATATACGCAGTGGTAGGTTTCAGAAGCATATGGGTCAGTCGGATCCGGCGCGACTACAGGCGAGTTAAAAAGCGTAATTTTAAAACGTTTGTAGCTTTTCAACATTTTATTACTTATTATGAACTATTGGAATATCCGCTATGCGACGATAACAAAAAACTCAAAATCAAACATGTAGTTTTCAAATTCACCCGTCTGAAATCGGAATAAAAAAAATAAAATTCAAATAACTCAAAAACGGTTAACTTCTGGATAGGACATTATAGGACAAAATCGGTTGCTTTTGACCTAATCTATCACCCCTTAACAGGAATACGTGACATTACAAGTCGCCCTGTATATAGCGCGGAATAACAGTATGCAAAATCAGCATGTGGCAGATCTTTAAATGGTAAAACTGTACACGGATTTGAACAGTTATCTTTAATGAATCGCATAAAATGTACGTGCAATTATACAAGATTAATGTTCATTGCAATTAAAAATAGCAATTTGTTACTTTCTTCGATTGTATCTATCGCTGCTAGTATGCGACGCTACATTCCGAACATGTAGATGGAGGCTGTTTTGAATACCATCGTGATATAGATATCGTAGCCATATTGTAGAATCACCCAGTTCATGGGATAATTCAAATTCATAGAATGGCTGCATTTGAAATATACCATATCATAAAACAAAAAAGCCTGCATAGTAGTCGAGTATCCTATTGTAAAACCTTTCAACCTCACCTTCTTCCTCATTTAGCAACGAATTATTAGAATTTTAACTTTGAACAACAACTTGAATATCTCTCCATATAACGAGAACACAAATTATTTTTGGTGCGCGGAGAAACCTCCTTCTTTTTTCAATCCATTTTCAAGTCGCGCCTCCGTCAGACACAAGATTGCTGGAGTCTAGATAGAAACGACTAGAAGAGAAAAAGAAATATTTGCGGATCCTTGCCTGAACATTGAGGGTGTACGCGCTGTGCAGAAGTGAAGTTTTGGTAAAAATAGAATGTGGGTTACTGATATCTAAAGTAAATGAAGCGCTTCTGTAGATACCTTTCATGTTTGCTAGACATCGTCAAATGAGCAACAAGAGCTTCATCAAAATAAATGTGAAATATAATTCAGTTATACAATGTGTTCTGATAATTGGGTGATGCTGGACCTACAGCTTTTGCAAAAATGTGCAAGTTTTTCTATAACTATTTAAAACTGTAATGACTCATACGCGTGATCAACACGTGATCAGAGCTCGATCCCGGCTTCCTTCCAGTACAGCCGTATAGCGTACGACATATGTCGTTTCTGTGGCTTTGCGGTGGTCAACAGCACAGACAGAGATGGATTGTTCTCCGCCGGTAGAACCAATGAAATCAAAGACGCGCCTCGACCGGCAGACTCATAGGCGTCGGCAACGCATTGGAACGTGTTTCGTTGAGCGATCGCATATTGTGTGTTTTTATAAGAATTGTTGTGTGATTGTTATTGTTGTGCTTTCTGTGGTTACTGTTTTGGTTATACTTAACCACGGAGAGTACAAATGGCACGAGTGGAAGTACTGAAAGCCAGGGAACAAGTAGACGGCTTCGTAAAGCACTGAAGAGGGACGCGAAAGAAATCGTGCTCAACGTGTTCAATTATCTGAACAGAACTATGTCGCAGGGAGATGCACTCGCGCGTTGTGAAAGTATGACAGGCGTTCCAGAGTGGACCATTCGCAGGGTGGTGCATGAAAAGAAGAAAACTGGAGCTCCTACTGATCCAAAGTTTAATTTGAAGGGACGAAAGGTCGTTAAATTGGATGACGATAGCAAAATGGCGTTAAGGCGAACCGTACATTCATTCTTCTTTAGGAATGACATACCAACCCTCAAGGCTGTACATGCAGCGATCAAGGAAAATGAAATTATACCCCAAATGAGCGTCGAGGTAACGAGGAAATCCCTGCACGAAATTAATTTTCGTTACGAAACGCGTAATCGAAAGTCAGTATTGATAGAGAGACCTGAAATAGTCGCCTGGCGTCGAAAATACCTACGCGAAATGATTGAATATAGGCGACAAAGCAGAAAAATCTATTATTTGGACGAGACATGGTCAAAGATTGATCGTAACTCATAGTGGTAGCGATAGTGGCTTTTTAGAAGAGTGTGACTTGATTTTCGTCTCTAAGAAAGGAGGTTATTACCATGACGAAATGAATGCCAGCTGCTTCGAGAGCTGGTTTCAAGGGGTGCTTCAGCGAGTTGAGCCCAACTCTGTGATCGTCATGGATAATGCTTCCTACCATAGTCGTCGAGTCGAACGTGTACCGACTATGGGATCTCGAAAAAGTGACATGCAGCAATGGTTGCGCGAAAAAGGAATCCCGTTTGACGATTCATGTGTGAAAGCGCAATTGTATGAAAAAATTAAACAGCACAAACCTGCGAACATTAGTTACGTGACTGATGAGATGGCCCGTCAATGTGGTGTCACTGTGCTGCGGTTACCGCCCTACCACTGTGAACTGAACCCAATAGAGCTCATCTGGGCTCAAGTGAAGGGTTATATTGCGCGCCATAACACAACCTTCAAATTACCACACGTTAAGGTTTTACTTGAGACTTCCATACAGCTAGTAACGCCCGAAGCTTGGCAGAATGCTATCCGTCATGTTGTGCAGGAAGAAACAAAAATGTGGCAACTTGACCACCACATCGACACCATCATAGAGCCAGTTATAATCAATTTCAACGAGGAAAGCGATAGCGACAGTTTATTACTGTCAGATGTAAGTGGAAGCGACGATGAATAAAGGTAATTCCCAAATTTTTGACTTACAATATGTTTCAAACCACTCTTTATTAAGCATGCGACAAATCTAGTTCACCCATGTTAAACATTCATACCCCGCCTATGAACAGCCGACTACTGGTGATGTTCACGTGAACATCGATGAGTCATTACAGTTTTAGATCGTTATAGTAGTTACATCATTACCGCAGTCTTAAAGATAATCAAAAACCGAGTTCTGTAAAATCATATCCGGCTTTGGCTCCAACAAATCGTTAGTTGAAAAGATTCTAGGTGTGCCAACTCAGATTCCCTTGTGTCATTAATGTAGCACTTTGTTTATAAATCGGATTTGAAGAACTGAATACGGTGCATCCTTATAGCAATAACAAACTTGTTGATTTGATAATGGCTCAAAGTGAGTAGTTTAAGATGCTGCTTATGCTTTGCGTATGTATTCAGATTGTTTTCCTGGAAGTTTCCATCTCGCGTTGCGTAGGTTTGTCTATCTCGTACAAATGCCGTTCATAGGAACATACAGGTGGGGTGGGCACTATAAAAGACCTAAATATGGTATTACGGATTGTTGGAAATTGAGGAAGGAGCTAGCAACCTTGAGTCTTTGAATCCAACAACGACAACTTACAACAGCAACGTGCGACAGTATTTTCAAATAAACACTTGAGTATTCTTCATTTAATGTTGCTGTTTAACTTTAACCTTGTCGTTTCAAACGTAATTTCTTCTGGAAAGGAAAGTCCCAGCTTTCAGAACCGTGTAGTAATTTCTGAGTTCCATCAACAAACACAATTCCAACGCGTTCATTAAATATGTTTACGATCTTTGAATTTCCGTAATAATTCCGCCATAACTTCTTTCTAAGTCCACTCACCCTTGCGGACAGTGGAAATTGATCTCACTGTTATTAGGCACCCTCTCTCTTTTATGGCCACAACGTACGGTCCAGCACGTTTTAAATAGAATATCTGGAATTTATTGCTGGAGATTATTGGCTAATAAAAACATCGTTTCAACACCCGCCGTAGCGTCGTTTTGTGATGGAGGACCAATAAGGTTGAATATGGTGTTTGAGGAAGGGGTAAAGTAGAGAAATAAGGAAGACGCTTCACGTTCTGGCTGTAGAATTTAAAACAGTAGGGTAGAAAAAGCATAGAACTTTTTACCTCTACTTTCTGTGGGTTTTTGCAAAAATTGTTTACATAACCCCTTTCAACCAAAATGTGGCTTTGATAAGGTCTATTCGTTAGGCAGAGTCTAATTTCAGAATAGTAATCCATTTTCCGTATCAAGCTGCATGCATATATTTTCTAAACGCTGGTTGGGCTAGATTCTTTTTCTGCAATATATTTCAAATTTCCCAGCAGCACGCTCGAAGTATTCCGTTAAATATTTTCCACGATCCGTCCCTATCAAGCCCAGGCAATTTGTTACTCTGCGTTTACTTCACGGCGCAGACTTGCAATTTCTCTCTAATATTTATTGGTTATCAGGAATCGCTTATGCATCGGTTCACTATAAATTGAAAAATATGAAGGTATCCAGAAAATCATTCATCATGCATAGAAAATAAATAATCTGCGCGTCAAAATCAGTTTTTCATTAATTTGAAAGTTGTTACAAATGTGCCCACATATAGGTGTTCTCCACGTGATTCGTGGGCTGTAATTCCGAACCCTTAAAATGAAGAAAGGAGTAAAATAAGAAAGGGAGGGAGAAAGAAGAAAGATGAAATGGAAAAATAGGTAGAGAGAAAGTATAAGTAAGTGACTGGATGCTAAGAATCACGAGGAATCGGAAAGAGAAGAGAAGCAAGAAGCAGGAAGAATTGGCAAGAATCCTGAAGAATCAGAGACAATTACGAACAACAATGAAGAATCATGTAGAATCAGAAACAATCAGGAAGAAGCAGGATAAATCAAGGAAAACAGGAAAAAATAGGGAGGAATCGGCAAGAATCCAGAAAAGGAAGAAATGGAAGAATTGGAAGAAATGGAAGAATTGGAAGAAATGGAAGAATTGGAAGAAATGGAAGAAAGGTAGAAATGAAGAAATGGAGAAATGAAGAAATGAAGAAAAAAAGAAAGGAAGTAAGGAAGAAAGGAAGAAAGGAAGAAAGGAAGAAAGGAAGAAAGGAAGAAAGGAAGAAAGGAAGAAAGGAAGAAAGGAAGAAAGGAAGAAAGGAAGAAAGGGAGAAAGGAAGAAAGGAAGAAAGGGAAGGAAGGGAAGGAAGGGAAGGAAGGGAAGGAAGAAAGGAAGAAGGAAGAAAGGAAGAAAGGAAGAAAGCAAGAAAGGAAGAAAGGAAGAAGGAAGAAAGGAAGAAAGGAAGAAAGGAAGAAAGGAAGAAAGGAAGAAAGGAAGAAAGGAAGAAAGAAGAGAAAGGAAGAAAGGAAGAAAGGAGAAGAAAGGAAGAAAGGAAGAAAGGAAGAAAGGAAGAAAGAAGAAAAGGAAGAAAGGAAGAAAGGAGAAAGGAAGAAAGGAAGAAAGGAAGAAAGGAAGAAAGGAAGAAAAGGAATAAAGGAAGAAATTAAGAAAGGAAGAAAAGAAGAAAGGAAGAAAGGAAGAAAGGAAGAAGGAAGAAAGGAAGAAAAGAAGAAAGGAAGAAAGGAAGAAAGGAAGAAAGGAAGAAAGGAAGAAAGGAAGAAAGGAAGAAAGGAAGAAAGGAAGAAGGGAAGAAGGGAAGAAAGAAGAAAGGAAGAAAGGAAGAAAGGAAGAAGGAAGAAAGGAAGAAAGGAAGAAAGGAAGAAAGGAAAGAAAGGAAGAAAGAAGAAAGGAAGAAAGGAAGAAGGAAGAAAGAAGGAAAGAAGAAGGAAGAAAGAAGAAAGGAAGAAAGGAAGAAAGGAAGAAAGGAAGAAAGGAAGAAAGGAAGAAAGGAAGAAAGGAAGAAAGGAAGAAAGGAAGAAAGGAAGAAAGGAAGAAAGGAAGAAGGAACAAAGGAAACAAAGGAAACAAAGGAACAAAGGAAGAAAGAACAAAGGAACAAAGTAGCGAATAATAAAACGAATAAAGGAACAAGAAAGGAACAAAAGATCAAAGAAGAAAGGAAGAAGGGATAGTGACGAAAAAAGGAAATAGGATGAAAAATGCAAGAAAGGAAGACAGGTAAATAGGGGGATAACGCAGAATGTATAATAGAAAGTGATTAAGCACAGCCTGGACAGTATTTCTGACGCGTTTGTTTGCCGTTTCTGTCCTTATGTTTTCTCATTGGAACTGGTTCCATGAGGCTCAATTTTGTACGGTGGTTTAATTAACCCACTATCAATCATTGTGTAGGGCTTGTCTAACGGTGAACGTTGTCGCCGGTGATGACCGTAGACTGCTGTGGCATGGCGGCGTTTCCGTGCGGCTTCTGATTTAAATAAATAGCTAATTAGTCAGTGACAGACACAAAGGAGCCCGCCCCGCACCGCAACAGACCGGATGGTGCATGACAAAAGACTTTTTAGAATTTTAATCGCCGGAGGATTGTTTGATTTTTTTTTGTCTTTCGTTCGGAACGGAAGCTCCACATGGTTTTGTTTGATATATTGTTGGTTTAGTGAAGTCAATAGAGACGAATCGTGTAAAGGGGCAACTTCTGGGAAGACGTCTTTAAGCTGACAAGACGTACAAGGTACAGTCATTCAAGATAAGGATGGAATAGTATTAGAATCTCTGTGATAGAGCGGTTGATGATATTGGTTGAATGAGGCATAGACTGCTATCAAAAAATTCGTGTCCTTAAGTTGTCACTAGATCTCTTCCGAATCTAAATAAAATGATGAAGGTTTGAGTTTCTTAATCATCATATAGATAAAAAATAAGGTTATCCATCTTTCTGAAGTTGTTTACAAATGATGCATGTCTTAAGGCTTTTCACATTTATCAGTTTGGGCTCTCAGAGCGCTACGCAGGATGTTTCTTTTTGGTTGAAGTAGTAGTAGTAGATATGTCAGGTCTGATTGTTGCCCCGATGCCAGACAAAATCAGAGAGAAAGAGAGGAAGGAAGTGCATGGGCTGCGGTGCCTTCGCGACAAATTATTCGGATCTGAAACTGAACGATATAATTTAGTCTGCGAGTCGCGGTTTTGTAGTCTGCACTTTGAGACTTCATTCACTGTACTATTTTGGTTGCGTGACAGCCTGATAGGTCATGTCTTGTCGGAATGTACTGTTAATGCCGTTTACACCAAAATAATAGGTACATGTAGGCTATATAAAATGTCGCTAAACGGTAAATCATCATGCAAGGCATTTAACGCCTCTTTGACACGACGCGACGGTTGGTTCCCAGGTTTCCACTGGTGTCCTTCCAAACGCAAATGTAAATATCAACACACCGCGATTAATAAGGAACTTGTACGGACCTTCTTGAAAAGCGTTTTGGACAGACTAAGTATCCGTAGAAATAGGAATAATTTCTTTAGGATAGATTGTGTTGCATCACATAGTTGTAGTCACCGTTCTTGGCAGTTACGTCATCAACGCCATATGAAATAAGTAAGCAGATAGAGTCTCCATACTATGGGCGGAACGAATCCGGAGAATCAGACTAATCTTCAGCGCATCTGATACGTGTGGTCAAGTAGGTTGACGCTGTTCCCAACCCTCAAAGGATTCTTTGACGTAAGTTAGCCCCGCCGGGAATCAAATCAACAACGAACATGTATAGAAAAATCAAATAGATCAAGTCAGTCACACAGGTCCACACAAGTAGTCCATAGTCCCCGCACAGTTGAAAACGACATTTTTCGCTTGCTCTACAGATAGTACTGCCCATCTGGCAACGTTGCTATGACGAACCTCGTAAGCCAATCATCCATCGGTCGATCCCAACGCAACTGTGTTGAAAATACTTCTCTATCATTATAAGTCTTAACGGCAAATATACGAGAATGCAGGAAATCTGTGAGAAACATGTCGTAGAATTACAAGGTCAGAAGCATACAACCACACAAAAAAATCTGAATATTGTCAGGATCCTCTGAAACGTGAAAAATGAGGTTTAAGGGATTCTCTTATTTTTTGTTTTTTGCCTCCAGCTCTGCCACCACTGGATCGATTTTCAAAAACTACAGTTTTTATCGCTCTTGGCATGATGGTACACTTTCACCAAAATTCCATCGGTACTTTCCAAATGCATGGTTTTTTGTGATGTTCATGTCAGATAACATCAAGAAAAGGTGTCAAGTGGTTTGACTCTATACCTCCCACCCCTTCAAAAAGCGAAATCGAATTGTGATTGGGTCGGTTCACTTAGGTACGATGAATCTTCGATCTCCGCATATCAAACTATTTAAAGCAAATCTATGAACAGATCCAGGAAATACGCGATTTGTCTTAAAAATAGGGTTCACAAATTTTTTTCAGGCACAAGGATTTTTTTTAAAGAATTTACCATTGGAAACGTAGATCTTTATTCTATTTTTCTACATGGTGGCGGCGATAAAGAGCTAAATTGCGCATAGTTGTCAGGCCTGAGCGTCTCCAAAAGGCGCTTCTTGTTGGGATGGGTGGTGGGGGAGCCGACGAACACAACAGCGTTGCCAGATTTCGAGCAGCAAAGTTATAGCACTGGAAACCTTAGACGGGAGAGAATTTCATACCTCTAAACCAGGAGTTCCCAACCAGGCGGGTGCGCCTCCCAAGGGGGGCATAGAGAGATGTCAAGGGGGGCCGGAAAGCGTTTGCATTTTAGAAAGAAAAAACAAAAAAAAAATAAACAGATAACATTACAATGTAATGTTTATGCAAGTTTCGACAAGTCACTACATGAAATCCGTGCGCACCCCCGCCGCGCTACGCTTAACATTCATCACTTAGAAAACGATTGCGTACCAGACGCGGATGAGCATCTGTGATATTCATTCCTACAAACTTGCGAAAAATTTGAGGTTTCGATCTACATCTTTTGTTGAGAAATCTGTTTGAGTGAGTCAAATTATTGTGTCTCACTGTTAAAAGGTAAGTTTGTGTATTTACAAACTTCAGTTACCATTTTCATTTAATTTACTGATTTGTTGATTGAGTGGAGACGCGTTCATGGATCGGCGATTGGGACTTTTTTACTACATCACAACAACGTGGCGAAATAATTTTGAAACGACGAACTTTAAGTACCTAATATTGATTCCAAATGTATTTAAAATTACTACTGTAACGTCAACCTGCCTACAAAAATATACTAAGTGACATATAAATCCGAACACCCAGTTTAAATGGTTTTATTTTAATAAAATTTTGTATAAGTACTTAATGAAGCATAATAAGTAAATGATAAAAATTTCAAAATGATTGCACTGCTTTAAAGCCCTTTGACCTTTAATAGTGTGTGGATACACCCTGTGTATTCTCCAACGCGCCTAGGCATGCTTCTGATCAGGTGGTCAATGTCCTCCTGTGGTATCTCATTCCAGGCAACCACCAACTCCTCTCGAAGTGCTTCTAGAGTCTGAGGAGGACGTTGCAAATTGAGCAATCTCCTACCCATCATGTCCCACACGTGCTAAATTGGGGATAAGTCGGGAGATCTTGGTGGCCATGGTAACAATGTAACATCATTATGTTGAAAGAAGTCTATTGTGACTCTTGCAACATGTGGTCGGGCATTATCTTGTTGGAAAGTTGGATCTGCCAGGGTGTCAAGATAGGGTAAAAGATGGGGTTCTAGAACTTCGTAGATATAACGTTGCGCGTTCATGTTACCTCTGATGAAGATTAAAGGTGACCTGGAACCATAAGCTATAGCACCCCAAACCATAACTCCAACAGTGTGATGAACATGTCTTTCAACAAAAAACTGTGGATTCCTCCTTTCACCACGTCGCCTTCTAACCCTGGCACGACCATCGTGCATGCCTAAACAAAATCGAGACTCGTCACTAAAGACAATACTGTTCCATTCCTGATCCCAGAGTGTCTGCACCACTCAAGGCGATTACGTCGGTGTTCTCGAGTTAAAGGGAGAACCCAGTGTGGCCGGTATGAAAACAAGCCAAAACTTCTCATTCGTCGGTAAACACTTCGCATGCCAATAGGTCTTCCGTGTTCTGCAAACCATTCATTTGCAATGGACCTGGTAGTGGAGAAACGGTCCCTTAGGCGGCGATCTTCACGGTCTGTTGTTCTACCGCGGCGTCCAGTGCCCCTTGCTCTTTGCGTACGGCCTTCTCGAAGCCATGCCTGACAACACCTAACCACAGTGTCTACACTTCTTTGCACTCTAACTGCAATTGCCCGAAAAGAAAGTCCAGCTTCCCGAAGTCCCACTATACGGCCCCTATCAAACTCACTAAGTTGACGAAATCGTACAGGTCTCCGTACTCTAGGCATCGTAAACGATCGTAAAGGATGTCAAGAACCAAAATCCGCCAACGTTGATTCTTTACTGCGGCTGAAATATTCATTTGTAGAGCATTAGTGAATTAAAAAAAAGCAGTATAAAAACCGGAATGTCCAACTGTCACTTGTTACTTACAGTAAGATAAATACATTCACCAACTTTTATTAAAATAAAACCATTTAAACTGGGTGTTCGGATTTATATGTCACTTAGTATATAAATCTCCCGGTGGCCAATATACTGTTGAATACATTACGTTATTAAGATAAAATAATGGGCATATCATTAGTAATTACATGTAGGTATTTTTTTTTATTGTTATAGATGTAAAATGGCAGCGAAAAATAGGAAGTTTTCCGAAGATTACGCTAAGTTTGGATTTACCTTCATAGAAAAAGACGAGTTACAACTGCCTCAGTATGAGATATGTATGAAAGTTTTAAGTAATGATAGCACGAGGCCAAATCGCCTTGAAAGGCATTGGAAGCAACAACATCCTACTCTGGTTTTGAAGACGAAAGAGTTTTTTTTCTTTTAAAGCAGAATCACTCAAGGGGATGAAACAGGATAAATCGGGAAGTTAGCACACAGGTGTATCGCAGCATCTCAAAGCTTCATTTGAAATAGATTTTGTGATAAAATGATTTGGATTGGACTTTGCACAGATGGCGCACCTGCAATGATAGGTGTACGATCGGGCTTAGCTAAAAAGCTCAATGAAAAAAATCCCGCAATGGTCAGTACACATTGAGTTATTCATCGGCAAGCTTTGGCTTCCAAAACATTGCCATAGAAATTACGCCAGACTTTGGACTCGGCTATAAGGATTGTAAACTACACCAAGAGCAGCGCTTTGAGCAGTCGGTTATTTACTTTACTTTGTGAGGATCTCGATTCTGATCACAAAGGTCTTCTGTTCAATACAGAAGCACGCTGCCTGTCCAAAGGCAGGATGTTAGCTCGCCTTTATGAATTGAAAGAAGAGGTAATTCTTTATCTTGAGTTCAAAGAAAACACGATTTCTTGAAAATGCTCAAAGATAACACACTACCATAGCGGAGGAGTTGCCTCCGTACATAAGGAAAGGGGTAAGCGTTTTTGAATTTTTTGAATGATTGAAAAGAAGCAAATGTTGTTGAAGGCTCTCTCAGTAAAGTTGAAAAAGTGTGAAATCAGCTGTTATATCACATATAAACTCAGTGAGTATCGATGTTATGGAGCTTGGAGGAAAACGTATGCTTCATGACTGAAACGTGTTTTGTGTTAACACATATTTGTATTTTTTGCCTTCCTTTGTTATCTGTCGAGACAGGTTCAAGATGCTAGAGAATCACCGTGACTCAAAGCTTATCCCAAATGTCGGAAGACACCTGTGTGAACACAAAGATAAAGTGCGTGCAAAATCAAGACGCAATTTTTCTCCTTGAATGAGCTAAACTTGAAACTTCAGGGCAGAAACAACACTACTATAAGCAATTATGAGTATATTCAGGGGTTCATATGAAAGCTTCAACTTTGGAATCAAAAAGTGTCTTCTGAAAATGTTATATCTATTCCTCGGCAATTAAAAATAACATACTAGACGCAAGTTTAAAAGCTGGCATAAAAACTCATTTGCAAGCGCTGCAAGACGAATTTGGCCGACATCAATTCAGAGTCAGATGACAAGAAATCCATTTGTTGTCGATGTGCCACAATTACCAGAAGAAGTTCAGGAAGAATTTCTAGAAATGAAGGCTGATTCGTCCATGAAAGATGACTTCCATCTTTGAACATTGGAGAAATTTTGGATCAAAAGATTGCCAGTCAATTCGACACTTGCCTCTCTTGCTTTACGAATGCTAATTCCTTTTTCTTCATCTTACTTACAGAGAGAGGCTTTTCTGCTCTAGTTTTAATTAATCGTCTTGATGTCGATAGCGACCTGATGATAACTCTGGCAAAACCATAATCTATAGTGTATTTACACCCAAGATAGAATGGATGCGTGATCGCCATAAGCAAAGATGGCGTACAGGGCCGCAATGAGGGCTACCTCCGAATGATGGACTACCACCAACGTGTTGTAAAACAAAGATGACAGTATTTAACGAAATTATCTAATATAGTGAAGTAGTTATAGTTAAGGGTGTCGCAAAATCAAATTTTTATTCTTGGAATAAATATAAGGCTGTTTAATCAATTGAATATAGATTTTGAAGGTGCACTTCGGACTTGCATTGTCTGTAGTTTATCTGTAAGTTAATATTTCACTATAACTGGGATTCCGCAAAGTTGGGGTTTTCCTTTACACGACGTGTAGATCTTGAAAACGTAAGCAATTTTTCTTAGTACCATATACACCAATGTCTTAAGGGAACCGAGATAAAGGGCTCTGCAACATCAAAAATATCTGAATACCGTCCTGTAGCCGCGACATCACCGACTGGTACAAGGTCACTGTCTCAACCCGACGACAGAACTGGGTCGGGGTCAGTGTGTCAGGTCAGTATGCAACCTTCAACCGACGGTTACGGTCACGCGTGTAGAGGTAATCGAGTAGACGAGAATCCCTCAACAAGCACTAGAGACGTGGCTAGAGAAGTGCAAGTATCAAAAACTAAAGTGTGGCAAACGCTGCGTGAGGAGGGGCTGTGTCCGTTTCACGTACAACGTGTACAAGCCCTTCAACCTGACGATTTTCCAGCAAGAGTGCGGTTTTGTGAGTGGTTGTTGCATCAACATGACAATAATCCGGACTTTTTGAAGTGCATATTGGTGACAGACGAATCTACGTTCACGCGTAATGGGGTGAATAACTTTCGCAACACTCATGTTTGGTTTTTCAACAAACATTTTCGGTGAATGTTTGGGCTGGCATGGTGAACGGTATGCTCATTGGACCATTTATTCTCCCAAATCGATTGGACGGGATGCAATACCTAGACTTTTTACGCAACATTTTGCCTTCCTTGTTAGAAGATGTGCCATTAAGTGTAAGACAATTAATGTGGTTTCTGCGTCTGCTCGGTAGCGCATCATCTGATTTCATTTTCTGTTGGAGCGGTATGATTTCGGGCAGAGACGTACTTAGCCCTTCTCGTCAACTGGAGAGTGAGTACTTTTTCCTTTATTTTTTTTTACTTGGTCGCCCTCGTTTCACTACACATTACCTTTGTTATTTCAAGGGTAGTTGTTTCTGAAAAGGAAAACCCCAACATGTATTCTGTGACAAAACAGAAACGTGAAACTCACTCAGACTCACTTGAAGAGCTATCGTCATTAATGTTTATGATAAATCTCTCTCAATTTTGTTGTCCAGCTCCCACATTGCTACCTCCACTTTCTCCTGAAGATGCTGCACACATTTTTGCCATCTTTCTGGTGTGACCCTCTGTATAATTCTAAACAGCTCTTGCATGTCAGAAAATTTAAATGTTGTATTGTGTGCAGCAACAAAATTCTTAACATCTGCCCATAAGGGCTCAATGGGGTTGAGCTCACAGTGGTAAGACGGCAAACGGAGTACTTTTTTGTGGTGCGCTTTGGCCATTTCATCTATGACATATTTATCATGTCTTGGTCTGTGTTTCACAATATCTAATAGTTGTAATTTCAGTAAGGAAGGGTCGAAAGTTATATTTTTGGAACGGAGCCAGCTCTGAATGTTTGATTTCCTAGAAGCTGAGGTTGGGATTTTTTCTATTTTGCGAGAATGATAGGGAGCATTATCCAAAACAACCACAGAATTGTCATCGAGACGTGGTAAAATGCCTGAAAACCACTTCTCGAATGCTTCCCCATTCATCTCTTCATGGTAGTCAGTGGTTTTTTTGACTCAAAAGACGATAAGCCGTCATCCACGAAGTCATCTAAACCCCCAATGTGGCAAATAATGAGCCTTTTTCCTTTGCCTAGAAAGATAAAATCCGCTAAGTACACATGCACGTCTTGTAGGTACGAAGATAGAGAGATATTGTTCGCAAAAATTGATACCGTGAACTACTTCGATCTATTTACCTGCTGGATTTTTCAATCCGGTCGACAGTCCATCTAGAAATGCCCTTCTGGATGAAGTCACAGTTTTGTCAACCCATACCTTCGGAGTAGTGTGCCCAGCGTTAATCCAGGTTTCGTCCAGGTAATAGACCTTCCTGTGCTGATCCCTGAATGATTTAATTTTGGTCAGGTACTCTCTCCTCCACAGAACAATTTCTTCTCTATCCATAAGTAAGCTGTTACGACCTCGTTTCTTCCATTCGAAATAAAGATGCTTCAAAAGTTTATGAATAGTCTATCGTTTGAAATTTGGTAACATAGCATCCTCGTTAACCTCCCGTAGTACTTTATCAACTGTCGGTATTTCGTTTCTGAAGAAGAACTCGTGCACTTTCCTCCGAATCGCATGCTTGCCAGCGTCATCCAACGATCTTATGATACTTTTGCGATTTTTACCCGTCATTGGCTTGGAAAAGGCATGCTTTTTCTTATGTTCGTTCAAAACATTGTACACTGTCGCTTGGCATACCCCAATTGTATCTGCCACTTTCAGAGCTATTTTCGGGTTAGTTGATGTTTCGTCTTCCTTCCGCTCCATCTTGAATGTATTCGATATGACGTCTTTCATGTCTACGCTAAGATGTCTTTTTTTTGATCGCTTTCTAGGAGGGCTAAGGGAGTAGCCTACAGCCTCGTCAGCAGTATTGTACTGGACATGTTCAGGATTGGTTCAAAACGAGGAATAACAATAACAAACAGAAACTTAACACTCAAATACACTTAACAACAACAACAGCAACAACCAAGGAAGGTGAATACGAAAACACGAGCACGCAGCGATACACGCGACGGTCGGTGGCCTGAATGCAACTCTGTCTGCCCTGCCCCTGCCCCGCGAATTATTCCGCCAGGCGACCGCTTGAAATTTAATGGCGAATTGACCAATAAGAGGCGCTGTCCCCACCTGTTACCGAGAGATCACGCGCTAACTCTTATTATTTACATCTCATCTTGAATTTGGATTCAGTTTAGAATCAATCAACTGGTCAAGAAAATGCAATCTCAAATGTATCATTAGTACCTACTCTCATTTTATTTGAGTTTTTCGATAAAAAACATTTATTAGTTTATTTAAACTTTTAAAGTTTATTAGAATTAAAATAAATGTCTTTGTTCCTATATAATGTGCGTTTTTTGTATTTATTGAAAAAGTACGAAAATATAATTTATAGTCCAGGGAGCCTCAACAAAAAAAAAAGGTTGGTAAACCCTGTTAAACAGACAGTGAACTAATATAATAGCTTCGCCTAAAATATTTCAACAGCTTTCCATCTGCTTGAACAAGGCAGATCTCTCTCGGTACAAAAATCCCCAAATTGGCTAATTAGAACGCAAATACCTTCTTTAAATCCGGACCGCAACGTCAGCGAGCTACTTGTCGAAAAACGAGAAGAATACCTCCAGCCAGGCCTCGTCATAAAAAACTCGGCGCGCGGCGATTCTTCTCATATTATCCCTTTTTAATAGTAATTAAAGTAGTCACAGGTCGTTAGACTAATTAAAGGCAGCTTGAAACGAAGAGTAGGGCGGATGCTCGATGGCGTGTTCTTAATGTTCTTACATCCGCAAACCCCGGGCGGGTAGCCGAAAAGTGTGCGGAGTTTAGTTGGGAAGCCCGAGCTGAACGTCTGGAGGGCGGGCGATCTGGCTTTCGCCTGCTTTAATAGTCCGGAATCTCATGTACAGACATCAACAATAATAGCTTGACGTTTCCCGCATTGTAGGGAAATTAAGAACAACTGGCAACCATGCAGTGCGGTTGTGTCGAGTAGCACCATGAAGCTTATAGACAGTGTCGCAATATTTATTTACTTATTATCATCAACAACAGATCAACCAATTATTTGTGGGAGAGCAGAAGCTTACATAGTACAAACATGGAGAAATATGACATTCAAGAAACTATACTAAGTGACATATAAATCCGAACACCCAGTTTAAATGGTTTTATTTTAATAAAAGTTGGTGAATGTAGAAGCTAGACTTTCTTTTCGGGCAATTGCAGTTAGAGTGCAAAGAAGTGTAGACACTGTGGTTAGGTGTTGTCAGGCATGGCTTCGAGAAGGCCGTACGCAAAGAGCAAGGGGCACTGGACGCCGCCGTAGAACAACAGACCGTGAAGATCGCCGCCTAAGATTATTGGCCTTAAGGGACCGTTTCTCCACTACCAGGCAAACGAATGGTTTGCAGAACACGGAAGACCTATTGGCATGCGAAGTGTTTACCGACGAATGAGAAGTTTTGGAAAGGAGGAATCCACAGTTTTTTGTTGAAAGACATGCTCATCACACTGTTGGAGTTATGGTTTGGGGTGCTATAGCTTATGGTTCCAGGTCATCTTTAATCTTCATCAGAGGTAACATGAACGCGCAGCGTTATACCCACGAAGTTCTAGAACCCCATCTTTTACCCTATCTTGACACCATGGCAGATCCAACTTTCCAACAAGATAATGCCCGACCACATGTTGCAAGAGTCACAATAGACTTCTTTCAACATAATGATGTCACATTGTTACCATGGCCACCAAGATCTCCCGACTTATCCCCAATTGAGCACGTGTGGGATATGATGGGTAGGAGATTGCTCAATTTGCAACGTCCTCCTCAGACTCTAGAAGCACTTCGAGAGGAGTTGGTGGTTGCCTGGAATGAGATACCACAGGAGGACATTGACCACCTGATCAGAAGCATGCCTAGGCGCGTTGGAGAATGCGTAGCACATCAGGGTGCATCCACACATTATTAAAGGTCAAAGGGCTTTAAAGCAGTGCAATCATTTTGAAATTTTTATCATTTACTTATTATGCTTCATTAAGTACTTATACAAAATTTTATTAAAATAAAACCACTTAAACTGGGTGTTCGGATTTATATGTCACTTAGTATATATCAGATTTGCAGAGAATCTCAATAGAAGTCGCATTCGTGTCAAATATATCAATTCTTTTTTGTACATTGTTGGTATAGACGACATATAAAACACGGACAATCGTTTTGGTTGTGAATAGCATTGGATAATAATATTAACGAGTGCATTTATACTGAGTGACTCGTTCAATATCTATTGTAAAAAGTAGTACTGTTGGCGCCATCTGTTGGGCGAGTCTCCTACTCGTCAGAGCTTCATAGCCGATGTCTACTTTTACGCGAACCACGACCGCACAAGCCGCATGGCGGCGTCTGTGAGGACTCGCCTTCTAGATCGACGCGAAGTGACCTCCAGTATTCCAGATGTCGCTTTGTGGTTCACCAGACCTTTCTCGAAGCAGCAATGGAGACTATATATAACTCGGCGTCCGGGAGATGGAAGCAGAGTACTGAATACGGTAGAGTAGCAGAGCGGAGTGGAGTCAAGAGCAACATAAGACTTAGTCAGACATTGGTTTTACCTTGATCTTTCTTTTTATCTTTTTTTCTTTGATTCAGTATGAGATTAATTGTGTTATTTGTTGCGTTGTTAGTTAAAGCCATGTATAGTTTTTGTTATCTAAAATCTCTCTGAGCCTGTTTTTTTTTTCATTCAATTATTTATTTTAATAATTTTCCGAAAGGTTGAGTAGGCTAGATATTTTCTAGACTCCGCCTTTTAAGGAGCATTATGTAAATATGTAATGTATTCCTTAATAAAGACCCATTACTATTATTATTATAAATAATGGTGTACATAAATGTTCTATCAAGTTAAATAAATTAGTGCATTTCCTTTTATTATTATTATTATTATGATAATTGAGATGAGCAGAGTACACAGTACTATAAGCTCATGCAGTAAATATAGTGTACGGATACGTAACACAAATACATCAAATAGAAAAAAATAAAAAAAATACAGTTCATAGCTATAAAGTTTGTACACTCCTCCAGCTATCATACTGCACTTTGAAGCTATTAACTGAAGTAGCACCAACCACACTTTCAGGTAAACTATTCCAGGTGTTGAGTATGCGGTTGGGAAGAAACCACTGTCGGACTGTTGTTTTAAATGGCTCCTTATGCAGTTTGAAGCTGTGTCCGCGTAGATTGCTGCGCGACAGATGGTATAGATGCATGAGGTTGGTGCCCATCAAACCATGAAGTATCCTGAACGTAACTATAAGATCGCCACGAAGTCTTCGCTCAGAGAAAGAGGTCAGGTTGAATAATTCAAGGCGATCTTCATAGCTTGGTCTTCGTGCTCCAAAAGGGATACGAGTAGCCCGACGCTGTACTGATTCGACGAGATTTCTATCGCGCAGAAGCACAGTGTCCCATACCGGGCCAGCGAATTCAAGAATTGGCCTCACGAATGCCTTGTAAATGTAGGCGCAAGTGTTGACATCGGATCCTTTGAAAGACCTCTCCAGCATATATAGAAGTTTCTTGGCTTTTGATGTAACGTGGTGAATATGCTCTGACCAGGAAAGACGATCGTTGACCACAACGCCCAGATCAGTGTGGCTCGAAACTGCTTCGATGTTGTGGTCAGAGATCTTGTATGTAAATCGCGGATTTGTCTTCCCGAGGTGAAGGACACAACACTTAGTTAGATTTAAGGGTAAAAGCCAACTGACTGACCATTGACAAACAATATCAAGATCTCGTTGAAGCATAGCAGAATTTACGACAGTATTGTAAATCTTGGTGTCGTCGGCATAAGCTGAACATGTGGAGGAAATCAATGCGGGCAGGTCACTTGTATACAGAAGGAACAGCACTGGCCCCAAGACAGAGCCTTGAGGAGTCCAGTGTTTTAATTTACACCCAAAAGAACCCAGAAAGACGCTACACTATGACGTTAATCCAAATTTATTCTGCGGTACATCCTCAACCGTCCTCCTCGCCCGGACTATTATTTTTTTGTAGCTGGGAAGCCTAACCAGGACTCCTGGCGAGTAGGCAATTCAGGATTTTCCTAGCTTTCGCCTCATACAAAGCGCTTATTCGGTAAATGAGCGGTCCTTAGATACTCCCTACTTTTAGCAAGACTTTCATTATTTTTTCCAGTTCTTTGTATACGGACCTATGTAACCTACTTCAGGATTTCAATGCAAGGCGTGTATAGTGGTATCATCTCATACACAGCATGCGACCAAAAGACTGGTTTAAATATACAGGGTTTGTCCGGAAAGTAATAGGACTCATTTACTTCCGCCATGACTGTACTTCGGAGCGTTCGCGCACCGACTGGATTCGGTAGAGGGCGTTCCTAGCTAACGAATGAGCGGCTGGTCAGATGTCTCCTACCTCTAAAGAGGACCTAAAAATGTCAGTAAATAAATACATTAATGATTTCCAAATTCCAAGTATTGCAACAAATATAGCACAAAACGTCGATGAACTTAATTTATGTACACAAAATTCTGATGCTAAATTTCGAATTTTTAATATGAACATAAGGAGTATAAAACACAACATTGATTACTTAAAAATACTACTCCACCAAATATGGTACAATTTTGATCTAATAGTTTTAACTGAAACGTGGCAAGTGGTTGATATTTCTTGCTTCAATCAGCAGGGATATGACACGCTGTATAACTTTGGCACTTATAACCAAAACGATGGAGTGATAGTTTTTGTAAGAAATAAACTGCAATATAATCATGATACATTCACTTTCACCGATGGAAACATAATGATCCAAATTAACCATAACAAAATTGAGGTATCTGCAATTTAGCGTCCGCCATGTTCAGAACCCCACGAGTTTTTAAAGAATATCGAATTTTTTTTTCAAAATCAAAATAAAGTTCATTTAAAGCAACATATTTTCTTGGAAGATGTCAATATAAATATTTTGGACGATGATCCCATCACAAATGAATATTGGAATATCCTATCAAGTAACGGATTTCTGTCCTATATAAACCTACCTACAAGGTCCATCAGTGGCACATGTATAGATCACTGCTTTGTGAAAGACCTATCCAACAAAATTACTTGTATACCAATAATCCTAGAAAGCGATATTACTGACCACTTCTCCACTATTTTACTGATATCTTCAAATGAAAAACATTCTAACATCCCTACCGTTAATAACAACCAGGAAAATTACAAATTTTTTGTCGACAATTCAAAACTAATATCAAATGTCAAACAAGAATCCTGGGAACAATTATACTCTATAAATAATATAGACAAAGCAACGGGACTGTTCATAGAGAAAATAAAAAAACTAACAGATATTAGTACCAATAAAGTAATAATTAGTCACAAAGAGAAAAGCAGAAATGCCTGGATTACCAAAGGATTAATAACATCGGCAATAGAAAAAGAAAGACTATATACTGTAATGAAACTAACGCCAACTACAGAGAATACCGACTGCTACAACCAATATAAAAATAAATTTATAGAGCTTGTAAGGCAAGCCAAACGAAAACATTACCTAAATAAATTGAATAATAACTTAAATGATCCTAAGCGGCTTTGGACAACTATTGATGAGATTACTGGGAAAACAAAATTTAAAGAGTGTGTCACTGAGTTAAATACAACATCGGGAACAGTATTAAAAAATACTCAACAGATATGCGATGAATTTGTACAATTCTTTACTGACATAGGCGAAAATTTAGCAAGTAATATACAAGCAAATGTACAAAATACTCAGCCTCCAAAAAGAACTTTGAACTCATTTATTTTGGATAAAGTCGAGCAATGTGAAGTATACACCACTGTTATGTCCTTAAAAAATCGGAAAAGTCCTGGGTTCGATGGTATTAAAAGCGAGCATTTGAAAATTATAGCCGAGGACATAACAGAACCACTCACTTACCTAATCAACAAATGCTTTGAATCTGGCATATATCCCTCAATTTTAAAAAAAGGTAATATAATACCGATACATAAATCAGGAACAAAAACAGATGTTAACAACTATAGACCAATATCAATAATATCCAGTGTAGCAAAGGTTTTTGAAAAAGTTTTATCTACTAGAATGATTCGATACCTCACAAAATTCAAAATTTTAAGTGAAAATCAATATGGATTTACAGAAGGGAAGGCTACATCGGACGCAATAACTAAAATTGTAAATCAAATACATCAAAATATTGATAACATAATCCCTTCAATCTGCATTTTTTGTTGATTTAAAGAAAGCTTTCGACACAGTTAATCACAAATTATTATTAGAAGCATTGGAGAGAATTGGTTTCAGAGGAAACGCGTACTCACTGATCGAAAGTTATTTGTCAAATCGCCCACAATCTGTGCAGATATCAGGATCATTTAGTAAAGAAATGTATATTAAGTGTGGTGTCCCACAAGGAACTGTCTTAGGTCCGCTGTTATTCAGTATATATTTAAATGATATTTTCCAAATTAATTGTGTTGGCAAAATAACTAGTTTTGCAGATGATTCTGCAATATTATATGAAGGAACTGACTGGTCTGATCTGAAAAATGTAATTGAAAATGATTTTATCAAAATTATTCGGTGGTTTAACAGTAGAAAATTAAGCATTAATTACTCTAAAACACATTTTTTACCATTTGGATCTTATGCTAGACATCTGCCAAATTACACAAATTTCTCCTTCAATATTAATGATCAAAAAATGCAAATTAATAGAGTGCCCAACATAAAAAACCTTGGAGTGGTCTTGGATCCTCACTTACGATGGGACATCCATGTCAATTATATTTTAAAGAAAGTTAGATTTGTATCCTACAAAATGAATATATTGACAGAAAAATATCTTCGAACATTATACCATGCACTGATTGAGCCTCATCTCACATATGGTATATTAGCATGGGGAGCTGCATGTTCCTCACATATCTATAATTTAGATGTTTTTCAAAAAAGTATTCTAAAAATGATATTTAAAAAACCGAAACTTTATCCCACTGAAAAATTATATGCAGATGTTCGAATGTATGATATAAGACAGCTTTATTTCTTACACAGTATCACTCACTACCATAAATTTGTAAACACCGACCAAAAAATTTAACATAATCATTATACCAGGTACAAAATTCGTGGCACAGTAGTTCCTCAACCGCATAAATCTATAATGCAGCGATCATATCTCTATTTAGCGCCTAAATTTTATGAAATTATACCTAAAGACTTAAAAGATTTACGTTTCGGAAATTGTTTCAAAAGAAATTTAAAAAAGTGGCTACATTCTATATCTAGGACTGAAATTCATAAACTCATAAATACGAACATCAACTAAATACATAATCTACTGTAGCTAATTTTTGACCTTTTTTGTCATTTGCATTCTACAGTTTCAACTTAAATTATTGGTCCATGTACAGGCGATGCCTTCTATTGGGCCTGTTTTGATTTTATATTTATTTACTCATATTGTTTGTTATCTTTCTACATTGAGTGAATAAATATTATTATTATTATTACTTGGAGAGTCGGGACAGGCATTTTCGCGCGACCTGTTTCTGTGAGTGGTGCAAGACGAAAATGCAGCGTTCGTTAGAGCAGATGTACGCGATTAAATTCTGTGTGAAACTCGGTAAATCTGCGACAGAGACATGTTGAACATGCGCCAGGTGTGCGCGAAGATGGTCCCAAAATGCTCACTGACGACCAGAAATTGCGGCGAGTGGAAGTGTGCCAAGAAAATTTGAACATGTGTGAAAGTGACCCCCAATTTTTGAATAACGTAATCACAGGTGACGAGTCGTGGATCTTTGAGTATGATCCCGAGACAAAGAGGCAATCTTCCGAGTGGCACACGACGGCGTCTCGCCCAAAAAAGGGAGGAATGAGCAAATCCAAAGTGAAAACGATGCTCATTGTCTTTTTTGACATCAAAGGCATCGTCCACCGTGAATTTGTTCCTCCTGGACAAACCGTCAACGCCAAGTTTTACATGGAAGTGCTCAGGAGACTCAAACGAGGGGTCAGTCGGGGCCGACAAGACATCGCAGCCGACTGGAGGTTGCACCACGACAACGCCACGGCTCAAACCGCCTTTCTTGTGAACAGCTACCTGACCAAGGCCGGCATCCCAACGCTTCCGCAGCCACCCAACAGCCCAGATGTGGCCCCCCGGACTTTTTTTGGTTCCTCGCCTGAAAAGACCGATGAAAGGCAAGCATTTTGAGACGACAGAGGGAATCCAAGCAGCTCTCAAGGCTATTCCGGAGAATGCCTTCAATGCTTGGAAATCGCGCTGGCAGCGCTGCATCGACGCAGAAGGAGCCTATTTTGAAAGTTGTTAAAGAATCGTAACGATTGGCTCAATAAATTTTTTTAAATCGACTCAGTCCTATTACTTTCCAGACAAACCCTGTAAATGTCTCCAGATTTTGCAATTATCTCGATTACTGCTCATACGTATATCCTGTCACTGCTGAAAATGACATCACTGAGAAGATCAAAAAGGGAATGTAATCTGTGGTACGTGAACCTTTAAGATCAGGATTTATAAGACGACAAGGTCTGTAAATTAAGTGATGAGACTGGCAACGTAGCGTTCGATCTGGCAATGTCTGAATGAAAAAGTTCCTGCTAGTACTGCTATTGTTCAAATTCATTGGATATAAAAGTAGCTCGATATTTCTTATGATAAAATGTAATAAGAGACAATATTTACAATGCAGAATTAAGAGATAGTTGCACGATAGATATGGATAAAATGCATTAATAATCGTTTTATAGATAGTAATATGTATGTACAGCAAGTCTTTGAGGTCGTCCTTGGGCGGCTGTACTCCGCGCATAACAGGTTCTACATCGTAAAAGTCACCGTCGCGTCGCATTTAAACCAAAGAAACTATAGTTGAACAGATTATTGCGGTATATTTGTAACGAAAGAAAGGAAAATCCCCAGGCAGGTATCCGCAAAGTTGGGACTTTCTTTATACGGCGTATAGATCTTGAAAAGGTAAGCATATACAGCAGACGCTCGATCATGTAAACTAATTTAATCCAAGTGTGGTTTACATTATCGAAATGTTTTCATTAGCGAACGTGATTTATATAATATTTGATTTATGAAAATAAACGTTTAATACATACTATTTATAACAAAATAAACAAATATCCTAACAGCGATAAGTATTTTTTTAATAAGAAGAAAAATAATTCACAATTTTTGTTTGCGTAAATTTGCGCTTAGCATTGTCTTCCAATGCCTGCGCCCGTAATTTACGAAGAACTAAAATATCCGTGTATGAAACTTCTTTTCTTTCAGCCCAATCTAAGGCTTGGTTAAAAACTTTTATAGCTTGCGCGTCAGTCACTACACTTCTGACTTCAATGAGATCGTTCTCATCATCCTCACTGTCCATATCCTCCTCCTTATCAGCATCATTCGTCTGCTTATCTTCATTCTATAAATTAATATCAGCAGGAGTACAAACAATGTTGGGATTCACTGTTTTCAATAAATCAACAACATCCAATGACACACTAATAACATTATCATTATTGGATCGCAAACGTTCTCTAATTATGCTTAAGGGGACATCGTCTTCTTCATCATCTTCATTATTGGTACAAAAGAGATTGTTCCAACATTTTTGAATAGTTTGCTGGTTAAGTTCATTCCAGGCCATATGTAAATCTAAAACAGCTTCTCGTAATGTTACTTTTTTTAAAGCCTCAGATAAGTTTTCAGGATCCTTTGATAAGACAGACGAAAGTAGAAACTTCCTATAGTATAGTTTGGTGAGTCTTATTATATTCTGGTCCATCGGTTGAATTAACGGTGTTACGTTGGGCGGCATGTACATGACGAAAATTGACCCATCCTTGCTCCTCAGTTGTTGCTCGGGAGGATGACTTGGTGCATTATCCATTAGTAACAACGCTTTTATTGGAAGCTTCTGTTGTTTTAGGAAACCTTTTACCTACAAATTGAAAACACATCTTCAAATTATGAATAGAGCATTTGTGATAATTGATTGTCATACCTGAGGGACAAAGCACCCGTGGAACCATTTCAGGAATATACTGCTAGTCATCCAAGCGGTTTTTGAACAGTCATAATCAACAGGGATATTAACATTTTTAAATGAGCGCGGATTTTTTGCTTTCCCAATTACCAGTGGCTTTATTTTGTGTGAACCATCAGCATTAGTGCAGGCTAGAAACGTTATTCGTTGTTTCTCCGGCTTTCTTCCCGGGGCAGATTTTTCAAATGATGCAGCATAGGTTTTCTCTGGTAACATTTTCCAATAAAGGCCACTTTCATCTGCGTTGTAAATTTGTTCCATTCTTAAATCTAGCTCGGTAATTGTTTTCATCAATTTTTCTTTGAATGGTTGCACTAATTGTGGTTGTGCTGATAATTTTTCACCAGATATAGACAGCAGTCGAATTCCATATCTTGTTTTGAATCGTTGCAGCCAGCCATCACTAGCTACGAAATTTTCAGTTTCTTTCAGTTTTTCATTTAACAGTCTCGCTCTCTGTTTAAGTACTTCGCTACTAACTCGGACATGATTTTCCCGTTTTAAAAACCACTTATACAGGGAATTTTCCATTTTAGGTCCCTTCGCATTTTTTTAAGTTTTTCTTTTTCCCGGACCTCCAAATGTATTGCACGTTCTTTGTAAAATTTGAGTTTTCATACGCTTAATTTTACAGATTGTTGCTTTCGATACTCCATATTTTTTTGCTAACTGTGTCACTCCCGCACCTAGTGCAACTTCGTCTATGATTTTCACTTTCTCACTCAACTTTAAACACTTTCTTTTATAGGATGTGGATGCCATAGTCGTAAAATATATTAACGCGTGCAATGTATTCACTTAAGTTTAAAAATGAAATGCATACGTACGTATAAACGCGCTGTTTCCGTGCGCCGAGAGTTGTTTACGTTATCGAGCGTACACGTTGTTTACGTTATCGCGCGTTCCGTTTGATCCTATAGAACGAAGTTTGTATTTACATTAGCGCAAGTTTTCATTATCCCGTCTTTACGTTATCGAGCGTCTGCTGTATGTCAAAGTCTTAAGACATCAAACTGAATCAAACCTAAAACAAACCTAATCCTTAATAGCGTAAGTAAACGAAGCATTTGGTTACCAAGCGGCTCGAAAAAACAAAATGGCACATTCGTACAGCCATACCCAACTTATCGACATGATTTTAATCAACGGTGAGTGTCTTCAAAATGCTACCCCGGCTTCGCGAGTCCATGCAGATCGCTTCCCCAGACGTTATGATTCGGGACCGCATACAATTGTGCAAAGGAACAGGAATATCAACGTGGGTACAGTGGGAGACCTAGGCCAGAAAGAGATTCGCTGTTCTGCCAGTTAGTTAAGGCTATCCTTTCATGCCATTCTAACCTCCATGGCTAACTTGAACGTCTGTGGTTCAGTGTGTTGTCATACCCGCGAATTGAACTCGCTGGTCGGCGCGGTTTTTCACTGGAACGATTAACAAATACGATCTCGGAAAAAGTCGTACTGCGACTGGTCATCGTCTTCACAACTGTCGCTTCGATTTAATTCCACCGCAAACCGAGAAGCGACTTGCCGGTTTGAAGGCAATGATCCATTAATGTCTATTTCTGCCAACGGATGAACTTAGTCATGCGACTAGCATGTGTTTCCTAAGCACAAGTCGTGTTGTAGCATGTTTTTTTTAATTTATTGACGTTAGGACGTAACGAGTCCATCCAGTCAGTACCAATATTAATAATAATAACAATAAGGAATCATAATGAAGACCTAACGAATTGGAAAATACTAGACGATACTTTTCAAACAAAATGGGCGCGTTAAGAGGGTTTCGACACAAAAACTAAAACACGCTTTTTAACAAATTTGACAATGATATGGAATATGGAAAAGTATATACTAAGTGACATATAAATTCGAACACCCAGTTTAAATGGTTTTATTTTAATAAAAGTTGCTGAATGTATTTATCTTACTGTAAATAACAAGTGAAAAAATTTTCAGCCTTATCAGTTGGACATTCCGGTTTTTATACTGCTTTTTCTTTAATTCACTGCCGCTCTAAAAATGAATATTTCAGCCGCAGTAAAGAATCAACGTTGGCGGATTTTGGTTCTTGACATCCTTTACGATCGGTTACGATGCCTAGAGTACGGAGACCTGTACGATTTCGTCAACTTAGTGAGTTTGATAGGGGCCGTATAGTGGGACTTCGGGAAGCTGGACTTTTTTTTCGGGCAATTGCAGTTAGAGTGCAAAGAAGTGTAGACACTGTGGTTAGGTGTTGTCAGGCATGGCTTCGAGAAGGCCGTACGCAAAGAGCAAGGGGCACTGGACGCCTCCGTAGAACAACAGACCGTGAAGATCGCCGCCTAAGATTATTGGCCTTAAGGGACCGTTTCTCCACTACCAGGTCCATTGCAAATGAATGGTTTGCAGAACACGGAAGACCTATTGGCATGCGAAGTGTTTACCGACGAATGAGAAGTTTTGGCTTGTTTTCATACCGCCCACACTGGGTCCTCCCTTTAACTCGAGAACACCGACGTAATCGCCTTGAGTGGTGCAGACAACGGTCACGCTGGGATCAGGAATGGAACAGTATTGTCTTTAGTGACGAGTCTCGATTTTGTTTAGGTATGCACGATGGTCGTGCCAGGGTTAGAAGGCGACGTGGTGAAAGGAGGAATCCACAGTTTTTTGTTGGAGTTATGGTTTGGGGTGCTATAGCTTATGGTTCCAGGTCACCTTTAATCTTCATCAGAGGTAACATGAACGCGCAGCGTTATATCCACGAAGTTCTAGAACCCCATCTTTTACCCTATCTTGGCACCCTGGCAGATCCAACTTTCCAACAAGATAATGCCCGACCACATGTTGCAAGAGTCACAATAGACTTCTTTCAACATAATGATGTCACATTGTGACCATGGCCACCAAGATCTCCCGACGTATCCCCAATTGAGCACGTGTGGGATATGATGGGTAGGAGATTGCTCAATTTGCAAAGTCCTCCTCAGACTCTAGAAGCACTTCGAGAGGAGTTGGTGGTTGCCTGGAATGAGATACCACAGGAGGACATTGACCACCTGATCAGAAGCATGCCTAGGCGCGTTGGAGAATGCGTAGCACATCAGGGTGCATCCACACATTATTAAAGGTCAAAGGGTTTTAAAGCAGTGCAATCATTTTGAAATTTATATCATTTACTTATTATGCTTCATTAAGTATTTATACAAAATTTTATTAAAATAAAACCATTTAAACTGGGTGTTCGGATTTATATGTCACTTAGTATAGCTACACATACCTGTTGAATTGTGCGGATTTGCAAGAATATAGAATATAAAATGTATTCCGACCAATTCCTCATCTCTCTTTACATCATAATACTAATCAGTTGTTATAAATTCATGGGTTAATAAATTTCTTCAAACCAATCAAAACAGTATGGTCGTCCCCATCCTAAAACACCGATATGTGTAAAACATGTTAGTCCCTACATCTCCGAGGTGCATAATGCAATTACTGTAGACATAGACCTAAAATTATTAGTAATTACTGAAAACTAAGAGCTAAAAAGAATTATAAATAGTGATAAAATATTGGTGGTTAAGGTTTTTGACTGGTGACTGGTGGGGATACAATATAGGGATGGCGACGATAGACGATACATTGATGTATCGAAAACATCGGTCGTAGAACATCGATCTTTACGCATCGATGGTTTCATGACGATATATCGATATCGAGAGGAATCATAAACATCCGTAACCGTATACCCCGAGTCTATCCTTAACTGTGCTACCATCTCTAAGCGAGGACAGGTAGCTTCGAAACTGAAAGGCCAGAAAGCTATTTAGGTGTTTAGTAGTATTTGAATATTATCATTACAGACGAGCACTGAGCCACTGAGTGGCCACTGAACACTGTAGTATTTTCTTCATTCTGTAGTTCCCCAAGGGATAGAATAAAATAGAGTGAAAACAGCGCGTTTAATGATTTTCAGTTCTCAGAGAAAGATTTTCCCCTGCCGGTCCTTGACATCGTTTCGGAATAAGAAATTATGGAAACGCTATCAATATAAAAATGAATGCACAAAGCCTACTTATCTATTTCAGACAAAAACAACTGCCACATAAAGATTGTCACCTTGACATCATTCTGCAATCTGTCAAAGTAGTGATGGGCGTACCTGCTGCACGGTATACGGTATCGATATTCGATAACATATTTTTCTTTCTACCATGAATGCGTGGAAATTACAAAATAACGAGAGATCTAAAATAAGGAGTTATTGAAGGCCTGAAATAGCCAGGCGCTAATAATTCCTGGCAGTATTTGAATATCTAAGCAGGCACAGTAAAACAAAAATAAGACTTGGAATTAATAAAGTTTATTTCGACAGTTGGCAGAGTTTGCTCCACTGGGACGAAGTGTTGACGGATCCCACAGAATTATGTGTCACTTGTCGATATGGTTAGTTTTAAAATATCAGGAGATAATCAGCTGTTATTCACATCAGTGTATATGTTTTGTGATTCAAATAACGTCTAATATAAATATGACCCAGGATATGTACTCAGTGAAAAAAGAAAAATATTGCAAATTTCTAGTTTTTCTGTAGGTTTTAGGTTTGCTGGTAGCTCTACGGTATATATTTGGGTATTTCTTAATCGCTATGAATATACTGTGGATGTTTGTTAAGTTCCTGAACAACGAAAAATATTCAACTTTATGGATGTATGGATATTAAAAAACCAGAATGGTTTTGTGGGAATTTCAATCTGAGGTGCCATAATGGTTCTGATGAACGGCAAGTAAATGAATGAATGTTTGAAAACGAGCAATATCTATGAACTTTTTGGTAGAGCCAGTCATCAAGTAGGTTCTTACAGTATATTCAGATAACAGATATACCGGATGTAAACAAAAGGTTCGGGTGATTTTCACGCTAACGCCGCCGTCTCGACGTAAAACAGGAGCCCTCATTGGTCAATTCGCAATTAAATGCCTATGCCGAGCGGCAGAGCAGTCGTATCAAGGCAGAGTCGCATTCAGGTTCAGACGTGTTACGTATGTCGTGTGCATCATTGCAATTTGATATTTCTTTGGACGTTTTCGTTTGTTATCTTATTAAGTTGTTGAGTTTGTCGTTGTTATTGTTATACCTTGTTATTGATTGTTATTGTTATCAACTGCTTGCGCAAAATGCCCAGTAGTACAGATACTGCCGATGAAGTTGTAAACTCCTGTAGTCCACCTAGGAAACGCTCTAAAAAAAGACACGTGAGTGCAGAAATGAAAGAGGTCATTTTGAACATATATAAGATCGAGCGCGAGGAGAACGAGGCATCAACCATCAAAGAAATTGTTGTGAAGGTTTCTCACAAAGTTGGGGTGTGTCGCGCATCAGTGTTTAATGTGTTAAGACAATACAAAAAAAATCACACCTTTTCTGAGCCAATGACCAGTAAACATCGCAAAAGTATTGTTAAATCATTGGATGAAGCTGATAAGCATGCGATTAGGAGGAAAGTGCACGAATTCTTCTTTAGGAATGAAATACCTACTATAGATAAAGTACTGCAGGAGGTAAATGGAGATACAACGTTGCCAAATTTCAAACGATCAACTTTCCATGCGTTACTGAAGCATTTAAATTTCAAATGGAAAAAACGGGGTCGTAATAGTTTACTACTGGATAGAGAAGAAATTGTGCTATGGAGGAGGGATTATTTAACAAAAATTGGGAAATATAGAAATCAAAACAGGAAGATTTATTACCTTGATGAAACGTGGGTAAACGCAGGACACACTACAAGTATGTTAAAGTATGGGTTGATGATTCTGTAACTTCATCCAGGAGGGCCTTTCTAGATGGACTGTCCACTGGATTAAAAAATCCAGCAGGTAAATACGAGTAATAGACAACAATCGGATGTTTTTCAAACCTTGGGAACAAGGTTCTAAACATTAATTCCAGGGGGCGGATAAAACATATTACAAGTAACAAAACTTTTATAACTTTCGATAAACTGCGTGGATGTTTTATTGTCATTTTCATTTGTTAGAACTTTTTTAAGCCATGTTTTTATGTGTTTTCGATATTTCAATAATTTTTTAATATAATCTTAAAATATGTCGAATATTATAAACTTAAATAACTTACTAAGTTTTATATTGTGTACCGTTCCTAATATTTCTAATCATTTTAATTCATACTTTAAGCTTTATAAAGTTATAATTTGTTAATATTAATATTTGCGTGTATTTCAGGTTCCTGATCATTCATTTTTTAGAGGTTTATAACTTTAAATTAAATTGCGAAGCGCTGAGTAATCATACGACGTTCAATACTCTTTCTTTCAATATGACTAAATAATCCCAATTATAGCAATCTGATACTTATGTCTCAATGTTTTTTCGCTGAATGTGATGAAAACATTTGAAAAAGGTTCGCTTATTGAAATAAATCTACACCAGTTAGTACTTCGATTTCCAGGTAAAGGGAAAAGGCTCATTATCTGCCATATTGGCAGTGAGGATGGATTTGTTGTTGACGGTCTGTGGTGCTTTGAGTCTAAGAAAACTGGAGATTACCACGAGGAAATGAATGGCGAATCGTTTGAACAGTGGTTTTCAAAAATTTTACCGAACTTAGAGGAAAACGCAGTAATTGTGTTGGATAATGCGCCTTATCATTCTCGAAGAATGGAGAAGGTCCCAACAACGGCTTCAAGGAAAGTTGATGTTCAAAATTGGCTCCGCTCGAAAAATATCAACTTTGAAGAAGCAATGCTGAAAGTACAATTATTAAGAATTGTCAAGGATCACAAGGCGGAATATCAAAAATACGCCATTGACGAAATGGCAGCAGTAAAAATAAAACTGTGCTCCGTTTACCTCCATACCATTGCGAGCTCAATCCCATTGAGCTCATATGGGCAGAGGTTAAAAATTATATAGCTAAGCACAATACAACTTTTAAATTTTGTGACCTCAAAGGACTTTTCAAAGAAGCACTAGAATTAATAACAGCGCAAAAATGGGAAAACTGTATTAAGCACGTGAAAGACAAAGTTGAAAAGAGAATGTGGGAACTGGACAATATTTTAGAGGAACAAGTCGAGCCATTCATTATTGACGTTGGGGCTTTAGGCAGTAGCGATGATGAAAGCTCATCAAGCTCATCTTTCCGATAAAAGATGTCGTTCATCAAATTCGGTAAGTTATAAGTAATTATAAAGCTACTGTATTTTTTAATTAATTATCGACATTTTTGAACCCATTTTGGCAAAACCTATTCAAGAATCTACTTTCTGACAATGTTCAACCATGCACATTTTTTTTACGTTTTGAACGTTTTAATTTGGTTACATATTTACCTAGAAATCAAAAAATATACTAATCAATATTCTAAAAGCAATTTTAAGAGATATACGATTATTTTTAATTTAGGCTAATTTAAACGCCATTTTGAGATTATATTCGACTGTATTTCACCAAACATCAGACGGCATCCGAAGCTGGAAATCGAAGCGAAAATTTTGAAACCCTTATGTATATTTACATCATTATATATTTCTTACCCCACCCCCACATGATCCTATATAAATCACCAATCGTATACACATCGAATTGTGCTAATTTACTACAAAGTTACGCAAAGCAGCATCTACTATCTAAAATATGTACTGCGTGACTCTTAATACGTCCCTGCCGAATGTTACAGCGTTCGATGATCACGTGGTCTTGTTTATGTCCGGTCTATCTCTTATCTGAATATACTGTAATGGCTATCTGCAAGAGGTTTATAGGAAAAAACACCCAGTATCACATATCAATTGAAGAAAATAATATAAACATGAATAAAAAATCAACAATACTAATTAAAATATGAATTTAATTCAAAATCAAACATTTCTTAAAATTTTGACTGAATTATATGTAATTTCTTAATATTCAATAAGCTGGTAATGTTTCAATGACAAGTTGTCATCTCATACTTTGACAGTATTTTGTTTTCAACATTTCACAGCTATTGGTTGCTAAAATTTGTTGATTGGAACTTGAAGCTCATTCGCTGTATCTGACGGTCTGTTACCGTATAGGTGGAGAATAACGGACTGTTGTTGGTTAAATTGGCCCTTAGTTGGCCATTCTGTGTTCAGAAATAAGAATGTCGAAATCTCGTCGAAATTTATTATCATTATACTACAGACTGCGGTACAAAAGGTATTATATTTTCCTACCCTGTACGCATGGCTGCTCTTTTACAAATTCATCCCAAGATGAATAAACCCACTCGAAAACGAAAGAAATACGAAACCATTTAACATTCAGCACCTGCATTCCATCACAATAGTCGGGATTGACTCTTGACGTCCTCAAGTATGCTTTAATAGACCCATATGCGCATTTGAAAACTGCATTTCATTCATAAGGTCCAGGTTGAATGTCTGACAATGCATCGGATTCAGTCAAGTATAAACCGTAAGTAAATAAGAATGTTGGGATATCTGTATTTGCGATATAATGGAGTGCAGTGGCAGCATGCTATTGTCCAGTCAACGGAGGTAAAAACTTCAAGAGAAAACCTAATATTTAATTGTGTAGTACTAGAACTGATGTAAAATAAATTTGTGCATTATTTTTTACTTCATATGCCACTCGCCAGGAAGTATTGTAATCGCAAAAAATGTCGGCCTGGTAGTCCTTGGCCTGTCTATAATTTGGCAAGGTGTATCTGAAGTCACTTGAAATAGCATAAAAACCTTTGGTCGGCGCGTCCTTTGTAATTTCATGACGTATCATAGGCGTGCGGCATTTATTTAGAACGATAATAATAATGTTTTTATATCACAATAAATGAATTTTACTATCTTCTTATTTTTTTGATTTGGGATAAAAAATACTTATATTGGGAGTTTAATTTATGTTGACTGAAAGTTAAGAAATGGAAACATTACAGAATTCCAACGTTTGACATAGGCAAATATTTACATAGCAGGTAGGTATATAAAAAGGTATATAAAGACTTACATTATAGGTATTTATATATCATCCTCGCCTTCGGAGCTGTCGCTAGAGTCATCTTGTAGAGGAATTACAACGGGATTTACAGGAGGCAAAACACAATATTCATTTTCTTTTTCAATAATATACCTAGAACACTGCTTCCATAGGTCTGTGGCAGCAATATGAGATACTGCATCTCTTATTGTGGCCAATAGCGATTCACTTAATTGAGGGGTCTGATTATGTTTTCTTACTTTTTTTTTTAAAGCAGCCCAGACCAACTCAATCGGGTTAAAAATGCAGTAACAGGGAGGTAGACGTAATACTTCATGGCCATTTTGCTGAAGCAGATTGTCAACAACATACTCTTTTTCAAATTTTTGTCATTTAATAAGATCCAATAATATGGCTTTGGTTGATTTTTGTGGTATTTCCATTCCCTTATCCTTCATAAAATCAATAATGTCTTGTTTTTTGTGCCTGTATTCGGAATTTTGTTTTTCTGTCGGGAATGGTATGGCGCATTGTCCATAATAATCACTGAATTTGGGGAAATGTTTGGTATTAACTGCTGCTCTATCCACTTTTCAAATAAGTCGGAGGTCATGTCCTCATGATAGTCGGCACATGATTCTTTGATATTTTTGGCAGATAACAGCAAGGCATTAGGAATAAATCCATTTTCACTGCCAGCATGGAGAATAATGATTCGTTTTCCACGGTTGCATGGTGCATTTAAAATGCACTTGTTGCTGTCGTCAACCCAGCCGTACTGCACAACATCATGGGTATCATACCACGTTTCATCCAGGTAAATCAGATTTCTTTTCTGCTCTCTATAGATTTTAACTTTGTGCAAAAATTCTTGGCGCAATTCAACGATTCGAGACGACTCCATAATCACCATTCTTTTATCTAATTTTTTGTATTGAAAACCACACAGTTTTACAATACAGTGCAGTGAGTCTAAGCATTTGTAATTATAAAAATCTTCAGGATAATCTTTTAATTTATCCCGTATCATTTCCAACGTGGGCACCAAATTTTCTTTATAAAATCCGTATATTATACGACGAATATCTTCCTGAAAACCCACGTCTATTCTTTTCAATTTTTGCCCTATGCGCTTTCTGTGGAAGGAATGGTTGACTACATCTCCCCTTTTTATAACCCGATAAATGGTAGACCGACTGATTTTTGTCAGGATACAAATTTTGTTTAAAATTTGATTTTGCGAGGAATCTGGATTTTCGTTTTTCAGACAATCATACATATTTAGGATTACTCTTTGGGTCTGTTCCTCTAAATCTTTATGAAAGAATTCAGCCTGCACAGGTTCATCAACCATCTCCTCGTGGCTTGGAGCATTTTCCCAAGGTCTCCAAAGAACCATATTTAGGACACACAAGAACAATCAACACAACAATTAAATCAACAAGTAAACTGAGTATTCAAAAGTCAAAAACACACAAACTAATAAAATCTATGAAAAAACACGGACAGACTAAAGAAAACACGTTTATTCACCGCTACACGGCACTGGCTAAACTGTTTCAATTTTCAGTAGCCACCTGCACTTGTTCCGAGCTCTGAAATACACGCTTTCTCATTGGCTATGTCCACGCATAGGCGTGCTTTACTCCACGTGGACCGGTGAAACTGCCTTTGATCTCTTATACGGGGGATATTTGCTGCGAAATTTGGCGATTTTTGCAGCAACAGAGTGTGTTAGATATAGATATATAAAACGCACCCGGTATTTCACAGTGTTTCAAGTGACTTCAGATAAAGTTTTTTTTTTATACCTCTCGGATTTTGATGAAATTTTCACACAAGGTTACTACAATTCCAAAGCTTCATAGTCCTTGAAAATCGATCCAGCAGCGGCAACAAAAAAAAAATCCCTCAGACTTCGTTTTTCGACGTCTCAGGGCCCCTGATCGTTTTCTGAAAAGTTTTTGCAGGGGCTAAAAATTGAATGTAGGGGTCGTGGGGCACATATTAATTTTTTGGTGCTGGCATTTATACGTTTCCAACCCCGGTATTTCCACGCATCTATTAGACGTATTTCGTAAATTTGCCATTAGTTTTTCGTTTGAGATGCTCGCGCCATCTGTTTTGTTTACTACGAAGTCTGTAGTCCATACAATAACTCGTAACACTGCTTTTATTTCTGACCTACCCTTAAGAAAATCTACTTCGAATTACGCTCTTTCTGCAGCGGTTCTGGTTCTGGTTGACCTTGAGTGATATAATAAATAATAGTTCAAAAAACTAAAAAAAAAACAAGCTTTTATAGCCTACCGAACTGAAAAGTAGAAAATAATTTTTACAGTAGTAGATAGTCGAACTCCGAATTAAATTATTATGTTAATAACTTAAATTTTATTATAATTTTATTTTGAGGTCATTCATTATGATTGATTGTTCGACTATATACTACTATACAGGGCGTTTAAGTTTATTGTTGCATAACTTTAAGATTCGATAGAACTTTTAAAATTATTGCACAAAGTCTATATAAACATGGGTCGAACAATGCGTGGCTTCCGAAATACAGGGTGTTTAAATTTACTTTCTAAAATAGTTTTTTTTAAATATTTCGAACAATATTTGATGTATAACAGTGAAAATTGGTATACATGGGTTTTTTGGTACGACAAAACGAACCATGGGCATAGTTTTACTGTAGCCGCTAGAGGGCGCTCTCTACTGTGCCTGTAGTGTATTAAAATAACCGAAAAAATTTTCTTAGTGCAATTTTTTGCTTTTTGAATAAAAAAACTGATTCTTCGCACTTTTCAACATAAAGAAGCTCTCTTGTGAATTTTCGCTATAGTTAGCCGTTTTTGAGAGAGTAAATTTAAACACCCTGTATTTCGGAAGCCACGCATTTTCCGACCCATGTTTATATAGACTTTATGTATTAATTTTAAAAGTTCTATCGAATCTTAAAGTTATGCAACAATAAACTGAAACACCCTGTATATACATACATACAAGCCAAGCTAGTAAAAGTGTGTTAAACATGACAGAATTCAATTGAAATGTTGTCATTTTTATGTCACTCAGGGTCAACCGGAATCAGAACCGCTGCGAAAATAACTTGAGTCAAGTTACGTCAGAAGTGTGCTATTCGTAAGCATTATACTATTTTTCACGAGTATCGCTGGACAATGTCAAAAAATAACAGCTGATCATGCATGCAAAAAGCAAATCATTTTTTAGCGGTTGCGGTTCTGGTTGGCCTTGAGTGAATTTGAATGGATATTCTCAAAAAAAAATGCTTGAGCAATGCAAAACTGGCTTTGGTCCGCGATAGATACCAGTGAAAAATACTGTAAATGGACGGCTGTAAATTTACAGTTTTTTGAATAATATTCTACAGTTTTTTTCAAGGTCATATACAGTTTTTCTCTCGGATGGGGTCGGCGACGCTGCACAAAGGGTCCCGGTCCCCCGCCTTAAGCGCACTCCATGTGGTGTCCATTCTGGTCGACGACCCATGCAGACGAAACGCGCGATGGGCAGACGAGGACGTTGATGCTGATCTCGGATGCCATAACGGCATTCCATGCAGCACAAGGACCGACTATTCAAAGATGACTCATACATCGACCAATCGATTTCTGTTATAAATAGAATGTCGAACATGTGCTTATGGTAGCAACTGTTTTTGCTCTATGAATCGTTACGATTTAATGTTGACACGCTCTGTATAACTATAAAGTCTGAAGAAGCTATTACATATATCGGAATATACATGGATCAACATTTAAACACGTAATTATTGTAATTGCGAACATTTTCGAGAATGAGATATTATGTCTTTTGGAAGTTATTTGACATGTGCATCATAAAAAAACCATGTCACTCATTTCCATCGGTCTGTCTTATAACCGCCTGTAACTTGTAATCGTTCCGATTTAAAAAGACATTTTTATATAATGTTACTAATATGCCAGGGTCGCAAAAGCTTTTGAAAACCTGTCTAGTCAAAAGCTTATAATGAAATACGTAACAATCGCACAAACTAAAAAAACGGGGGTGGAGGTTTTAGGGGGGGGGGTAGGGTTTTCATCAATTCTTTATTTATCTATTAAAAAGACATTGACTACTTCCATCACTCGTGTGATAGCTTAATAACAAAAAATAGTTAATCTTCCGCTACGAATCTGTTCAGATACTTTGTTTACACAATGCGTGTGTTAATTTGATGTCAACTTACCTCAAGTAGCGTGCTTTTTGAAGTATATGAACCTATCATTCAATACCTCAGTCTGATATAATTAATTGATGGAAAACTAATAACACTGATCAACAGCCAAAAAATACCCTAAATAAAATCAACAAAATATTACTATTTTTAATGTGCTAAAACCGGAATGAAACTTATTTTTTCAATATTAGTTCAAGTTTTAGAGATACGGTAATTATATGTGTTCCTGCTGTGACAGTGTTAATATACTGTAATTCACAAGAATGCACGTGCTACATTTTTATATTCGGCAAGGAAAGATGATGTAATTGGCATGATTGTGTTACGTTATACATACGTGTACATTATATTGTTTTATATTAGCCATTTTTTCCTCAGTTGGCTGACAGCGTTCATGCAAGATGTCTCGAAAGTGTGTAAACAATCCAGATCAGTTTTGTTACGTGTGTGGTGATGTGACTTTTGCGTCTCAGAGACGGTCTATTACTCCACTAATAACAAAGGCATATCAGCTTTATTTCGGTTGTAAACTAGGTGATCAAGACAAACAGTGGGCACCCCACATCTGCTGTAATACATGCGCTTCAAGTCTGAGGAGCTGGTTAAATGGCAAAAAACGGTCTATGTGCTTTGCTGTCCCGATGGTTTGGAGAGAGCCTACAAATCATATTAATGATTGTTACTTTTGCATGGTACCTTGTGTTGGACAAGCCACAGGTATGTCCAAGAAAAAAAATCGGTTATTAACTACCCAAACATACCACCTTCGATGAGACCTGTGCCTCACAGTGACGAAAATCCTATTCCAAAACCCCCAGAATCCTACACTTGCGAATCAGGAAACGAATCAGATCATGGTGATCGAGTGATTCGTCAGGAAGAAGATATGCCATCAACGTCAAGAGATGCTGATTTTATACCGAGCACGTCATGCTACCAACCGCACAAAATAACACAGTCAGAATTAAATGATCTTGTAAGAGATTTAGAACTTCCAAAATGTAAGGCAGAGTTACTTGGATCAAGACTGCAGCAGTGGAACTTGTTAGAAGACGATGTTTCGGTATGTGTTTTTCGTAAACGCCTCAAAGACTTAGAACCATTTTTCAATATGGAGAATTACTTGGTTTTCTGCAGTAACATTAACGGCTTACTGGCGGCTTTAAATGTAAACTATAATCCAGAAGAATGGAGATTGTTTATAGACAGTTCAACATTGAGTTTATAGTGATTCTTATAACTATATGAATCTTGTTACTTTTTTTAATATATCCTTAAAAATAAAAAGTTTTTTTTCTAAACCGCAACTAATTTTTTTATTTCATTGTCATTTTTGGGTTCAGCGCCCCAAAATTAACAAAGAAGTGCACTTTTCCCACAAGATACAATTAAAAAACTAAAATTTGTTGTCCAGTGTAATCATAGATCAAGTATCGTACACGGTCTGTGACGAAACTGATATTTTAAACTTTTTTAAATAGAATATAATTACAATGTCACGTTGCCACCATCAAAATAACTTCCAATACTGGAATAGTCTTCAGCTGGTCAGTTACAGCCGTTTGAATGCTTTCGACTGTCTCAAAATGAGTTCCTTTGAGGTGATTCTTCATCTTCGGGAAGAGAAAAAAGTCACAAGGACTCAAGTCAGGTGAGTGAGGAGGCTGAGCAGCCACAGGCATGTTTTTACTGGCCAAAAACTCGTTTATTGACATAGATGTGTGACAAGTAGCATTATCGTGATACAACACCCAGTTGTTCTTGGTGTGCGTCAAATTTAACTCTTTCTCGATCGTTCACCGACGATATGAACACACAAGATCCCGGATTCTGTCGATATTTGAATCGGTTTTTGAAGATGAAGGTCCCTTTCGTGGTTCATCTTCAATCCAACGTTTCCCGTCCGAAAATGCCTTAAACTATATAACTATACACTATCTCCTCTTTAGTAAGAGTTGCCCTTACACTGTGCCCAAGCCTGACCTGATAGCACACCGTTGCTTAAAATCGATGTCGCTCATTTTTAGATCAAAACAGAAAAAAATGTTTCACAAAGAAAAGACGCTACGGGAAACCAAATGACTCGAGCGAGTTCAAACTTGTACTGAAGGCGGGTCACATGTTCCTTCCAGTGTTGCCATCACTTAAATTACAGACCTCGTATGAGGCAACTATAAAAAACACATAAATATGCAAAATACATCTGTCTGTCAATGCACAAAATTATATAATCAAATATGTAAATCGATAGAAAATTAATATTTTTCTCCTGATTATACGTGGTTATGGCATTCCAATGAGGTAGCGCTGCCAGTAGTTAATCGAAGCGGCAGGTATTAAACTAGACGACTATAATTAAGCGGCACGCAAGTGGCTTCCGTTCACATTCAAACGTTAGTTACTGCTTCAGTAGCCGTCTGGCTCTTTTTCCCAATCTATATTTAAATGCACCTTACCATCAGTCATATGAGCGCAAGCGTGTATTAATGTACGTTAATACAGGGTGATTAATTATTCTGAGGGTAACGAGAGAGCGGATGTCTTTAGGATGCTTGATTAATACGATTCAAAAACATAATTTACCATGGCGTGGAAAAATAATAATATACTAAGTGACATATAATTCCGAACACCCAGTTTAAATGGTTTCATTTTAATAAAATTTTGTATAAGTACTTAATGAAGCATAATAAGTAAATGATAAAAATTTCAAAATGATTGCACTGCTTTAAAGCCCTTTGACCTTTAATAATGTGTGGATGCACCCTGATGTGCTACGCATTCTCCAACGCGCCTAGGCATGCTTCTGATCAGGTGGTCAATGTCCTCCTGTGGTATCTCATTCCAGGCAACCACCAACTCCTCTCGAAGTGCTTCTCCTACCCATCATATGCCACACGTGCTCAATTGGGGATAAGTCGGGAGATCTTGGTGGCCATGGTAACAATGGGACATCATTACGTTGAAAGAAGTCTATTGTGACTCTTGCAACATGTAGTCGGGCATTATCTTGTTGGAAAATTGGATCTGCCAGGGTGTCAAGATAGGGTAGAAGATGGGGTTCTAGAACTTCGTGGATATAACGCTGCGTGTTCATGTTACCTCTGATGAAGATTAAAGGTGACCTGGAACCATAAGCTATAGCACCCCAAACCATAACTCCGACAGTGTGATGAACATGTCTTTCAACAAAAAACTGTGGATTCCTCCTTTCACCACGTCGCCTTCTAACCCTGACACGACCATCGTGCATGCCTAAACAAAATCGAGACTGGTCACTAAAGATAATACTGTTCCATTCCTGATCTCAGAGTGACCGTTGTCTGCACCACTCAAGGCGATTACGTCGGTGTTCTCGAGTTAAAGGGAGGACCCAGTGTGGCCGGTATGACAACAAGCCAAAACTTCTCATTCGTCGGTAAACACTTCGCATGCCAATAGGTCTTCGGTGTTCTGCAAACCATTCATTTGCAATGGACCTGGTAGTGGAGAAACGGTCCCTTAAGGCCAATAATCTTAGGCGGCGATCTTCACGGTCTGTTGTTCTACGGCGGCGTCCAGTGCCCCTTGCTCTTTGCGTACGGCCTTCTCGAAGCCATGCCTGACAACACCTAACCACAGTGTCTACACTTCTTTGCACTCTAACTGCAATTGCCCGAAAAGAAAGTCCAGCTTCCCGAAGTCCCACTATACGGCCCCTATCAAACTCACTAAGTTGACGAAATCGTACAGGTCTCCGTACTCTAGGCATCGTAACCGATCCGTCAAGAACCAAAATCCGCCAACGTTGATTCTTTACTGCTGCTGAAATATTCATTTTTAGAGCGTTAGTGAATTAAAAAAAAGCAGTATAAAAACCGGAATGTCCAACTGATAAGGCTGAACATTTTTTCACTTGTTATTTACAGTAAGATAAATACATTCACCAAATTTCATTAAAATAAAACCATTTAAACTGGGAAAAGTCCTGGGTTCGATGGTATTAAAAGCGAGCATTTGAAAATTATAGCCGAGGACATAACAGAACCACTCACTCACCTAATCAACAAATGCTTTGAATCTGGCATATATCCCTCAATTTTAAAAAAGTAATATAATACCGATACATAAATCAGGAACAAAAACAGATGTTAACAACTATAGACCAATATCAATAATATCCAGTGTAGCAAAGGTTTTTGAAAAAGTTTTATCTGCTAGAATGATTCGATACCTCACAAAATTCAAAATTTTAAGTGAAAATCAATATGGATTTAAAGAAGGGAAGGCTACATCGGACGCAATAACTAAAATTGTAAATCAAATACATCAAAATATTGATAACAGAATCCTTTCAATCTGCATTTTTGTTGATTTAAAGAAAGCTTTCGACACAGTTAATCACAAATTATTATTAGAAGCATTGGAGAGAATTGGTTTCAGAGGAAACGCGTACTCACTGATCGAAAGTTATTTGTCAAATCGCCCACAATCTGCGCAGATATCAGGATCATTTAGTAAAGAAATGTATATTAAGTGTGGTTTTCTTATACTGTACTGAATAACAGCTTATTCAATATATATTTAAATGATATTTTCCAAATTAATTGTGTTGGCAAAATAACTAGTTTTGCAGATGATACTGCAATATTATATGAAGGCACTGACTGGTCTGATCTGAAAAATGTAATTGAAAATGATTTTATCAAAATTATTCGGTGGTTTAACAGTAGAAAATTAAGCATTAACTACTCTAAAACACATTTTTTACCATTTGGATCTTATGCTAGACATCTGCCAAATTACGCAAATTTCTCCTTCAATATTAATGATCAAAAAATGCAAATTAATAGAGTGCCCAACATAAAATACCTTGGAGTAGTCTTGGATCCTCACTTACGATGGGACATCCATGTCAATTATATTTTAAAGAAAGTTAGATTTGTATCCTACAAAATTAAATACCTTGGGAATATATTGACAGAAAAATATCTTCGAACATTATACCATGCACTGATTGAGCCTCATCTCACATATGGTATATTAGCATGGGGAGCTGCATGTTCCTCACATATCTATAATTTAGATGTTTTTCAAAAAAGTATTCTAAAAATGATATTTAAAAAACCGAAACTTTATCCCACTGAAAAATTATACGCAGATGTTCGAATGTATGATATAAGACAGCTTTATTTCTTAGACAGTATTACTCACTACCATAAATTTGTAAACACCGACCAAAAAATTAAACATAATCATTATACCAGGAACAAAATTCGTGGCACAGTAGTTCCTCAACCGCATAAATCTATAATGCAGCGATCATATCTCTATTTAGCGCCTAAATTTTATGAAATTATACCCTAAAGACTTAAAAGATTTACGTTTCGGAAATTGTTTCAAAAGAAATTTAAAAAAGTGGCTACATTCTATATCTAGGACTGAAATTCATAAACTCATAAATACGAACATCAACTAAATACATAATCTACTGTAGCTAATTTTTGTCCTTTTTTGTCATTTGCATTCTACAGTTTCAACTTAAATTATTGGTCCATGTACAGGCGATGCCTTCTATTGGGCCTGTTTTGATTTTATATTTATTTACTCATATTGTTTGTTATCTTTGTACATTGAGTGAATAAATATTATTATTATTATTATATGTCACTCAGTATAATTAGCTTCAAGGTGATATGGATAGTTGACGCGGCATACATACATCATCACCCCTGTTTTTAAAGTAAACGTAAAAACACTTCAACATAACAAATCTGTCTTTACGGCACCAGTTGTCATACCCTGAAATGTTGCATTCATATCGCCAGCTCATAGTATAAGAAAATCAGCATCAATAACTCCAGAAATATCATTTAAAAACATAATAAATAAGAGAGGTCCCAAGTTAGATCCTTGAGGGACACCAGACATAAAAGGGTATCCGCTTGACTTACGTCCATTGCACACCACATACTCTTTCCTATCAAATAAATAAGATTTGAAAAGAGACGCACTGAATCTGAAAGACCAAATCGAGATTACTTATTGCGAAGGATGTTATGTCAAACGCTTTAGAGAAATCGGTGTATATTACATCAGGTCGAAGTTATCTGTTCACCTAGCCTACTACGATGGCAGAAGGAGAGTTAGAACTGGCGAGAAGCTTTAATCCCTTTTATAGGTCATTTTGTTAGCAACAAAACTCAGAGGAAACAGTGCAGTTATTGATGAGGGAGTTAAAAATCGCAAGTAGTTTCATAAACATAAAGGAAAAATGAAAAAAATTGTATGATCTGGTAACATAGATTGATTTTTGGTAGTTTACCTTTACCTGTGGTGCACAATTAAAATAATAATCACTAAACAGCCACTAATTCATAGATACTTCGTCGAGCAATTGCAAAGAGAAACTGACTGTTAATAGAAACAAATGAATATATATAGTATTACTTGTTTTCCATTTTAACAATTTGCTAAACATTATAGCAAACTCAGAACACTTTAAAATATTAGTCGTCAATGTCACATTCAGTTAACATGCTTCATAAGATTATTGAAGGAGGTCTCACCGCCATAAATGAACTTAAGCCAAAAAGAAACAAAACGATGCTCAATTTTAAGATGATTAGCAGGAAATATAAATGAATTTATTAAAAGGTATATAATTATGCTCGAAAAGCAAGTTCCAGTCCATATAGAACATTACAAAGCACGAACGCTACGTATATAATTACTTTCTCAAATACTAGCACGGTGAAGTGTGCTTCGTATCTCAACAGGTAGATTGAGACTAAACATATTGAGAAATATGTAGCTGTCAGAAAATTAGTAAAATAAGCAACCTCTGCAGTGGACTAAAAGCAACATGTACACGTTTTAATAAAAATTGAGCACTTTCTTCGTCAAACTTCTTGCTCAAATATCAAGTCACTATATAGTCATTAAATATTTTAAAAGCTCTAGGCAAGGCTGTGTATATGTTAAGAGGTAAGTAACTAATATAAGATTATTAGTAGAATAGGCAACCACTTTAGCTATATTCAGAGTTTTCCGTACTTAAATTGACATTGTAAATGGTAAGATAAACAGCGTGATTCATCTAAATATGCCGAATATTTCATACGACATATCTTACGGACCATTGAATCGATTTTGTAAAAATTTTGCACGATAACAAGTTTGCCTAGCAGTAACGTAACACGGCTGAAACATCCATGACTGGGATAGATTTTTGCACTTTTTTGTTTTTAACAAAATTAACCTTCCAGACTGAATGCTTAAATTTTAATTTTTTATTTTACATTTATATCATGTATTAACCTTTTTTGTATATATTTGTGTTCCCAAAACATCTTTAGTTCAATATAATAATAATGATATTCATTCGCTCAATGTACAACGAGAACAAATAACTTGAGTAAATAGACTAAGTGACATATAAATCCGAACACCCAGTTTAAATGGTTTTATTTTAATAAAAGTTGGTGAATGTATTTATCTTACTGTAAATAACAAGTGTAAAAATGTTCAGCCTTATCAGTTGGAGATTCCGGTTTTTATACTGCTTTTTTTTAATTCACTAACGCTCTAAAAATGAATATTTCAGCCACAGTAAAGAATCAACGTTGGCGGATTTTGGTTCTTGACATCCTTTACGATCGGTTACGATGCCTAGAGTACGGAGACCTGTACGATTTCGTCAACTTAGTGAGTTTGATAGGGGCCGTATAGTGGGACTTCGGGAAGCTGGACTTTCTTTTCGGCAAGTGCAAAGAAGTGTAGACACTGTGGTTAGGTGTTGTCAGGCATGGCTTCGAGAAGGCCGTACGCAAAGAGCAAGGGGCACTGGACGCCGCCGTAGAACAACAGACCGTGAAGATCGCCGCCTAAGATTATTGGCCTTAAGGGACCGTTTCTCCACTAGCAGGTCCATTGCAAATGAATGGTTTGCAGAACACGAAAGACCCATTGGCATCCGAAGTGTTTACCGACGAATGAGAAGTTTTGGCTTGTTTTCATACCGGCCACACTGGATCCTCCCTTTAACTCGAGAACACCGACGTAATCGCCTTGAGTGGTGCAGACAACGGTCACTCTGGGATCAGGAATGGAACAGTATTGTCTTTAGTGACGAGTCTCGATTTTGTTTAGGCATGCACGATGGTCGTGCCAGGGTTAGAAGGCGACGTGGTGAAAGGAGGAATACACAGTTTTTTGTTGAAAGACATGTTCATCACACTGTTGGAGTTATGGTTTGGGGTGCTATAGCTTATGGTTCCAGGTCACCTTTAATCTTCATCAGAGGTAACATGAACGCGCAGCGTTATATCCACGAAGTTCTAGAACCCCATCTTTTACCCTATCTTGACACCCTGGCAGATCCAACTTTCCAACAAGATAATGCCCGACCACATGTTGCAAGAGTCTTATTTCAACATAATGATGTCACATTGTTACCATGGCCACCAAGATCTCCCGACTTATCCTCAATTGAGCACGTGTGGGATATGATGGGTATGAGATTGCTCAATTTGCAACGTCCTCCTCAGACTCTAGAAGCACTTCGAGAGGAGTTGGTGGTTGCCTGGAATGAGATACCACAGGAGGACATTGACCACCTGATCAGAAGCATGCCTAGGCGCGTTGGAGAATGCGTAGCACATCAGGGTGCATCCACACATTATTAAAGGTCAAAGGGCTTTAAAGCAGTGCAATCATTTTGAAATTTTTATCATTTACCTATTATGCTTCATTAAGTACTTATACAAAATTTTATTAAAATAAAACCATTGAAACTGGGTGTTCGGATTTATATGTCACTTAGTATAGTATATGGCTATATCGATTTTGTCGTTAGAGATCAACTGGGAACCTCCTGGTCTCCAGAGGATCTTTACCTAGGAGATCATTGCTTTAGTAGCTACATCAATATTGGGAAACAAATAATGAGGAAAACAGTTTTGGTCTAGGCACTCAAATGCGTATTTTGAAATGCTGAGTGATTCAGCCTTAATCATACTCATCATCATCCTACACGTTCAATAATCCGAGGAATGTTATAGGCCTTCAAATGTCAAAGTTAACTCGAATAAGGCAAGATTTAAAAGCCCGTTCGCTTAAATATGTATAATTTATAACATAAAGACCCAAAGAACGAAGGAAACTATATTATTATAGTATACCAGCTGACTTCAGGCATAAAGTATTTTCTATTTGCCTGAGGATCTTTTTCCAAGCGTCGATGCGTTAAGATTTTTGGGTACTTTCGTGAAAGGTAAAAGTGATCACTATTCGTTGTGTATACAGGGTGACGCATCGAAAACGAAACAGACGCATTTACTGGCAGCTCAGTTTTTTTTTGGAAAAACGCTCAGACCCGTCGATTTTGTTTTCGAGGGGGACACAAGTTTGGCAAAAAATCACGTTAACACGGGGGTGACACCAACCCTAAAATCTTAAATGGAAAGGGGGGCCGAGTGATACTTTATTTTAAACGTCTTTCAATCCCCTTTATATTGATATAAAATTAAAGTACTTCAGTTCAGTATTTTTCAGATTTAAAGCTTAAAGTAGACTTTAATAGGTACATCAGATTAGTTTGTACTACTTTCAGAAGAAATTTGACTAAAAGAATTTACTACAGAACTAATTTGCTAGCGAGGTAAGCTGGTCTGTTAGATAATAGAACTTTACGCATGAAGACGGTAGAAAAGATATTAAAATACCTTATCAATTCGTAACCAGTTGAGTTCTTTGATTTTATCTGAGACGCGACTAAACTTGCGCAATCCAAAAATAAACCTACAACAGCTGTTCTGAATTTTGTGGAGTTTCCTTTTGTGGACGTAGTCTAAACATGGGTAATAAAGAACAAGAGAGTAAGAAATGACAGACAACACAAGCCTTTCGGCGAGCTTTTTTCGGGTTTTAAAATTCAGGATGAATCGATTAGAATAGAGGAGTTTCAAACGCATATACGTTACTCTAGATAAGAAAGAGACATGCCGATCGAATCCCATATTTAAGTCAAGGGTAACACCGAGATTCTTGGCGTAATCCACAAAAGGGGTGAGTGTCTCATCCAAAACAACACAAATCCTCTGCTTCATTTCACGGTAGGAGTTCTTCGAACAGTACAACATTGCAGTAGTTTTATTAGGATTGATCTTGAAGCAGTGTTTGTTACAATAATCACTGATGTTAGCCAAATCTAAATTAACTTTAAAAGAAACTTCATCAACCTTTGATGGATCGAAACCAAACACTAACTGAGTATCATCTGCATAAGTTTGCATACTACAGTAGACTAAACGGTCTTGCAGATCGATCGTATAAATCAGATGTAGTAAGGGACCTAATACTGAGCACTGTGGAACTCCCGAAGGAACTGGCTCAGTGGAGGAAATTCCCTGACCAGTTTTCACTGTTTGTTGACGATTTAGCAAGTATGTCTCAAAGAACCTTAGAACTATATCTCACATTCCATACTGAGATAACTTACTCAGTAGTATCCGGTGATTGACCATCGCCGTGCGCTGTGCGGGTTCGAATCCCTTTCCAAGAGAAATGTTTCTCAAGACTATGGATGTTGTGATTGTCCGTAGATGGTAGATGGTCTCTGACTGTCGAACGAGGAGGTACCACCCGGCGGATCTCGTAGGCGGAGCCAGAATGTGTGCATGTTGTATGCCCACGTGTTCCCTCGTGGCGTTCCCCCTTTCCCATGTATCCCCCTATAGCCCCACGGTAACCAATGATCGTTTAGGCCTTAGGCATTCGTGGTAGTTGGAGTAAAAAAAATAGATTGTCATATATGTGGTTCGATTCGGCCAGGCAAAGCTGTGTGTCTATTACCGCTAAAGCCAAGTAGATTTTTTTTTTTTTTTTTTTTTTTTTTTTTTATATCGAAACAGCCGCGCAGGCAGAAGCCTAAATGCCGGAACACCGCGGCTGCTATGATGATCCCAAAGAAATTTTGTTAATACGATTTTTGAACTGCCTAAGGTTAGTAGAACTGGGAAAAGCTTCCTCCCGTAGATTGTTCCACAATCTAGACACCCTCGGGACAAAGGAGCGGTCGTATCGGCCAGTTCTGGATGTACGAAGTTTGACACGGTTAGGATGGGACGCCGAAGTCAGGCGGGTCTGTCTGGCAGGCACATCGCGCGGCGGCATCATGGAAGAGAGCTCTGAGGAGCAAAGCCCGTTGGTGTAGCGATAGAAAAGAGCTAGATCGCCGACGGCCCGCCGGTGCGAAAGAGTCCCGAGACTGTCTGTTAGAGAAGAGTCATCGATCAGTCGGACCGCCCTCCGCTGGACAGCATCGAGCATGGACAATGTAGTCGGGGCGGCAGCACCCCAAATGTGTGAGCAATACTCGAGGCTAGGCCTTATCTGGGCCTTATATAGAGTGAGAAGGTCATGCGGAGAAAAGTACTTCTTAGCCCTAAACAAATAGCCTAGCTTTTTCCCAGCAGCTGCAGCTATTGAAGAGATGTGTTCGTGCCAGATCAGGTCCTCGGTGATCTGGACTCCGACCAACCGAAATGAATGGCTCTTTGGTAGAATTCGACCATCCATCGAAACTGTATGAGCGCTAGGACGCTTTTTGTTCGTCAAAGTACAGTACTGTGTTTTGGAAGCATTGAACTGTACAAGATTTTTGCGTCCCCAAGCAGTGATAGCCTCCAGGTCTCTTGTCAGAGAAGAAGTCGTCGCTAGTCTTCTTTTTTCCAGCTCAGCGGCAGAGATCGGCTTGTCACTCTGAATTCCTGCATGTAGAGTGCTGTCATCAGCGAAGCTGTGGATTGGGTTGATCGTGCAGGAAAGCAGGTCGTTGATATGTAAGAGAAACAGTGTTGGAGCCAAGACCGATCCCTGGGGAACACCCGCGTTGACGTTGTGGAATGAAGAGGAGAATCCGTCAATTACGACGGATATTTTGCGGCCAGAGATGAAGTCAGCCACCCATCTGCAAAGCTTTTCTGGGAGGCCGTAGGATGGAAGTTTGCTCAAGAGGGCAGCGTGCCACAGCTGATCGAACGCTTTCGTGATGTCAAGAGCAACGACATGAGCCTCACCATGAGACTGGATGAGTTTACTCCACAGTTGCGTGACGTAAGCTAGGAGGTCCCCTGTGGATCGTTGGTGCCGGAAACCGTACTGCCTGTCGCTAATCAAGGTGTGACGTTCGAGGTAGTCCAGAAGCTCGCGATTTATGCACCTCTCCATCACTTTACTTATAACAGAAAGCAGAGCTATAGGCCTGTAGTTGTAAGGGTCGGTTTTAGATCCTTTTTTTGGGATGGGCTGTACATGAGCAAATTTCCAGTTTTCTGGGAAGGTGCCGGATTCATAAGATATCTGGAAGAGACGCGAAAGAACTGGAGCAAGCTCAGCTGCACATCTCTTCAGTACAATGGCAGGAATCAAGTCCGGACCAGAAGCTTTGTTGATGTCGAGCGACAAGAGCACTCGTCTTACGGTCTTATGCCTGAATGTTACCTCCCGCATAGTGTGGGGAACCCTTTGAATTGACGGCACTTGGGCGTTGGTGGGGACGTCCATGGTGGAGTTGGCAGCAAAGATCTTGGCTAGCACTTCCGCCTTGGCCTTTGAGTCGAATACAATAGTTCCATCCTGACACGTAAGTGGTGGAAGGCTACTGTGTGAGAAGTTCTTTTCAATCTGCTTGGCCAGCGTCCAGAAAGACCGACTGCCATTGCGCTGCGACATTACCCTGTGCCTAACTTTTATATCATGCTGGGTTTTGGCATTGCGAACCGCTTCGTTATATTTGTTTCTGGACTCGACGTCGGCTTGTCTGTTCTCTACAGTGGGGTTTTGTAAGTAGGTTCTGTGAGCCTTGATCTTCTGCTGGCGAGCAGTGTCACACGATTTGTTGAACCAGCCGTTGGACCCTGGTTTAGGAACTTTCACTGTGTGAGGGATGTATTCCTCCATTCCGACGTGGATAATTTCGGTTATTGAAGAACAGGCAGACGACGCATCCGCGTCAGTGAAACAGACATCTCTCCAAGGAAAGCTAGAGAAGAAGTCTCTGAGCCCCTCCCAGTCGGCATGTCCGTAATGCCAAGTTTTGCGGCCTGTGCGAGTTTCTGCTGCCACAACGGCTTCTGACCGAAACCTAACCTCCACAACACCGTGATCTGAGTTACCCAGGGGGGACAGGACAGCAGTGCTGTAAGGGGCAGGATGCGTGGTCAGAAAGAGATCCAGCAGGCTACTGGCGTGTGACGAGACGCGGGGGAAAAAAGTAGGGCTCGTCACCAGCTGGGTCAGCCCTTGAGTAAGAGCGAACGCTTCGACTGCACGACCTGCTGCATCGGTCTTATTTGAGCCCAACCAAAGCTCATTATGGGCATTGAAATCACCGAGAAGAACTACCTCTGAAGCGGGATGATTGATGTTCAGGAAGTCGATCTGGACGGCGAGGTATTCGAGTAGGTCATCCCAGTTATGGTTCGAGGGAGAGCGATAAAGGCAGCAAATAAATTTGGGTGATGTTTTGGAGTTGAGGCGAAGCCACAGAATGTCCTTCCGGTCTGATTCCAAAGAAAGATCCCTGGAGTAGGAAAGACTGCTGCGGACAAAAGCCACAACTCCCCCGTTCTTTCTCAGATTGGAGTGCACCTCGTAGTTTGGGAAGTTGAGATGGTTGATCGGTGCAGTCTCTGAGATTTTTGTCTCCGCCAAGAAAAGCACGGCGGGACGATTGGATTGCAGGTAGTGATGAACAGCATCAATGTTGCTGTTGATCCCGCAGATGTTCGAAAAACAAATTTTATCTTCGATGTTGTTCCCTCGAGCCCACCCTCCACCCGGACATTCCGAGAGTGGAGTGAGTTTACGTCCGGAGTTTTTAGTGCTCGAGGGATCCATCATCATTAGTTTGTTTGTTTTGGTAGATAACCGACTGCATAGCTTAGGTGTGGAAACATGCGGACATTTATAAGACACTCTGGGAAAAGCTAGCGGGTGGTACTGCCTCGGTCGACTGGTCCTTGTCTACCACCTTCTTTTTACGTGTTAGTGATGTTAAATAGACCTAAAGTGGCCCGTTGGCGGACTTGTACCGCCACCCGGCAATCGGTACTGAGGTATTCCTTAACGCGTGCACAATCACTTGGACGGGAAGAAGTTGTATACTGGATACAACAACTTCCGGAACAAGCATTTGCCACGGCCCTCGCTCAGTAGGGCAAATAACCGAAAAGCAACATACCAAACGTGCTCCAAATATCATATTAGCATACACCTTCTCCTGATGACAATTAAGAAATAAACCAAGTTCCCTAAGCAATTCTATGTTTCCGGCTGAAATGAAAATCCCATTTCAGACTAGCGAATGATTTCTCGTTCTATCCATTGCGACAAGTTAAAATGTAAATTTGATCAAGTTAATTTGTCTCGGTATTAACAGTGTATCCGCAGCCCATGTATATGCATGTATGGATATAGAGCACAAGATTCTGTCCATTTGACTTTTCCACCAGTACAGAGACGGATCCAAGATGATACCATAAGCTGTGGTTAGACCCAGTATTTTTAAAATCTAAGTTTAGGTCCGTAAGACGTAGGTTTATGTGAATCTGTTAGTGTGCAAAAAATACACGCTACGTCTGCAATGGTAACTATCATTATGTCATGTAGGGTTCCAATATTGGTACATTTGAGTGGGGAATTGGACATATATCTTATTTTTAGCAGTTTATCTAACAGAGCACTCAGAATTTCAAATTTTTCAGAAAATAATGCTAAATAATAATGCTTAATAATAATATCCAGTACAGGAAGATTTATTGAAAAGTTTCATCTACTAGAATGGTTCGATACCTCACACAATTCTAAATTTTAAGTAAAAATCAGTATGGATTAACAGAATGGAAGTCTACGTCGGACGTAATAGTTAAAATTGTAAATCAAATACATGAAAATGTTGATAACAAAATCCCTTCTAACTGCATTTTTCTTGTTGTTTTGATATTATATATATATATATATATATATATAGGTGAAAAATTAAAGCTTCCGCCTTTTGTTGGGTACTTCGACAAGATTTAAGCAAAGAGGACTCTTTATACTTTTTTTAATTCTCTCTAGCTTTCAATGGACTTTGCCATCATCATCAGGAGCTGCAATTACAATGATAACAGTAGCAACAAAGGTGTAAAATGAATTTAAATTGACTCAACTTACAGTAGTATGTGAGGATGTTGTTAATTGTTGTTTACGTATAGGAAGGAAAGGAAGGATTACATCACAAAAGTGATGCTAGACTTCATCCTGAAAGATGCGCTCTAGCATCTCATGTTAACACAACAGGGCATTCTATGAATTACACAAGTATCAAAGTTCTTGATAAAGAAAAACACCTTTCCAAACGTTTATTCCTGGAAATGTCCCACATTTTCATGAATAACAACTGTATCAACAAAAAGACAGATGTTAAACAACTGAGTGTCATTTACTCATATTTGCTAAACTGCGAAAAATAGGAGAACTTACATATCTCCCCAAATTTCAACTCTTCACAACCATAATTAGAATCTGTGTTTTGGCCGATTCCACCAGTAAATTTCATTCCACTCAAAATATAATAATTCTCTCCTCACGATTTATTAATAATTGTTAATTTAAATTCCCATTAATAATAATATAGTTTATTCAACTGCCTCTGGTCGGTTTAACAAATTCTAACATAAAATTCTGAAAATCTCATCATCTGAAGTGATTTGGCAACGTTTTGACACACGCCCACAATTCGTTCCATCTTTCAATACTGACATTGACATCCTTCGGCCTTCTGTCAAAGGGTTTCATGTCACTCATCAATTCATCATTCCATGACCACTAATTTGTGCAATCATCAGGTGGCTTCACGATGTAATGCTCTAATTTTTTAAATAATTTTTAATCTGTTTTTAACTTGTTCTTGTCATATTTTATATAAGTTTGACTATTGTACAATCTATCCAGCTCTCACCATGTTACTGGACGTTTCCCTCATCCTATACGTAAACAACAATTAGCAACATCCTCACATACTACTGTAAGTTGAGTCAATTTAAATTCATTTTACACCTTTGTTGCTACTGTTATCATTGTAATTGCAGCTCCTGATGATGATGGCAAAGTCCATTGAAAGCTAGAGAGAATTAAAAAAAGTATAAAGAGTCCTCTTTGCTTAAATCTTGTCGAAGTACCCAACAAAAGGCGGAAGCTTTAATTTTTCACCTAACTGGTCTAGACGACAATGACCACGTCATATATATATATATATATATATAAACAGTAAATTATCATGCGGAGAAAGGTATATAACAAAAATAGGAAAATAATGCGCAAAAAGTGGATTTGAGCAGAATAGGATAGGTAACCCGAGCGATACGTATTTCTGCTGGTTGGCTTCATCAGGCCCGAAATGAATGCACATATGCAACTATTTTTTCCTCTCCATCTTTGTTTCCTCAGGTTACACCCGTATCCGGATGTATGGGCATGTGTCTCTACTTTTGTAGTTGCATATGTGCATTCATTTCGGGCCTGATGAAGCCAACCAGCAGAAATACGTATCGCTCGGGTTACCTATCCTATTCTGCTCAAATCCACTTTTTGCGGATTTTGCCCATTATTTTCCTATTTTTTTTATATATATATATACTAAGTGACATATAAATCCGAACACCCAGTTTAAATCTCGAAGCCATGCCTGACAACACCTAACCACAGTATCTACACTTCTTTGCACTCTAACTGCAATTGCCTGAAAAGAAAGTCCAGCTTCCCGGAGTCCCACTATACGGCCCCTATCAAACTCACTAAGTTGACGAAATCGTACAGGTCTCCGTACTCTAGGCATCGTAACCGATCGTAAAGGATGTCAAGAACCAAAATCCGCCAACGTTGATTCTTTACTGCGGCTGAAATATTCATTTTTAGAGCGTTAGTGAATTAAAAAAAAAGCAGTATTAAAACCGGAATGTCCAACTGATAAGGCTGAAAATGTTTTCACTTGTTATTTACAGTAAGATAAATACATTCACCAACTTTTATTAAAATAAAACCATTTAAACTGGGTGTTCGGATTTATATGTCACTTAGTATACTATTACGATTTCGTAAATCGAAAGGAAATCACACCTACCAAGTCAGAATTCATTGATCGTTATTAAGAAATAATATCCTTTGTTGATGGTAAACTCAATATAGCATATCCGTTTTGTGTCCCGTATACTCGTATTCTTATCCACAGATCTCCCATCCCACGTCATTCGAGTTCGTAACATTGAATTCTTGTGAGAGTATCTCACGAATTCCTCAAGACATTCCACGTAGACCGCGACATTATCCATTTGTAGGCTTAACAGGTCTGTGCGCGTTTGTTCTTTCGAAGTTCCCCATTATTAGTAATGCAGCACGCTGGATATAATTGGATAATTAATTTTAATAGGTGAATGGCTGTTGTAATTAATAGGCGAAAACGATTCGAATGAATTAAGCGGGTAACCCTTCGGGCTACTTGAAGGCAGGTACTCGACATTCTTGTTTAATTATCGTACTTTGTTAGATCAATGCGCAATCTGAAGTTAGCCGTTATTACAAAAGTATCTTCCAATCTAATAGGAAATGTATTCTGACTCGTTCTTTCTGCATAAGCACTGTTGTAGCTGGATTGTAGTAGATTGTTTATGAGTAAAAGAGTTTCGTATACAAACCTGTAGTTTCTGCCTATGTCCGCAATGATGACACGAGTACGAGAACAGATCACCAGGTGCGGGTGCAGGCATAATCTTGCCAAGACTGTCAAAACTGGCACTGGTGGTGCCGCAGTTAGAGTACTTCGCTCCACTATTCGCACTTCCGGTATAGTCTTCCACCAACTTCCTGTAGCTGACACTCACCGACGGCGTGCTCTTGCTCAGTCTACCCATTATATCACATCTTGAGGAATGTTAGGCATCGTATAGGTCAATTTTACGCGGGTCATCACTTATCACATGCTAATCTTTAATGCCTGCACCAGGAGGTAGAGGTTAGATTTAGAGGTGCGCAGTGGAATGCGCAAACGTGACTTTAGTTCTTTTGTTTAAAAGGCTTCCTGATGTGTTGTTGGTTATAATAGAGGAAAATCTGTAGCTTAGTTTGAAGATAATAAGCGATAATAAACGAAACAGACGCATTTTCTGGCAGCTCAGTTTTTTTTTGAAAAAACGCTCATACCCGTCGATTTTGTTTTCAAGGGGGACACAAGTTTGGCAAAAAATCACGTTAGCACGTGCAGCCCCCTAAGCGGGGGTGCCAGCACCCCCAAAATCTTAAATGGAAAGGGGGGTCGAGTGATACCTTATTTTAACGGTCTTTCAATTCCCTTTATAATGATGTTAAATACAAGAGCTCTTTCGAGGTCCACAACTCATAAAGAGGCCCAGAAACTGGGATTTAGCGCTTGCAAGGTAAGTTTTCTTATAAAAAAAGTGAAGTAAAAACCCTAAAGTTGCACAACTTGTTTATAGGTCAAATAAAAGCCACTATTAACTCCACTGCAAAGGCTTAGATGGGCTAAAGAACATAGACAATGGACACCTCAACAATGGTGTGCAATACAATGGAGAGATGAGGCCCGATTCGAAGTTTGTGTTGGTGACAGTCGCAGTAGAGTTATTCGCAAAAAAAATGAAGCATTCCATGTTGACTGAGTGAATTTCCAGCATCCATTATGGTCTGGGGCAGTACGTCATCAAAAGGATTAGGAAAACTTCATTTTAATGATGGAAATGTGGCTACAAACAAATATTTGGCAATTTTAGAAGAATCGCTTTTACTAGTGATGGAAGAATGTCTGACATCCGGCCAAGATTTTGTGTTTCAACAAGATGGTGCAGCGTGCCATACCTCAAAAAAGACTATAAAATGGATGGAAGAAAATAATGTACCACTTTTGAAATGGGTTTCTAGCAGTCCAGATCTGTCACCTATTGAAACTTTGTGACACGAGATGAAAAAGGTTCTACGACAACATCCTGCTCGTACAATCACCGAACTGAGACAAAAGCATCAAGAAAATAAATATGGGATTGTTTTACACCAAATTTTTGCCAAAACTTGGTTAACACTATGCCCCAAAGGATTTCAGCCGTAATAAAAAATAAAGGTGATATTATCCAATGGTAATCTTTCAATTGCTGTTAACTTCGCGCATTTATTCGCACATTGTTTATTTGTTCAGATGTAATATTAGTTATAGGTCTAAGTGATTTAAAATATGTATTTTTTTACGACTAGAGTGTATCTAAAATGTTTTTGAGAAAATAAATTGTTTTAGAAGTAAATAGTTTCGTCATGTTTAGTTTTGAAGTGGGCTAACTGAAGTGGGAAGGGGCTCGTACAAGTCATCAGTTACTTGGGTATAATTTTATACATAAATTTTGTTTCACATCTGTTTATAGTAACTGCAATGCATTGTGAAGCATGGCATATTGTAACATCGCTCTTTGTGTCGCGCATTTCACTACATACCTAACCAGACGTTTCTAAACAACCGTAATCCAGAGATAGAATGCGAACGTTCGTGTATCACGCAGTAGAAATCGCAACTCCGGGCGTCGAGTGACGTCACACCGACCGGAGTGGGCAGATTCCGGAACGCGACCGAAACTGCAACCGCAACGCGACTGCGCGACTTACTGCGCTTGTAGCGCTGACGTCACGAAGACCGCGAGAGGACTGAAAGTACCGGCAGGCTGGCGGCAAGACTGCAGCGGTACGCGGTACGAGGAGCGGCAAAGCGGTCGTGTAGCGCGGGTCAGGTACCCCGGCGCAGAGGCGGACTCGCCTGCAAGTTTAAAGCTCGCTCTGCTTTACACAAAAAAAATAATTTCTTCAAGGTGGCAGCTAGCGAAATTACATTGTCAAATTTATTTAATTGAAGCATTATATTGTCTAAACGACTTACTTGTGAAGCCACACAGCGTTGGAGGTGGTTCTTCCATTCCCCATAGCAGTGCTGGTACCGCGATACTGGAGTTGCCTTCAGCTGATCAATTACAGCCATTTGAATATTTGTGACTGTCATAAAAGGAGTTTCCTTGAGGGGATTTTTCAACTTCGGACAGAGAAAAAAGGTCACAAGGACTCAAATCAGGCGAATAAGGAGGCTGAGGAGCCACAGGAATGCTTTTACTCGCCAACCACTCGTTTATTGACATAGATGTGTGACAAGGAGCACTATCGAGATACAACACCCAGTTGTTCTTATTGTGAGTCAAATTTAACTCTTTCTCGATCATTCTGACTGTCAACCGCCGATCTGGACGCACGAGATCCGGGATTCTGTCGATATTTTCATCTTCTTGAAGATGAAGGTCTTCCGCTTCGTGGTTCATCTTCAATAGACTCTCTGCCTTTTGAAGAAGCCTAAACCACCGAAAAATGTGGGCTCTTGATAAAACACTATCTCCGCTGAAGTTTATCAATAGTTGCCGTTGCACTGTGCCCAAGTCTGAAGCAAAACCAGATAACATACTGTTGCTAGAAATGTCATTTATTTTCAGAACACAATAGGAAACACTGCTTCACAAAAAAAAACAATACGGATAACCAAATGACTCGAGCGAGGTCAAACTCGTACTGAAGGCGTATCACATGTTCGCCTGCCTCCCCTCCAGGCCCGGCGCTTCCAGTGTTGCCAGATGAAACGCTACGTTGCCAGTCTCATATCTAAATCTGCAGACCTCGTATAGTAACTTCCTATGATACTAACCTCAGGGAAAAAACACCAAACATAACCTACGTATATTTAACCTAGCCAGTAAAAAGATGACAGTATACTTATATACTGATTGTTTCCATTAAAATGTTATATCCTAAATTAAAACTAAAGCGTCAAGTCAAACTGTAAGGATAATTTTAACCACAAAACGTGAACGCATCTAATAAAGAAAGTTGGTATCTAAGAAAAAAACAAAAGTAACTAGAATTCCCTAAAAAATTGACGAAGCTCTAATCTGGCAATTCATGAATTTATTATTGTGAAGAAATTAATAACGACTTCTTCAAGATTAAAAAATTGTTCTACTTATTCGATCGTGCAAAGCGGCTATATGGATTGAAGCACTTTTACTTCCCACACCACTGGCGAGAAAGTATTGTAATAGTGAAATTATTTGAAAACGAGATATTATGTTTTGTGTCTGTTGTCTGTCTATATGTCTGTCGGTTTGTCACTCTGTCCACTATTCCTTGACTCCTCTATAACTTGGTAGGTACCTATATATTTTTCTGTCCAGAGGCGAGGAAGCTAGGGGCAATAAGTTGAAAATATAAAAATAACTAAGACGCGTTTTCTTTATTATAATGGGTTGTCCAATAGGGACGCAGGAAAGTAAACGTCAATTTGACATAGACGCCATCTTTGTTTTCTGTCACCGACATGTCATTTTGTTAGTTGAACGTTTACCATTGATCGCTATGGAGTCGTATTCGATTGAAGACCGCATTAAAGTTATTCAAGAGCACTACAAAAATGGTGCAAAAATAAAAAACACGTTTCGCGCGCTTCGTGAACATTTCGGTCGCAACAACCGCCCAAACGAAACAACCATCGGTCGTCTGGTGCGTAAATTCGAGGCAACAGGTTCTGTGGCAAATCTGCCAGGCTCTGGCCGGCCAAGGAGCGTTCGCACACCGGAAGATATTGCTGTTGTGAAGGAGAGTGTGAGAGACGATCCGAAACAATCAACAACGCGTCGATCCCAAGAATTGGGCATTACGAGAACCAGTTTGCTCCGCATTCTCCACAAGGATTTGAATGTACACGCCTACAAGATCCAATTGACGCAAGAGCTGCGTCGGGCCGACCATTTTTCGCGCCATACGTTCTCAGATTGGCTCCTTGAACACCGCCAAATTGATACCAATTTTTCATCAAAAATCATGTTCAGCGACGAAGCGCATTGCACTTTGAATGGGATGGTAAACAAGCAAAACTGCCGCATCTGGGCGAACGAAAATCCCCGTGAGTATCAAGAGCAGCTGATGCATCCTCAAAAAGTGACTGTGTGGTGTGCATTGTGGTCAAAAGGCATCATCGGACCTTACTTTTTCGAAAATGCGGCCGGGGACGCCGTTACCGTCAATTCTGAGCGATATTACGTGATGATAGAGGCCTATTTTATGCCGCAACTTGAAGGAATGGATATGGACGATGTTTATTTCCAACAAGACGGTGCAACATGCCACACAACCAACGTCAATATTCATCGATTGCAGTCCTTCGGTGATCGCGTGATTTCGCGCAGAAAAAATGTGCCATGGCCATGGACTTCTTTTTATGGGGATATTTGAAAAGCAAAGTCTACGTCAACAAACCAGCCACCCTCCAAGAACTCAAAAACAACATCATTGCCGAGATAAATGCCATAGAACCGATCATGTTGCAAAATGTCATTGAAAATTTCGACCATCGCGTGGACGTCTGTAAATCCAGTCGTGGTGAACATTTGAGCGATATTATTTTTCATACATAAATGGTATAAATGAACCTTCAAAATAAAGTACCCAACTTGATTTGAATATCAATCTTTCTTGTTTTAATATGCGTTTACTTTCCTGCGTCCGTTTTGGACATCCCCATACTTTTAGAAAAAGATGTAGGGTTTAAAAACTGAACCGACAAAATGTCAACTTGCTGACTAGACGGTGTAGTGTGCAAATACGAGTACTATTCATTCCGTGTTTGCAAGCTGTGAGCAGAACGCCGAGACCTGTTCAGTATATCTCTGAGAAGATCGGTTGAGTACTAGACGGGTTGTTTGTGTTGTTCTTTCTGAAGATAGGTTATGTACAAAGCTATAAATCACGGTTTTCCTGCGTTTTCAAAAACTTTAGTAGAGTAATGAGGCACGACACACAAAACATTTTCGTAGTGCGTCACATCTAGGCACTGATTTGCATTTTCTACTTGACATCGCAAAATAAATCTCTAGATAACTGGAAATAAGAAATAACGTAAAATGTAATCGTGCAGAGAAAAATGTTTATCTGAAATATCTGAAATTATTTTAAATATCCCTAGATTCAACTAACACTTAACAGCATAGTTTTCTCTCCCAAAAGGGTAGCAACATTGTCAACAATGCATCATGTACTCCACGCCGCACTGCACGGTTGTAAACTTCATACATAAAAGATTCCTCCAACAAACATTAATATTCATTTCACGATAGAGTAATTAACTCTCGGCAGAGATAATCTAGTAAATTAATGATCGTTTAATTAAAATATTGTTGAACTTGTGTGCTAGAATACTAAATCAGTTATGATATTGCTGCTTGTACCATTTAGAGAATGCATCTCTCGCCAAATGAACAACAGTGGGCAAATTAATCACACTTTATACTCTATAATTGTGACGTGGGTCGATGACTCTAACGAGAACTGTTGATAGATTATTGGTATCGGTCATATAGGAATCAAATAGTGCGAAGTGAAACAATGTTGAACAATCAGTACAAACTTCCCGGTCCTCTTTTCAGGTAGAGTAAGTGAGTAAGTGGACCACAAACAAGACCACTAACGGCTATATACGCGCATCCTGACAAGCAGGCTTGTACAGTTTTCTGTTTAGACATAAAGGACCTAGTACCAACACGCTTGACATGCGCGACCAAACCAAACGTTTTGTCATGTAAACTTCACCAGACACACTTTCGCTCACAGGGTGTCAACGTTATGATAGTCATTATTGAAATTTGTAATAGGGGGGGGGGGGGAATTAGGCCGACTATCACATACCATAGTCCATAGAATCCTACAGGCCTTGTTACCAGAAGACTATTTTCGCAGACTAACATTCTGTCAGTAGTTTTTGCACAAAAACATTGAAAATCCGTATTTTTTTCCATAATACTCACACGTGGGCTCAAGAAAGTCCTCATACTATTCGTGAAGATCATAATGAAGCTTGTGTGGAAAGTGGAGGACGACATTCTTCTTTAAATACAAAAAAGTGCAGTGTGGGTTTTAAAAAGAAAAACAATGTATGTATCAAAATTGTGTTCACTATTTATAAGTGGTTTTTTTTAATACGTTCAATAAACTTTCACACACCAGGTGAAGCGCTTTTACGAGTACATTATCAAATGTCCGTTGGCATCTGCTTCTCCAGAGACAAAGTAGGTGAAGCAGACTAAATTAGTTGTAGCAGATCTGATTTTCATAAAGCTATGTTGAGATGGACAAATACTTACGTTATGAAATAAGAAACCGTACAAAAGCTTTAGAAAAGCTAAAAAAGATGAAAGAGTCACGTATCAACAACTCTGCCGAATGTTCCCAGTCCGTCCCTGCGCACTCATCAAGAACCAATGGAATGTCGCCGTGGTTGCTGTTCAAGACGGCAGCCCGCAGACTGAAGAGAATCGAACCAATCGCCACCGTTCTTTCGAGATAGCAGCGACATACATACCGACAGATTTCGACGCCGATACCGGACCAGCAATTCTGGATTGCACTCAATCAGACACGTCCCTCAAAATTATCACTTTACGGTCCGCGGTCACTTTGGACTGATTCGGCATAAGCCGCGTTGCGTGACATTCCGGAATTCCTATGCATTTCACTCATTTGTTGAGGTGTTTCATGCCATGGGCGCTCGCAGGGGGCAAGGGGGCCGTAGCCTCCCCTGAGAATTCGCATATCCAGCGCGATTTTGTGTACAATTTGTTATCGATCCTTTCAAGAGCAACAATGTATACTAAGTGACATATAAATCCGAACAGCCAGTTTAAATGGTTTTATTTTAATAAAAGTTGGTGAATGTATTTATCTTACTGTAAATAACAAGTGAAAAAATGTTCAGCCTTATCAGTTGGACATTCCGGTTTTTATACTGCTTTTTTTTTAATTCATTAACGCTCTAAAAATGAATATTTCAGCCGCAGTAAAGAATCAACGTTGGCGGATTTTGGTTCTTGACATCTTTTACGATCGGTTACGATGCCTAGAGTACGGAGACCTGTACGATTTTGTCAACTTAGTGAGTTTGATAGGGGCCGTATAGTGGGACTTCGGGAAGCTGGACTTTCTTTTCGGGCAATTGCAGTTAGAGTGCAAAGAAGTGTAGACACTGTGGTTAGGTGTTGTCAGGCATGGCTTCGAGAAGGCCGTACGCAAAGAGCAAGGGGCACTGGACGCCGCCGTAGAACAACAGACCGTGAAGATCGCCGCCTAAGATTATTGGCCTTAAGGGACCGTTTCTCCACTACCAGGTCCATTGCAAATGAATGGTTTGCCGAACACGGAAGACCTATTGGCATGCGAACTGTTTACCGACGAATGAGAAGTTTTGGCTTCTCGAGAACACCGACGTAATCGCCTTGAGTGGTGCAGACAACGGTCACTCTGGGATCAGGAATGGAACAGTATTGTCTTTAGTGACGAGTCTCGATTTTGTTTAGGCATGCACGATGGTCGTGCCAGGGTTATAAGGCGACGTGGTGAAAGGAGGAATCCACAGTTTTTTGTTGAAAGACATGTTCATCACACTGTTGGAGTTATGGTTTGGGGTGCTATAGCTTATGGTTCCAGGTCACCTTTAATCTTCATCAGAGGTAACATGAACGCGCAGCGTTATATCCACGAAGTTCTAGAACCCCATCTTTTACCCTATCTTGACACCCTGGCAGATCCAACTTTCCAACAAGATAATGCCCGACCACATGTTGCAAGAGTCACAATAGACTTCTTTCAACATAATGATGTCACATTGTTACCATGGCCACCAAGATCTCCCGACTTATCCCCAATTGAGCACGTGTGGGATATGATGGGTAGGAGATTGCTCAATTTGCAACGTCCTCCTCAGACTCTAGAAGCACTTCGAGAGGAGTTGGTGGTTGCCTGGAATGAGATACCTCAGGAGGACATTGACCACCTGATCAGAAGCATGCCTAGGCGCGTTGGAGAATGCGTAGCACATCAGGGTGCATCCACACATTATTAAAGGTCAAAGGGCTTTAAAGCAGTGCAATCATTTTGAAATTTTTATCATTTACTTATTATGGTTCATTAAGTACTTATACAAAATTTTATTAAAATAAAACCATTTAAACTGGGTGTTCGGATTTATATGTCACTTAGTATAATTATGGCTGTTGGTTTCAAGTTATTTACATCGTGTGTTTTGTCTATTTTCAAAAGAAAAGCAGGTGAAAAGAGGGTCGTGACCCCTTCCGGAGCGTCGACGTGGTGACGACACTTAGCAGGCACCCGGCCTCGAGCGAAAAGGCACACATGGTTAGACCCGTCGAAGCTTCGTCATTAATAAAATCCTGATAATTTTATTAATCACGTATTTTAATCGCTTATAACAAAATATACTACCCCTGCTCAAAGAAGTTCTCGCACACACAGGTACACTTTACGAAAATGTTGTTTCTTGGCGATGATCCGCGTCTAACTTGAAAGTGACAATATGTTGTTTTTTTTATCCACTGTAGGTTTTTTAAGGCATTATGTAGGTTTTCTAACTTGGAACTACCTGTCGTCCACTTCGTGCTCATTTGTAGAAAGCGCGGAATGATCTATTTAGACAGTAGCCTACTTAGTCAACAAGTTGACATCTTAACCTTTTTTTTTACATTATACAGGGTGTTCCTTAATGAAGAAAGAAAAACTAATATACTAAGTGATAGATAAATCCGACCACCCAGTTTAAATGGTTTTATTTTAATAAAATTTTGTATAAGTACTTAATGAAGCATAATAAGTAAATGATAAAAATTTCAAAATGATTGCATCGCTTTAAAGCCCTTTGACCTTTAATAATGTGTGGATGCACCCTGATGTGCTACGCATTCTCCAACGCGCCTAGGCATGCTTCTGATCAGGTGGCCAATGTCCTCCTGTGGTATCTCATTCCAGGCAACCACCAACTCCTCTCGAAGTGCTTCTAGAGTCTGAGGAGGACGTTGCAAATTCAGCAATCTCCTACCCATCATATCCCACACGTGCTCAATTGGGGATAAGTCGGGAGATCTTGGTGGCCATGGTAACAATGTGACATCATTATGTTGAAAGAAGTCTATTGTGACTCTTGCAACATGTGGTCGGGCATTATCTTGTTGGAAAGTTGGATCTGCCAGGGTGTCAAGATAGGGTAAAAGATGGGGTTCTAGAACTTCGTGGATATAACGCTGCGCGTTCATGTTACCTCATGAACATGTGTTTCAACAAAAAACTGTGGATTCCTCCTTTCACCACGTCGTCTTCTAACCCTGGCACGACCATCGTGCATGCCTAAACAATATCGAGACTCGTCACTAAAGACAATACTGTTCCATTCCTGATCCCAGAGTGACCGTTGTCTGCACCACTCAAGGCGATTACGTCGGTGTACTCGAGTTAAAGGGAGGACCCAGTATGGCCGGTATGAAAACAAGCCAAAACTTCTCATTCGTCGGTAAACACTTCGCATGCCAATAGGTCTTCCGTGTTCTGCAAACCATTCATTTGCAATGGACCTGGTAGTGGAGAAACGGTCCCTTAAGGCCAATAATCTTAGGCGGCGATCTTCACGGTCTGTTGTTCTACGGCGACGTCCAGTGCCCCTTGCTCTTTGCGTACGGCCTTCTCGAAGTCATGCCTGACAACACCTAACCACAGTGTCTACACTTCTTTGCACTATAACTGCAATTGCCCGAAAAGAAAGTCCAGCTTCCCGAAGTCCCACTATACGGCCCCTATCAAACTCACTAAGTTGACGAAATCGTACAGGTCTCCGTACTCTAGGCATCGTAACCGATCGTAAAGGATGTCAAGAACCAAAATCCGTCAACGTTGATTCTTTACTGCTGTTGAAATATTCATTTTTAGAGCGTTAGTGAATTAAAAAAAAAAACAGTATAAAAACCTGAATGTCCAACTGATAAGGCTGAACATTTTTTCACTTGTTATTTACAGTAATATAAATACATTCACCAACTTTTATTGAAATAAAACCACTTAAGCTGGGTGTTCGGATTTATATGTCACTTAGTATATGAGTTTGCTTTATAAGCTATGGTCCAAAAATGTTTCCTTACAAAAACTCGAGGTGTTGAAGTTTTAGGAAAAAAATGGAAATTAATTAACATTTTCAGAACCGCTTCAGATATGAACAGAATCGTTGATTCAAATTGCGGATTTTGTCTAATTTTTTGAAGATACCACTGACAAAAAAAATGGCAGACTTGGGCATCTAGGGTGGGAAGGCTCTCTCTCTCTCTCTCTCATCTGTAAATCCGACCTTGATGCCTACCCATGTTGAAGAACTGCCGTATTCTTTGCATAATCGGTAGCGGAAACAATAGAATCTAATTGCAAACCTTAATGAGTAACGGGATCCCCCAGGATGTACGTGAATGTGAAAGAAAGAGAGAAGAATGGCAGAGTGATGATCTGATGCTGGCGATTGCATGGCTATGGTTGATTTCTTTGTGTTGCCCGCAGTAGTAGAAATGTTCTACAAGGTGACCCTAATCAGTTTTTCAGTATTTAATTAAATACGGAGTCTTAGAAACAAAACTGCGCAAATTTATGGATTCCTAAGGTGTGATGACCCTCAGTCTACATTCGACCAAATCGATCTGGCATCCAGAGGCCTGCATGTATATCCATGAAGCTGGGGATGAAATAAAGGTATACCAAAAAAATCAAAAAGATCAAGTCAGTTATCAGGTCCATATCAGTCCGTAGAAATGATTTCTTTCTCTTACTCACAATAACGACCATCTGGCAACGTGGCTATGCCAACCTCACCCAAACCTTTCCACTCGTCACACGCAAGCCTCGGTACCGTTGTAGTTATCACCGACCGTTTTTCTGAATCCCAGATACACATCGATGAAGACGCGACAGAGATATAGCCAGACACGCGTATTTTGAAAATATTTCTCTATCATCATGACGCGAACAGATTGAGATACATCCTCCGTCACCCACCCACCCGTAACCCCCAGTTTTCAATCTATACAAATATGATTAGGAGCTTCTGACACGCATGAGAGCGAAGATTGAACGATTTTTATTTTTTAACTCGTTTTTGCTTGTAGCTCTACCTCCTCAGGAAAGTTTTAAAAAAATAAAAAGATTTTTCGTCTGTGGCATAGTGGCAACGTTGTGTTAAAATTTCATCAAAATCCGAGCGGTGCATTCCAAGCTACAGAGGGGTTAATCAATGGCGGACAGACTGATAGACAGACCGATCAAAACGAGCGACATGGATTTTCCAGATGCATATATACTTTATCTGAAGTCACTTGAAATAGCATAAAAACCTTTGGTCGGCGCGTCCTTTGTAATTTCATGACGTATCATAGGCGTGCGGTCATTTATTTAGAACGATAATAATAATGTTTTTATATCACAATAAATGGATTTTACTATCTTCTTATTTTTTTGATTTGGGATTTTAATTTATGTTGACTGAAAGTTAAGAAATGGAAAAATTACAGAATTCCAACGTTTGACATAGGCAAATATTTACATAGCAGGTAGAAATATAAAAAGGTATATAAAGACTTACATTATAGGTATTTATATATCATCCTCGCCTTTGGAGCTGTCGCTAGAGTTATCTTGTAGAGGAATTACAATGGGATTTACAGGAGGCAAAAGACAATATTCATTTTCTTTTTCAATAATATGCCTAGAACACTGCTTCCATAGGTATGTGGCAGCAATATGAGATACTGCATCTCTTATTGTGGCCAATAGCGATTCACTTAATTGAGGGGTCTGATTGTTTTCTTACTTTTTTTTTTCAAGCAGCCCAGACCAACTCAATCGGGTTAAAAATGCAGTAATAGGGAGGTAGACGTAATACTTCATGGCCATTTTGTTGAAGCAGATTGTCAACAACATACTCTTTTTCAAATTTTTGTCTTTTAATAAGATCCAATAATATGGCTTTGGTTGATTTTTGTAGTATTTCCATTCCCTTATCCTTCATAAAATCAATAATGTCTTGTTTTTTGTGCCTGTATTCGGAATTTTGTTTTTCTGTCGGGAATGGTATGGCGCATTGTCCATAATAATCACTGAATTTGGGGAAATGTTTGGTATTAACTGCTGCTCTATCCACTTTTCAAATAAGTCGGAGGTCATGTCCTCATGATAGTCGGCACATGATTCTTTGATATTTTTGGCAGATAACAGCAAGGCATTAGGTATAAATCCATTTTCACTGTCAGCATGGAGAATAATGATTCGTTTTCCACGGTTGCATGGTGCATTTAAAATGCACTTTCTGCTGTCGTCAACCTAGCCGTACTGCACAACATCATGGGTATCATACCACGTTTCATCCAGGTAAATCAGATTTCTTTTCTGCTCTCTATAGATTTTAACTTTGTGCAAAAATTCTTGGCGCAATTCAACGATTCGAGACGACTCCATAATCACCATTCTTTTATCTAATTTTTGTATTGAAAACCACACAGTTTTACAATACAGTGCAGTGAGTCTGAGCATTTGTAATTATAAAAATCTTTAGGATAATCTTTTAATTTATCCCGTATCATTTCCAACGTGGGCACCAAATTTTCTTTATAAAATCCGTATATTATACGACGAATATCTTCCTGAAAACCCACGTCTATTCTTTTTAATTTTTGCCCTATGCGCTTTCTGTGGAAGGAATGGTTGACTACATCTCCCCTTTTTATAACCCGATAAATGGTAGACCGACTGATTTTTGTCAGGATACAAATTCTGTTTAAAATTTGATTTTGCGAGGAATCTGGATTTTCGTTTTTCAGACAATCATACATATTTAGGATTACTCTTTGGGTCTGTTCCTCTAAATCTTTATGAAAGAATTCTGCCTGCACAGGTTCATCAACCATCTCCTCGTGGCTTGGAGCATTTTCCCAAGGTCTCCGAAGAGACATATTTAGGACACACAAGAACAATCAACACAACAATTAAATCAACAAGTCAAAAACACACAAACTAATAAAATCTATGAAAAAACACGGACAGACTAAAGAAAACACGTTTATTCACCGCTACACGGCACTGGCTAAACTGTTTCAATTTTCAGTAGCCACCTGCACTTGTTCGGAGCTCTGAAATACACGCTTTCTCATTGGCTATGTCCACGCATAGGCGTGCTTTACTCCACGTGGACCGGTGAAACTGCCTTTGATCTTATACGGGGGATATTTGCTGCGAAATTTGGCGATTTTTGCAGCAACAGAGCGTGTTAAATATAGATATATAAAACGCACCCGGTATTTCACAGTGTTTCAAGTGACTTCAGATAAAGTATACAATGCAACATCCAAAAATATAAAACTTCATTTTAGAAATTTATCGCGATTACAATACTTCCTCGGCAGTATGCGTGGGAAGTAAAAATAGCGTGTTATTTCTGGCTTCCTTTTATTGGGGTTTAAATTGTACTTTGGTAGATACAATGGGCTTTTATTGCAAAATCAAAAAAGACTTCCTTACCCATTTGAAGTAGACACAATTTGCATTGTTTCATAATTATGTATGACATATACTAAGTGACATATAAATCCGAACACCCAGTTTAAATGGTTTTATTTTAATAAAAATTTGTATAAGTATGAAGCATAATAAGTAAATGATAAAAATTTCTAAATGATTGCACTGCTTTAAAGCCCTTTGACCGTTAATAATGTGTGGATGCACCCTGATGTGCTACACATTCTCCAACGAGCCTAGGCATGCTTCTGATCAGGTGGTCAATGTCCTCCTGTGGTATCTCATTCCAGGCAACCACCAACTCCTCTCGAAGTGCTTCTAGAGTCTGAGGAGGACGTTGCAAATTGAGCAATCTCCTACCCATCATATCCCACACGTGCTCAATTGGGGATAAGTCGGGAGATCTTGGTGGCCATGTTAACAATGTGACATCATTATGCTGAAAGAAGCCTATTGTGACTCTTGCAACATGTGGTCGGGCATTATCTTGTTGGAAAGTTGGATCTGCCAGGGTGTCAAGATAGGGTAAAAGATGGGGTTCTAGAACTTCGTGGATATAACGCTGCGCGTTCATGTTACCTCTGATGAAGATTAAAGGTGACCTGGAACCATAAGCTATAGCACCCCAAACCGTAACTCCAACAGTGTGATGAACATGTCTTTCAACCAAAAACTGTGGATTCCTCCTTTCACCACGTCGCCTTCTAACCCTGGCACGACCATCGTGCATGCCTAAACAAAATCGAGACTCGTCACTAAAGACAATACTGTTCCATTCCTGATCCCAGAGTGACCGTTGTCTGCACCACTCAAGGCGATTACGTCGGTGTTCTCGAGTTAAAGGGAGGACCCAGTGTGGCCGGTATGAAAACAAGCCAAAACTTCTCATTCGTCGGTAAACACTTCGCATGCCAATAGGTCTTCCGTGTTCTGTAAACCATTCATTTGCATTGGACCTGGTAGTGGAGAAACGGTCCCTTAAGGCCAATAATCTTAGGCGGCGATCTTCACGGTCTGTTGTTCTACGGCGGCGTCCAGTGCCCCTTGCTTGCTCTTTGCGTACGGCCTTCTCGAAGCCATGCCTGACAAAACCTAACCACAGTGTCTACACTTCTTTGCACTCTAACTGCAATTGCTCGAAAAGAAAGTCCAGCTTCCCGAAGTCCCACTATACGGCCCCTATCAAACTCACTAAGTTGACGAAATCGTACAGGTCTCCGTACTCTAGGCATCGTAACCGATCGTAAAGGATGTCAAGAACCAAAATCCGCCAACGTTGATTCTTTACTGCGGCTGAAATATTCATTTTTAGAGCGTTAGTGAATTAAAAAAAAGCAGTATAAAAACCGGAATGTCCAACTGATAAGGCTGAACATTTTTTCACCACTTGTTATATACAGTAAGATAAATACATTCACCAACTTTTATTAAAATAAAACCATTTAAACTGGGTGTTCGGATTTATATGTCACTTAGAATATTAATCTTATTTAATTGATATAAAATATTATCAAGATACGACTGATAAGTTTTAGCAAACATTTTTTCCGCTAGCGAATTCTCGCTAGCTTGTAAACTTTGCTGTTCCAATACAATCATTCCAATAACGTGTACATTTTTATTAGGCATCTAAAATCGATTCTTATTATTAAAAATTATTAAAAAATCCAGATACACCTTTCCCCTAAGCCTTAATTTTCAACCCCTACAAATATTTTTCCGAAAATGATCGGGAGACTCTAAAACGTCAAAGAAGTGAGTTTGTGCGATTCGTAATTTTCCGTTTTGTGTCTCTCACTGTTGTAGCTTTGTTGTCCAAGTTACACACGGGTCAAGGGTAGAAGAAAGGCGACAGACAGATAGATAGGCAGACTAACGCGAATGAGTGATCTGGTTTTCCTGATGTTGATGTCGTATAACATTCAAAAAACATAATATCCCATTTTTTTAATTTTCGTTCGATTACGGTACTTCCTTGCCAGCGGCGTGAAGAAACAAAAAAAATAATATGTAACAGGTCAACTGCGATTACTCAGGACTTGATAGAAAGTTAGCCACCCAAGTCAAATTTGACTACATTTTGACACAAAATCCCATTACTTAAACATAATGTCTTTTATCAGGTCATTTAAACCATAAAAGCGCACATTATGTATGTCGTCCCTATCAGCGAATAAGTAACTCAGAACCTGCGTTAACTCAGCGCTGGCGTATCAGGAACGAGATGGACTTTTATGTGCTTTTATCGCAGCAGATTCGGCTTGTAGAATCGGGTTTTTATTAGATCTCGACAAATTTTAACGTCTTCAGATCGTTTACGACTTCGCGAGCACTAAACTTGGCAATAAAGATTCCCTTAATTAGCGCTTCGATAAGGTAGGCAAGGAGATAAGGCTGTGCGATTTTTCCAGGCTGCTTCCTTTCCACTCGAAGTACGTGTGAGACACCAGAGGTTTCTTTCTGTATTATGGTGTATAAGGTATAGTCAGCATTACAAGTATACTAAGTGACATATAAATCCGAACACCCAGTTTAAATGGTTTTATTTTAATAAAAGTTGGTGAATTACTGTAAATAACCAGTGAAAAAATTTTCAGGCTTATCAGTTGGATGTTCCGGTTTTTATACTGTTTTTTCTTAATTCACTAACGCTCTAAAAATGAATATTTCAGCCGCAGTAAAGATTCAACGTTGGCGGATTTTGGTTCTCGACATCCTTTACGAGTACGGAGACCTGTACGATTTCATCAACTTAGTGAGTTTGATAGGGGCCCTATAGTGGGAAGCTGGGCTTTCTTTTCGGGCAATTGCAGTTAGAGTGCAAAGAAGTGTAGATACTGTGGTTAGGTGTTGTCAGGCATGGCTTCAGGAAGGCCGTACTTAAAGAGCAAGGTGCACTGGACGCCGCCGTAGAACAACAGACCGTGAAGATCGCCGCCTAAGATTATTCGCCTTAAGGGACCGTTTCTCCACTACCAGGTCCATTGCAAATGAATGGTTTGCAGAACACGGAAGACCTATTGGCATGCGAAGTGTTTACCGACGAATGAGAAGTTTTGGCTTGTTTTCATACCGGCCACACTGGGTCCTCCCTTTAACTCGAGAACACCGACGTAATCGCCTTGAGTGGTGCAGACAACGGTCACTCTGGGATCAGGAATGGAACAGTATTGTCTTTAGTGACGAGTCTCGATTTTGTTTAGGCATGCACGATGGTCGTGCCAGGGTTAGAAGGCAACGTGGTGAAAGGAGGAATCCACAGTTTTTTATTGAAAGACATGTTCATCACACTGTTGGAGTTATGGTTTGGGGTGCTATAGCTTATGGTTCCAGGTCACCTTAATCTTCATCAGAGGTAACATGAACGCGCAGCGCTATATCCACGAAGTTCTAGAACCCCATCTTGACACCCTGGCAGATCCAACTTTCCAACAAGATAATGCCCGACCACATATTGCAAGAGTCACAATAGACTTCTTTCAACATAATGATGTCACATTGTTTACCATGGCCATCAAGATCTCCCGACTTATCCCCAATTGAGCACGTGTGGGATATGATGGGTAGGAGATTGCTCAATTTGCAACGTCCTTCTCAGACTCTAGAAGCACTTCGAGAGGAGTTGGTGGTTGCCTGGAATGAGATACCACAGGAGGACATTGACCACCTGATCAGAAGCATGCCTAGGCGCGGTTGGAGAATGCGTAGCACATCAGGGTGCATCCACACATTATT